>CM041811.1:36903635-36916135 GCA_023376895.1 Aspiorhynchus laticeps
AAATAGCTATATTACTATTATTTAGTAGAATGTACGTCATACTGCTGATGAAAAATAATAACACTTTATTTTTTAAGAAATAATCACAAAATATTTTAATTTTAATAGTAAATCCCCTTTATTTGCCAAAAAAATATATGTTTAATTTTCATTAATTAAAATATAAATTAAATCAATGTTTTATGGCTTCATCTGATAATCAGTAAAATTTAAATACACAACACAGAATTTCTGAGGGGGGGGCATTTCATAAGCTACTGTAAGAATAAATAATAATAGTTTGTATGCATTCAAATAATCAGACGTGATAAAACACAGAATTTGGTAACAATAAAACATAAGGTGAGAAAAAAATAAAACATACGGCCCTAAACATGTCATTTTTGTTACACTTTTAATAAATGAATGTTAAATTGTATAAGTTTCATGATTTTAATTAATTAGACATGCTTTTTGATTAATACAATTTAATTTGGCCGTTAAAAAGGAGTCCAGAAAAATTAAAACGAAAAAAATATTATTTAGAAAAAAAATAAAACAGAATTTGGGAAAAAATAAAATGGATTTCATAGAACCCTACTTTTAATATTCACAGTCCATATAGCGTTTGCATTTAAGTGTACTGACCTACTTTTAATGTGTCCATTCCATGACGTTATGCATTATAGAGTAAATTCAGTTTTTATTACTGAATTCCATCCGCATTTTCCGCATCTCAGAAATCATAGGCCCTACTTAAATGCACTGTAAGTCTCTTTGGATAAAAGCATCTGCTAAAGTCTGCTGTTCTCCTCCAGAAACATCAGGACGATCGTGTCAGATTTCACTGATGTTCCTCTCATATCATGAGATGCTATGAAACCATGGCCTGATGTGAGCAGGTTCTGCTTGTGTTCTCTAATGGACTCGTTAGCTTTCCTTCTGACGATCTTTCGTGGTTCGTGACCCGTGACGTCATTGTGCAGTGAACCGCGGTAATCAGCTCAATTGTCCTCATGTTTGACGTGTGACGCTGTGTGTGCTGTCGCTCAATACGTTCTGCATGATTTGTGTCCCTGCAGCACAAAAGCAGTCATAAGTAACACAGGTATATTTGTAGCAATAGCCAACAATACATTGTATGGGTCAAAATTATACGTTTTTCTTTTATGACATAAATCATTAGGATATTAAGTAAAGATCATGAGAGTGTGTGTGCGCGGGTGTGTGCACGGGTGTGTTAGTGAGCGAGTGTGTGTGAGTGTGTTAGTGAGCAAGTGTGTGTGTGTGACTGTGTTAGTGAGAGAGTGTGTTAGTGAGTGAGAGTGTGTTAGTGAGCGAGTGTGTGTGTGTGTGTGTGTGAGTGTGTTAGTGAGCGAGTGTGTGTGTGTGTGTGTGTGAGTGTGTTAGTGAGCGAGTGTGTGAGTGTGTGTGTTAGTGAGCGAGTGTGTGTTAGTGAGCATGTGTGTGAGTGTGTTAGTGAGCGAGTGTGTGTGTGAGTGTGTTAGTGAGCGAGTGTGTGAGTGTTAGTGAGCGAGTGTGTGTGTGAGTGTGTTAGTGAGCGAGTGTGTGAGTGTGTTAGTGAGTGAGAGTGTGTTAGTGAGCGAGTGTGAGTGTTAGTGAGTGAGCGAGCGTGTGTGTGTGTGTGTGTGTGAGCGTGTGTGTGTGAGTGTGTTAGTGAGCGAGTGTGTGTGTGAGTGTGTTAGTGAGCGAGTGTGTGAGTGTTAGTGAGCGAGTGTGTGTGTGAGTGTGTTAGTGAGCGAGTGTGTGAGTGTGTTAGTGAGTGAGAGTGTGTTAGTGAGCGAGTGTGAGTGTGTTAGTGAGTGAGCGAGCGTGTGTGTGTGTGTGTGTGTGTGAGCGTGTGTGTGTGAGTGTGTTAGTGAGTGAGAGTGTGTTAGTGAGCGAGTGTGAGTGTGTTAGTGAGTGAGCGAGCGTGTGTGTGTGTGTGTGTGTGTGAGCGTGTGTGTGTGAGTGTGTTAGTGAGCGAGTGTGTGTTAGTGAGCGTGTGTGTGAGTGTGTTAGTGAGCGAGTGTGTGTGAGTGTGTGTGTTAGTGAGCGAGTGTGTGTGTGTGAGTGTGTTAGTGAGCGAGTGTGTGTGTGTGAGTGTGTTAGTGAGCTAGTGTGTGTGTATGAGTGTGTGTGTGCGAGTGTGTTAGTGTGTGAGTGTGTCTGTGTAATATTGTTCTATCCTAACAAACCATACATCAATGGAAAGCTTATTTATTCATCTTTCAGACGATGCTTAAATCTCAGTTTCACAAAAGACGAGGAAACGGCGTGTCATTAATGACCCGGTTCTTCCATCAGGGTCCGTATGGTGTGTGTTTGATGATGTGCTGTGTTTGGACACAATGTAGTATCAATTAGTGAGTGAGAGTGTGTTAGTGAGCGAGTGTGTTAGTGAGAGAGTGTGTTAGTGAGAGAGTGTGTTAGTGAGCGTGTGTGTGTGTGAGTGTGTGCGCGGGTGTGTGTGCGCTAGAGTTGGGTACCGTTCACATTTGAACCGGTACCAGTACCGGTACCGGTACCTGCAATTCGGTACCGGTACCCAACGGTACCTTTTTTCGGTACTTTACTCTCTGTGTAATAACATAAATATTTATTTCAGTGAAAAAATAAGTCCAAAACTCTCAATTTCAACATTTTGAACAATAGGGCCCTACAATTTTTTTTCTTTTTTTTTCTTCCAGAAATTTTTGTGTTTTATTTTTTTTCTAATAATCAAATGAAGGCATGAAATATTTATTTATTTTTAATCAAATGAAAATAATTTTTAATAAAATTAACAGGTTTACTGTTAAAATCAAGGTTATTATAGTTTAGAATTTTTAAATTTGTTTTATTTTAATATCGTTTTCAAATTTGCAATAAAATTCAGTTTAGTTTTTATTAGTTTCATTCATATTTTTGTTAGTTTTAGTTTAGTTTTTATTTTGTGAACACGTTTTTATATAGTTTAGTTTCAGTTTTAGTTTTAGTTTAAGTTTTTATTAAAGTTTAGCAGAATCAACAGATCACTTCCAGAGCGAAGGCCAAAGAAAGACTTAGGCATACTTAGTAAGGCAAACATATAGCGACACAAAATTAACGCATGCTAAGATTGATTAGATGGTAAAAGTATACAAATATACACCAAAGGAAGGAGTCAGGCCTTTTTAGTAAATAAATCTACACAAGTTACGCTTAATGTCATCTCTAATGGTGTGTTGAAATATTTATGAAAATAAATGTAGCCTAATTTGGTTATATTAGATGTCTTTTTTCTTATTTTACCATATTTATGATATTGTAACTGTCGTGTCTTGCTCACTTTTCCGCCGCGTAAAAATACATAACTGGGTCTAATGAAATTCAATAATAACGGCAATCGTATTTAACAATAAAGGCTCATATTTGAATATGTTATTTTCTTTATTTATGAAGAATTAATAGCGTGTGCATGATGTGATATAGCCTATGCACGTTTGTTCGAAAGCCTGGCAGAGTGATTACAATATGCTAGAAGTGTTGCATTGTTTACAGAAAGATGCGTTCTCATCTATTTTCTGTTAATTATCACGTTGCTCTGCGTGTCTGTTTTTCTTCAAAGCACCAACTTAGACTGCCTAATGTTGGTTTGATTGCTTGTTACACGAGAAAATAAATAATTTTGCCTACCTGATGTTGTAGATTAATGCGGGCGCGGTTCGGCTCGCGACTCGCGGTCTTTGTCAAAACGGTTCAGGTCTGGTACAGAATTAAATTAGTGCTGCTGTGGGATAACGGGTCAGGTGTTCTGGTAAGTACTGCTGGTGCATGTTTACCAAACAGGACCGGTGCGGGACTCTGCTTTAAACCGCTTTGCGTCTCTCTGTCAGATAACCCCATGCACTTGATGCGCCATTTACAGGTGTTTCCCTAAACTGTCACACAACTCAAATATTTTTCTGCCAAGGGGTGAGAACGTAATAATTAAAAAAACGATTATTTATTTCAGTTAGTTTTTTTCAATAACTGTTGTTAGTTTCGTTTCCTTTAGGTTATCAAATATTTTGTCATTTTTATTTTATTTCAGTTTACGAAATTGTTTTTTCATCAATCGTTTTCGTCTTAGTTTTAGTTTCATTTACGAAAATAACCTTGGTTAAAATTAATCAATGGTAGAAAAAATGTGTGAATATTCCTTTAAAAAAGTTTTAATAATAATTGTATTTTTTCTACACTTAAGTGGTTAATGTAGTTGTAATAATTATTATTTGTATCATTTAATTGTTTTATTTAAATTTGACAGTAACTGGAATATATAAAGACGTACATTATACTGTACAAAAGTAATACAAGAGTAATATATTTATCTTACATGTTAAACCGCGCTTTTATTTTGACAGTGAAGTTTCTGTGTGTATACAGTATGATATGATGCTAGTTTTCTCAAATGAAACGGTCAAATTCTCATGAAGTGACTCTCACAGCCTGTAAGTGTTCATGTCGTCGTTATGTAGTGAGATGCAGAGTCCGAAAATCAGCGCGAGTTCAGTGTGCTTCAGTATAGAGGCTAACGGAACATGCAGGATTCATATTTAAACCGTCTTTTTGCGTTTTAATATTCAGCATACACTAGTTCATATCGCGATTCGAATTAAGTGACAGACCTTCTTTTATTCATCCAAAAATTGACGAATTCCGTGGCATTCCGCGCTTTAGAGTAAATTTCGTTTTTATGAATGGACTCCGTCGTCCTGCCCGCGTTTTCGCGGAAACCATATGACCCTAGAAATGCAAGCACACTTCTGAACATTTGGGTTTGCCCTGTGTGTTGTGTTTTAAAGAGTTGCAGTGGTGACATCATGCCACAGGGTCTCTCTCTCTCTCTCTCTCTCTCTCTCTCTCTCTCTCTCTCTCTCTCTCTCTCTCTCTCTCTCTCTCTCTCTCTCTCTCGTATGCGCCCAAATGCGTTCTCAGGTACCGAAATTGGGTACCGAATGATTTAATGTGAATCGATACTCGGTAGTACCGACGCCAATCGGTATGTACCCTTAAAAGTACCGAGTTCGGTACCCAACCCTAGTGTGCGCGCACGCGTTTGTGAGCGTGTGTGTGTCAGCGTGTGTGCGAGTGTGTGTGCGTGCCTGTGTGTGTGTGCATACCTGTGTGTGCGCGTGCATGTGTTAGTGTGTGAGAGTGTGTGTGTGAGAGTGTGTTAGTGAGCGAGTGTGTGTGAGTGTGTTAGTGAGCGTGTGTGTGAGTGTGTTAGTGAGCGAGTGTGTGTGTGTGAGTGTGTTAGTGAGCGTGTGTGTGAGTGTGTTAGTGAGCGAGTGTGTGTTAGTGAGCGAGAGTGTGAGTGTGTTAGTGAGCGAGTGTGTGAGTGTGAGTGTGTTAGTGAGCAAGTGTGTTAGTGAGCGTGTGTGTGAGTGTGTTAGTGAGCGAGTGTGTTAGTGAGCGAGTGTGTGTGTGTGTGTGAGTGTGTTAGTGAGCGAGTGTGTGTGTGAGTGTGTTAGTGAGCGAGTGTGTGTGTGTGTGTGTGTGTGTGAGTGTGTTAGTGAGCGTGTGTGTGAGTGTGTTAGTGAGCGAGTGTGTGTGTGTGAGTGTGTTAGTGAGCGAGTGTGTGTTAGTGAGCGAGTGTGTTAGTGAGCGAGTGTGTGTTAGTGAGCGAGTGTGTGAGTGTGAGTGTGCTAGTGAGCGAGTGTGTGTTAGTGAGCGAGTGTGTGAGTGTGTTAGTGAGCAAGTGTGTTAGTGAGCGTGTGTGTGAGTGTGTTAGTGAGCGAGTGTGTTAGTGAGCGAGTGTGAGTGTGTTAGTGAGCGAGTGTGTGTGTGTGTGTGAGTGTGTTAGTGAGCGTGTGTGTGAGTGTGTTAGTGAGCGAGTGTGTGAGTGTGTTAGTGAGCGAGTGTGTGTTAGTGAGCGAGTGTGTGTGTGAGTGTGTTAGTGAGCGTGTGTGTGAGTGTGTTAGGGAGCGAGTGTGTGAGTGTGTTAGTGAGTGTGTGTGTGTGAGTGTGTTAGTGAGCGAGTGTGTGTGAGTGTGTTAGTGAGTGTGAGTGTGTTAGTGAGCGAGTGTGAGTGTGTTAGTGAGCGAGTGTGTGTTAGTGAGTGTGTTAGTGAGCTAGTGTGTGTGTGAGAGTGTGTTAGTGAGCGAGTGTGTGTTAGTGAGTGTGTTAGTGAGCGAGCGTGTGTGTGAGTGTGTGAGTGTGTTAGTGAGCGAGTGTGTGTTAGTGAGTGTGTTAGTGAGCGAGTGTGTGTTAGTGAGTGTGTTAGTGAGCTAGTGAGTGTGTTAGTGAGCGAGTGTGTGTGTGAGTGTGCTAGTGAGCTAGTGAGCGAGTGTGTGAGTGTGTCTGTGTAATATTGTCCTATCCTAACAAACCATACATCAATGGAAAGCTTATTTATTCATCTTTCAGATGATGCATAAATCTCAGTTTCACAAAATTGACCCTTATGACTGGTTTTGTGCTCCAGGGTCACGTATGTGTCTGAATGAGCTGGACTGAAGTGATTGTGTGTGTGTGTGAGTGTGTTAGTGAGCGAGTGTGAGTGTGTTAGTGAGCGTGTGTGTGAGTGTGTTAGTGAGTGAGTGTGTTAGTGAGCGAGTGTGTTAGTGAGCGAGTGTGTTAGTGAGCGAGTGTGTTAGTGAGCGAGTGTGTTAGTGAGCGTGAGTGTGAGTGTGAGTGTGTTAGTGAGCGAGTGTGTGTTAGTGAGCGAGTGTGTTAGTGAGCGAGTGTGTGTGTGTGTTAGTGAGCGAGTGTGTGTGTGTGTTAGTGAGCGAGTGTGTGTGTGTGAGTGTGTTAGTGAGCGAGTGTGTGAGTGTGTTAGTGAGCGAGTGTGTGTGTGTGAGTGTGTTAGTGAGCGAGTGTGTTAGTGAGCGAGTGTGTGAGTGTGAGTGTGTTAGTGAGCGAGTGTGTGTTAGTGAGCGAGTGTGTGTGTGTGTTAGTGAGCGAGTGTGTGTGTGTGTTAGTGAGTGAGTGTGTGTGTGTGAGTGTGTTAGTGAGCGAGTGTGTGAGTGTGTTAGTGAGCGAGTGTGTGTGTGTGAGTGTGTTAGTGAGCGAGTGTGTTAGTGAGCGAGTGTGTGAGTGTGAGTGTGTTAGTGAGCGAGTGTGTGTTAGTGAGCGAGTGTGAGTGTGTTAGTGAGCGAGTGTGAGTGTGTGAGTGTGTTAGTGAGCGAGTGTGTGAGTGTGTTAGTGAGCGAGTGTGTGTTAGTGAGCGAGTGTGTGTGTGTGAGTGTGTTAGTGAGCGAGTGTGTGAGTGTGTGAGTGTGTTAGTGTGTGAGTGTGTCTGTGTAATATTGTCCTATCCTAACAAACCATACATCAATGGAAAGCTATTTATTCATCTTTCAGATGATGCATAAATCTCATTTTCACAAAATTGACCCTTATGACTGGTTTTGTGCTCCAGGGTCACGTATGTGTCTGAATGAGCTGGACTGAAGTGATTGTGTGTGTGTTCTTGTGATCAGGTGTGTGTCAGTGTTTTCTGTCGGACACAATCATACTGTAAGACGAGGAAACGGCGTGTCATTAATGACCCGGTTCTCCCATCAGGGTCCGTATGGTGTGTGTTTGATGATGTGCTGTGTTTGGACACAATGGCCCACCTGGCCTCCTCCAGAGCGGAGGAAAACCCCTCCATAACAAACACCCTAAAATAGAGCCGCTGAGATCAGACCTGCTCTTCCTCTCTGAGTGTGTGAGGGTTCACTGTAAGTACACACTACAGTCTGCTCACTGCTGAGGGCACACTAGAGCAGCGGCTCAGACAAACCCACATCTGCTGCAATAACACTCACAAATATGTCAGTACATCTTTATTTCTAGTGAGCATTTCACATTTTTATTAATATAGCAGAGTTAAATAATTTTAAGACTTATCAGAGTTAGTTTGCCGAGGCCTCAGGATGACTTAAAAGTATTTTAAGATGAATATATTATGAATATTAATATTCCAAAAATGTATATTAATCAGGGTTAGTTAACTATAGTTAAGTAAAACTGAAACTAAGATTAAAAACATAAAAAACAAATTTATGAAAATTAAAAATAATAATATTAATAAAAACAAAAATAGTGTCGCAATGATACTAAAATAAAATTTTAGTACTGTAATTAATATTACTAATAATATAATCAGTATTATCTTTATTATTAATATAATTAATATTATAATACATATATTAAAATAATCAGAGATAATTAATTAAATAATGAGAACTATTTAAAAAATAATTTGGAAGATGTCTGGAATTATTTGGGGTTAAATAACTACATCAACTAATTATTAATTGATAATTAAAGACTTGTTTATACTCGACGCATAGTTTGTCCAAGGCTTTTTAATTGAAGTATGTTTTATTTGTTATTGTATAAAATAGAATTAGAATTCATATTGATACTATTTATATGCTATTTGCTTAAAGTTGTCTTGTGTTTGATGTGAAATAAACCCAAAAGCTTAAGATTATTTTAATCGGTTTGTAATAATTAATTCATCAACTCATTCATCCAGCAGGTTTTAGAGGACAGTTACTCCTCGTCGCCCCCTGTCGTTTCAAAGAGTAGTGCAACGGTGAACGCAACAAGTATAAAAGCCTCGTGCGTTTGGGAAGGTGTCGGAGCGAAGCCAGGCGGAAGAATAAATCCCGCTTAACTACATCAACACTCACAGTTTCCGTAAGAAAAGTTGAACATAAGTAGCTTTTTCATCATAATTCCAGTAGAAGTATCAGATGAAGAATCTTTATATTGAGTCTTTGAATGTTGTGTTTCGTGTGGCGGATCGTCGCATTCAGCATAGACTGACATTATCCTTCAGTGTGTGTGTGTGTGTGTGTGTGTGTGTGTGTGTGTGTGTGTGAGTGTGTGTGAGTGTGAGAGTGTGTGTGAGTGAGTGTGTGAGTGAGTGTGTGAGTGAGTGTGTGTGTGTGTGTGTGAATGTGTGAGAGTGTGTGCGTGAGAGTGTGTGCGTGAGAGTGTGTGTGTGCGTGAGTGAGTGTGTGAGTGAGTGTGTGAGTGTGTGAGTGTGTGAGTGTGTGAGTGTGTGAGTGTGTGAGTGTGTGAGTGTGTGAGTGAGTGTGTGAGTGTGTGAGTGTGTGAGTGAGTGTGTGAGTGTGTGAGTGTGTGAGTGAGTGTGTGAGTGTGTGTGTGTGAATGTGTGAGAGTGTGTGCGTGAGAGTGTGTGTGTGCGTGAGTGAGTGTGTGAGTGTGTGAGTGTGTGAGTGAGTGTGTGAGTGTGTGTGTGTGAATGTGTGAGAGTGTGTGCGTGAGAGTGTGTGTGTGCGTGAGTGAGTGTGTGAGTGAGTGTGTGAGTGAGTGTGTGAGTGAGTGTGTGAGTGTGAGTGAGTGTGTGAGTGAGTGTGTGAGTGAGTGAGTGAGTGAGTGAGTGAGTGTGTGTGTGAGTGTGTGTGAGTGTGTGTGTGTGTGAGTGAGTGTGTGAGTGAGTGTGTGAGTGAGTGTGTGTGTGTGAGAGTGTGTGTGTGTGAGTGTGTGTGAGTGTGTGTGTGTGTGAGTGTGAGAGTGTGTGTGAGTGAGTGTGTGTGAGTGAGTGTGTGAGTGAGTGAGTGTGTGTGTGAGTGAGTGTGTGTGAGTGAGTGTGAGTGAGTGTGTGAGTGAGTGAGTGTGTGTGTGTGTGTGTGTGTGAGTGAATGTGTGAGTGAGTGTGTGTGTGTGAATGTGTGAGTGTGTGTGTGCGTGAGAGTGTGTGCGTGAGAGTGTGTGTGTGCGTGAGTGAGTGTGTGCGTGAGTGTGTGAGTGTGTGAGTGTGTGAGTGAGTGTGTGAGTGAGTGAGTGTGTGAGTGAGTGTGTGAGTGTGTGAGTGAGTGTGTGAGTGAGTGTGTGAGTGAGTGAGTGAGTGTGTGTGTGTGAATGTGTGAGTGTGTGTGTGCGTGAGAGTGTGTGCGTGAGAGTGTGTGCGTGAGTGTGTGTGTGCGTGAGAGTGTGTGTGTGCGTGAGTGAGTGTGTGAGTGAGTGAGTGTGTGTGTGTGAATGTGTGAGTGTGTGTGTGCGTGAGAGTGTGTGCGTGAGAGTGTGTGCGTGAGTGAGTGTGTGAGTGAGTGAGTGAGTGCGTGTGTGAGTGCGTGAGTGAGTGCGTGAGTGAGTGTGTGAGTGTGTGTGTGTGAGTGTGTGAGTGAGTGTGTGAGTGAGTGTGTGAGTGAGTGAGTGTGTGAGTGAGTGAGTGTGTGAGTGTGTGTGTGAGTGAGTGTGAGAGTGTGTGCGTGAGAGTGTGTGTGAGTGTGTGTGTGAGTGTGTGTGTGTCTGTGTGAGTGTGCTTGCGTGAGAGAGTGTGTGTGAGAGAGAGAGAGTGTGCGTGTGTTTGTTTGTGAGTGAGTGAGTGTGTGTGTGAGAGAGAGAGAGTGAGTGTGTGTGTGAGAGAGAGAGAGTGTGTGTGTGTGTGCGTGTGTTTGTTTGTGAGTGTGTGAGTGAGTGTGTGAGTGTGTGAGAGTGAGTGAGTGAGTGTGTGTGTGTGTGTGTGTGAGAGAGTAGAGTGTGTGTGTGAGTGAGTGTGTGAGTGTGTGAGTGTGTGAGTGTGTTTGTGAGTGTGTTTGTGAGTGTGTGTGTGTGTGTGTGTGTGTGTGTGTGTGTGTGTGTGAGAGAGAGTAGAGTGTGTGTGTAAGTGTGTTTGGTTCTTTCCATGAAGCTTTTCAAAAACAGATGTCATTAAGCCCAGAATCTGTGACGCCCGTTAGTGTAAACGTTTACTGCTGGTCAGCCGTTTGCTTCTGAGGGATGCTCAGTAAACACAGGGTGTTGATGTGACCCACATCCTGCAGCGGCTCCGGTAATAATCCTGACGAGTGTGACACATAAGCTGAGCCTGAATACGGTCAGTAGGTGAGCTGGAACTGTGTGTGTGAGAGTGAGTGAGTGAGTGTGTGTGTGTGTGAGTGTGTGAGTGTGTGAGTGTCTGTGTGTGTCCCCTGCAGCAGGAACAGATTAAACTGACAAACAGTGGTTCTGAACAATAGTTCTGCGGATATCCTCCTCCTGCTGCAGGGGCTGCTGGGAGCTCCAGAGGGGTCAGATGCTCAGAGCTGCTCTCTCTCTCTCTCTCTCTCTCTCACACACACACACACACACACACACACACAAGAGTTTCTGCTTGACCACCCACTCAGACGTCTGCTGTTCTCAATCATGTGACCCGAGGAAACCAGGAAGTGGCCTCTTCATCAGATTGATCTTCAGCTCCACACAGAGCTCAGTATGCAGCGCTGCTGATCATCACAGTCAGTGTGCAGGACACAACCATAACCACACTGCACCATCACATGACCTCCGTTAATCCAGTGAGCGGTGTCCGGTGATCAGCTTTCTTTATAAAACACATCAGGCTTGTTCGACTTCATGCGGCGCTGCAAAGATCGGCTGCCGCCTCACAAAAACAATGCATTCTGGTTAGAACATTTGTCCGACTTTGATCGGCGCTGCAGCCGCCTTACGATCACATGTGCCATCAAAGTACCGCGAGAGCAAACCGAGACCAGCCGCCGAGGTCAGGCGCTGCAGTTGCTCAGAATCAGCTGCGAGAGTCTTGATGACGACACACTTTATTCTCATTGGTTAGATCCTGTGATGACAAGCACGAGGTGTGTTGCGTGTTTATTCTAACGATTCAATTCCAGTAATGCTCACAAATCTGTGTTTTTATAACAGTAAAGCTTTTTTAGTGTAGTCGCACTGTTATCCTGAGTTATTTTTATCAAAGACACTGATAAAAGCACACTTTATTGGTATTTAGTAGCCTATATGTTTATGCTGAAGTTTATTCTTGAACAGATGACGCTGGATTAAAGGGATAGTTCACTTTGAAATTAAAATGTGGTATCTATCAGCTTACCCCAAGGGCATCCAAGATGTAGGTGTCTTTTTCTTCAGTAGATCCAATTTTGATGTTTTTAGGTCAAACCGTTCTAGTCATATAATGGCAGGTATAGGTCACTGTCTATATAAGAGGGAAAAAGAACATGCACAGAGAAATCCAAATTAAACAATTCCCCATCGTAACTACACATTGATGGCCTAAGACACGAAACGAGTGGTTTGTGTGAGAAAACAACAGTATTTATATCGTTTTTTACCTCTTGCACACAACCATGTCCAAGTGATCTGAGTGCACACACACATCCGGTGTGTGACGTGTGTGTGCGCGCGCTCTGGCTCACGCTGCATTCACACGGGGCGTCAACGCTTGACGGAGGGCGTGTCTGAAGCGTGGTGCTGACGCGTCGTCATAGTTACAACAACCAATCACATACTTCTCTGGTGTTGCATGAACAGGATTGGGTATTTGCATGAGGCGATCTGATTGGCTGACGCCTCCGTTGGCGCTTGAAAAGTTGTCAGCACCACGCTTCAGACACGCCCTCCGTCAAGCGTTGACGCCCCGTGTGAATGCAGCGTGAGCCAGAGCGCGCGCACACACACGTCACACACCGGATGTGTGTGTGCACTCAGATCACTTGGACATGGTTGTGTACAAGAGGTAAAAAACGATATAAATACTGTTCATTTTCTCACACAAACCGCTCGTTTCGTGTCTTAGGCCATCAATGTGTAGT
>CM041811.1:36926135-36931135 GCA_023376895.1 Aspiorhynchus laticeps
ATTGTTTAAAATCTAGCCAAAAAGCCATGTGTTGACTGAAACAGTAGACTTTAATTATATGAATTTATGGTGTACTTTCTACATTTCCGTGTCAATCCATGTTTATTTTTTACCGCGAACAATGCGCTGTCACTCACTTTAATTCAGCGCGTGCAGCAAAGCAAGAACAGACTCGATGAAACGATCGCTGCATGACTGTTGCAGACGCACTGCTGCTGGAGCGCTCTGCCGGACTGCAACCGTGTGCAGTGTGAACACTCTGATCCGTTAACATGGGCGCTGAAAAAATACACACCGCATACGCACCACAGACGGAGAATGTGTGAACCTGGCGTTACGTCTGTTCTGTTCTCGCGCTCCATTTAGGCGCGCTGCATTCTGATTGAATCGGATAGCATACTGCGGGAGGTCGGGGGCGCGGGAAGAATCGTGCTATAAAGCGATTTAGAAATCGTGCACGCTCAAATCGTGATTTTATGACGATTTCGATTAATCGCACAGCCCTACACACACACACACATATACATGCACACACACACACAGTCACATATACACACACACACATATACATGCACACACACACGCATATACACACACACATATACATGCACACACACACACACACACACACACACACACACACACACACACTCACATATACACGCACACTCACACACACACAGTCACATATACACGCACACACACACACACACACACAGTCACATATACATGCACACACACGCACACACACACACACATCCCCACACACACACACACACAGTCACATATACACGCATACACACACACTCTCTCTCAAACACACACACACACAACAAATCTCAACTTTCTTAAATCAAGGCACATTTGCTCATGAAGGCAAATCTAAGAAGATAAGTCTAGTTTTAAGAGAAATTAATCAAAAATAAAATGAGTTTAAGCTTAAAACAAGAGCAAATATCTGCCAGTTGGCTCCGAAATATACACTTCATTCAAAAAGAAACAAGTTTGGCTTGACAGATATTTGTTCTTGATTGTTCTGGAAAACAAGGCACAAATACAGAGGAAGAAGTTGATGTTTTTCAGTGTGTGATTCATCACAGCGCTGTTATTTTCCTAATGCGGAAAACATACCAATTGTCACGGTGCACACACGAGGGAGGAACAGGAACATGCAGACGAGGACTTAAACTCAAATAATAGTCTTTAATGTTGACATCAAGGCAGGACTCAGAGACAAGATACACCGGGGAAGTAACGAGTAGACCAGACGAAATCAAACTGAACAGACAGGGCTGTAAATACACAGGTAAATCATAGATAATTAGACAAACACGGCTGGACAAGGATTAACTCATAATGACACTTAACGAGGACAGGAAACAAACCAAATATGGACACATGAGGCGGGAACACATGACGCACACAACAGAACCCTGACACCAATATTGACCCGAATATAAGATGATGTTTTTTCTTGGAAATACATCTGAAAAAAGCGGCCGTCTTATATTCAGGGTCTAGACTTTGACATGTCAATAATACACCCATGACACTAGCTGGCGCCAAACACGCATAAAACAAGTGTGCCATGAAATATGTAATTTAATGTGTGTTGTAAAGCGGCACGAGTCGTGACTGTAGCCTGATGGGAACAAACTTCATCTGTAAGTGATTTTAAAACAAGACAGAACCCAGATTTGAAGACTATAATAAGATTTCACTTCTACTGTTAATAACATGTTGGTAAGCTACTATGAGATGGATAGACTAACTGTTATATAACTCAGATGGGCTACCTGTTATTTTTATGGTATATCAAAAAGTGTATATTTTTGGTACATTTTACCAGTATTTGCCATACTTTCAAAACAAAAATTAAAATAGGAAAAATATGCGATTATGAAAATAATTTAAGAAAAAAATTGTGTTACAGAGAAAAAAACAACAACAAAAAAAACAAGATTTGGTTTTCAAAAAGCATTTTTTCCAAAAAAAAAAAAAGGGGGGTCGTCTTATATTCGGGTCAATATAGAATCCAGTCATAAAAATGGAAGTTTTCTGTATAAAGTGGATTGTCTTGGAATTTAACATCGAAATATAAATCAAACTTAGAGCTGAACAACCCTAGTCAAAATGTAATATATTTAAAATATAAGTATAGTTCAAATCTATTAACATATTTACTAACTGATAACTCAAGACTTGCTGATATAAAAATGATAATTAAACTTTATTTGGAGTACTACTTGTGCACAATGCATGTTTTTTAATATTAAGTCTAAAATGTGCTTTAATGTCACTCTTGATGAGGATTGTATGATCTTTGAATAATATCGGTCTTTAAATGCAAAATATTTAGCTGAATTCTACTTGCAATAGTTCTACTTTAGCACAATAAAAAGTTCTTAAGTACATCTTTAATTGCACTACTTCTGCACAATTAAAGTGCAACATTTGTTGATCCAATTTAGCAGGCTTTAAGTTTGCCAGTTTAGTGTACTAAAAGTACAATAGCAGGATGTTTTATTAAGTACATAAATATGAGAATGTATTTGTAGTATACTTAGCATGAAATAAATGTATTTCAAATACATTTAAGTATATTTATTTTTCACTTGGGAATTCATCACTTGTTTGTGAATATGAAAGCACAGAAGTCTGTGTGTGTGTGTGTTTGTGTGTGTTTGTGAGAGTGTGACTTTGTGTGTGTGTGTGTGAGTGTGTGTGTGCGCGTGTGTGTGTGTCTGTGTGTGTGTGTGCGTGTGCGTCTGTTTCTGTGTGTGTGTGTGTGTAAGTGTTTGTGAGAGTGTGACTGTGTGTGTGTGTGTGCGCATGTGTGTGTGTGAGTGTGTGTGTGCGCGTGTGTGTGTGTGTGTGCGTGTTTGTGAGAGTGTGACTGTGTGTGTGTGTGCGCATGTGTGTGTGTGTGTGAGTGTGTGTGTGCGCGTGTGTGTGTGTGTGTGCGTGTGCGTCTGTTTCTGTGTGTGTGTGTGTGTGTGTGTGTGAGTGTGCGTCTGTGTCTGTGTGTGTGTGTGTGTGTGTGTGTGTGTGAGTGTGAGTCTGCATCTGCGTGTGTGTGCGTGTGCGTCTGTTTCTGTGTGTGTGTGTGTGAGAGTGTGCGTCTGTGTCTGTGTGTGTGTGTGCGTGTGCGTCTGTTTCTGTGTGAGTGTGTGTGTGCGCGTGTGCGTCTGTTTCTGTGTGTGTGTGTGTGTGTGTGTGTGTGAGTGTCTGTGTGTGCGTGTGCGTCTGTTTCTGTGTGTGTGTGTGTGTGTGTGTGTGTGTGTGAGTGTGCGTCTGTGTCTGTGTCTGTGTGTGTGTGTGTGTGTGTGTGTGCGTCTGTTTCTGTATGTGTATGTGTGTGTGTGTGTGTGCGTCTGTTTCTGTGTGAGTGTGTGTGTGCGTGTGCGTCTGTTTCTGTGTGAGTGTGTGTGCGTCTGTTTCTGTGTGAGTGTGTGTGTGTGTGTGTGCGCGTCTGTTTCTGTGTGTGTGTGTGTGTGTGTGTGTGTGTGTGTGTGTGTGTGTGTGTGTGTGTGAGTGTGCGTCTGTGTCTGTGTATGTGTGTGTGTGTGTGTGTGTATGTGTGCGTCTGTGTCTGTGTGTCTGTGTGTGTGTGTGTGTGTGTGTGTGTGTGTGTGTGTGTGCGCAGGCCGCATATCATGTTGTTTATTACTGATCAGAGCTGATGAAACTGAAGATTTGCACTAAATAAAGCCAAATAATCCACACAAGATGAAATCAACAGATGCAAGCAGCATTCGATGAAGCGCGTGTGCATGTTTGCTCTAACCGTATAGAGATTTTCATGGAGAAAATTAACAAATATCCTGCTAGCTTTTCTGTCTTTGAAGCATACTGCCACATGAAACTCCAAATATGAGCTGCTGTGAAAACTGCTCAAACACAGCTAGTTTTATCCAGAATTAAACACGGAGGGTGCTTCAGAAAGTGTCTTCAATGCACATAAATGTTCACGTATAGCCTGTTTTTGTCCCGTCCATTGCTCTTTCGAGTATGAATCCCGCATAAATAAGTGGATGTCATTCCTGAAACTTTGCAGCGTGTTTGTGGCCGAAAAATAAAAGTTCTGTACAAATTCTGATTTATGGATTATAGGCTATATAGCATAGAGAGCACACAAAAAGTACCTTTATAATCACTACAAAACTGTCCCTCGTCTTCATCGCGATCTCATGAAGTTTGTTATAATGAGAGGAATCTGTAAAATCATGTAACATGACTTTGGCAAAATGGGACGTGCTTGATTTATTAAAGCTGATTACATTTATTCATGTTTTTATAAGCGTGAAAGACAACTTCTGATGCGCTCAGAGACGACACACGGACATAAAAGTCATCTTTTAGCTCAAAGTGTGCACCTAAACGGTCAAATACATGTCAAAATAGTGACTATTCACGTAAACCCATGTAATAAATGAACGTAAACTGTTGAGAATGAAAATACACGTGTAACAGTAAATTGGATTTGTGTGGCTTTTAAAGTGACAGCGCGCTAATATGCTTAATATTAATCAACAAAAGACAACAAAATCTCTCAGTGCTCTTGACTGAAGGACTATTCTAGGTTTAATAAGAAATAAATGAAGGTTAATCCTTACAGTTTTATTTTACATTAGACTATTCATATGTGACCCTGGAGCACAAAACCAGTCATGCATTTTGAAATTGAGATTTATGCATCATCTGAAGCTGAATAAATAGCTTTGCATTGATGTATGGTTTGTTATGATAGGATAATATTTGTAAATCTGGAATCTGAGGGTGCAAAAAAATCTAAATATTGAGAAAATCATCTTTAAAGTTGTTCAAATGAAGTTTTAGCAATGCATATTATTAATCAAAAATTAAGTTTATGGTAGGAAATTTACTAAATATCTTCATGGAACATGATCTTAATATCCTAATGATTTTTGGCATAAAATAAAAATTGATAATTTTGACCCATACAATGTATATATAATATACCTGTGTTACTTACGACT
>CM041811.1:36936135-36938635 GCA_023376895.1 Aspiorhynchus laticeps
CTGTTTCTAATATGTCTGTGTTTAAGGTGGAATATCCTGGTGTAGCGGATGACACGGCACTCAACGGGATTCGCCTTCACTGCATCGAGGCGTCTAAAGCCACATCAAACTCGTATCGCGTCTACACCACAGTTCAGTCAGCTGTAGGCAGGTAATGGGCTGAAGAGTAATAATGTAGCAGGTTTACAGTTATTAAGAATTGCTACATTCAGTTTTTTCATAAGCTAGACAAATTAATTTTCTTAATGATTGGTCTGATCAATAAAGCTGTTTTTTCTTCAGCTGGGGTCTTGGGACATCTATCAAATGGTGTCCTTCTGGGTTCTTGACTGGTTTTCAGCTGAAAGTTGAAGGCTATCAAGGACATGGTGACGATACGGCCGCAAACAACATCATGTGAGTTTGTGCTAAAAGTCCTTCAATGTAATTTGGTGCTCTAAATGACTATGTAATGCAAGTCACTCATTATTATACTTAACCATCATCAAATCTCACTGAAACTGATCGCAGGGCTCCAAAAATATTAATACGGGAGTAATGTTTGCTGAGGTACTGTATAAATGTTATGATTTAAAAATGTGCATGTAATGCCTCTTTCCGGCTTGTTTTGCGATCACATCAGTTATGTTGACATAATAAACTGAGACTGTATCAAAGTTTTGGTGGAAAACACCAGCGCTGACGGCACACCTGCTAAAAGCAGATCCGATTGTGGTGGTGTTGTGATAATACTGTGTACCGTGATAAAAGCTTTAGCAATTATTGCAACATGAAAATTTGATCACATGCCTAGTTCCCACTTTAAGTGTATCTTCGTTCCCATGACATCTACAGCACAAGATGGATAAAAATGCTGAAAGTTGAGAGCCATGACTGAAATGATAATTAAAACCTTTATTCTGGTACTTTTTCGGTGCAAGTTCCAAGAGTTTGTTTTGCCTTGTTTCGTTAGTATTGATTGAAACCACATTATGATGTTGTTGCTCCCAATCTTCCAGATTCAAATGCGATCGAGGGAATGCTTTAGTGGGTGAAGGCACAACATGGGGCACTTGGGGAGTCTGGAGTCAAACATGTGAAGGAAAAGGGATTTGTGGTCTCCAGACACGGGTAGAAGGGAGTCAAGGAACAGGAGACGACACCGCTCTCAATGACGTGCGCATGTTCTGCTGCGATTAAGGTGACGTGAACACCAAACACTGGGATTGCAGAGCAACACCGTTTGGAAGATCTCAGTGATGTTAGTGCCGGCTCATCTGAGTTTGGATTTTCTTTCAGGTGTTCAAGGACGACAAGAAGATCGGATGGATCATAATTGTTCAGCATACTGTTATGAGCTCACGTTAACAGCACAGAGGCCGACTGTACATCTCACTTATTGTGATTTCACCATCCTGAACTCCCATGAATTATGTCCCAACATCCATTAAAATACTAATTTAACTTGAAGTGACCGTGTTTGTCTGTTGATTTAATGTGCTGCTTCATTGACCTGACTGAAATCATTAATTGAATATTTCTTTGCATATTTTTTTTTTTTTTTTTGTCTTTAAAAAATAAAGAAATGCTTTCTGAAGAACAGGCACATTTCCACCCTACTAAAAAATGTATTTGAAGTGCATGTATACTACAAATACACTTATGTACTTGATAATATCAAGTTGGCGAGTAAATGTAACGCTGTCAGTCGCCAGTTGGCGAGTAAATGTAACGCTGTCAGTAGCCAGTTGGCGGGTAAATATAACGCTGTTTGTCGCCAGTTGGCGGGTAAATGTAACGCTGTCAGTCGCCAGTTGGCGAGTAAATGGAACGCTGTCAGTCGCCAGTTGGCGGGTAAATGTAACGCTGTCAGTCGCCAGTTGGCGAGTAAATGGAATGCGGTCAGTTGGCGAGTAAATGGAACGCTGTCAGTCGCCAGTTGGCGAGTAAATATAACGGTGTCAGTCGCCAGTTGGCGGGTAAATATAACGCTGTTTGTCGCCAGTTGGCGGGTAAATGTAACGCTGTCAGTCACCAGTTGGCGAGTAAATGGAACGCTGTCAGTCGCCAGTTGGCGGGTAAATGTAACGCTGTCAGTCGCCAGTTGGCGAGTAAATGTAACGCTGTCAGTCGCCAGTTGGCGAGTAAATGGAACGCGGTCAGTCGCCAGTTGGCGAGTAAATGTAACTCTGTCAGTCGCCAGTTGGCGAGTAAATGGAACGCGGTCAGTCGCCAGTTGGCGAGTAAATGGAACGCTGTCAGTCGCCAGTTGGCGAGTAAATGGAACGCGGTCAGTCGCCAGTTGGCGAGTAAATATAATGGTGTCAGTCGCCAGTTGGCGGGTAAATATAACGCTGTTTGTTGCCAGTTGGCGGGTAAATGTAACGCTTTCAGTCGCCAGTTGGCGAGTAAATGGAACGCTGTCAGTCGCCAGTTGGCGGGTAAATGTAACTCTGTCAGTCGGCAGTTGGAGGGTAAATATAACGGTGTCAGTCGCCAGTTGGCGAGTAAATGGAACGCG
>CM041811.1:36943635-36951135 GCA_023376895.1 Aspiorhynchus laticeps
AACTATAACATCTGTAACGATAACTACAACTACAGTGATAATAACTATAACATCTGTAACGATAACTACAACTACAGTGATAATAACTAACATCTGTAATGATAACTACAACTACAGTGATAATAACTATAACATCTGTAACGATAACTACAACTACAGTGATAATAACTAACATCTGTAACGATAACTACAACTACAGTGATAATAACTATAACATCTGTAACGATAACTACAACTACAGTGATAATAACTATAACATCTGTAACGATAACTACAACTACAGTGATAATAACTAACATCTGTAACGATAACTACAACTACAGTGATAATAACTATAACATCTGTAATGATAACTACAACTACAGTGATAATAACTATAACATCTGTAACGATAACTACAACTACTGTGATAATAACTATAACATCTGTAACGATAACTACAACTACAGTGATAATAACTATAACATCTGTAACGATAACTACAACTACAGTGATAATAACTATAACATCTGTAACGATAACTACAACTACAGTGATAATAACTAACATCTGTAACGATAACTACAACTACAGTGATAATAACTATAACATCTGTAACGATAACTACAACTACAGTGATAATAACTATAACATCTGTAACGATAACTACAACTACAGTGATAATAACTATAACATCTGTAACGATAACTACAACAACTACAGTGATAATAACTATAACATCTGTAACGATAACTACAACAACTACAGTGATAATAACTATAACATCTGTAACGATAACTACAACAACTACAGTGATAATAACTATAACATCTGTAATGATAACTACAACTACAGTGATAATAACTATAACATCTGTAATGATAACTACAACTACAGTGATAATAACTATAACATCTGTAATAACTACAACTACAGTGATAATAACTATAACATCTGTAATAACTACAACTACAGTGATAATAACTATAACATCTCTAATGATAACTACAACTACAGTGATAATAACTATAACATCTGTAATGATAACTACAACTACAGTGATAATAACTATAACATCTGTAATGATAACTACAACTACAGTGATAATAACTATAACATCTGTAATGATAACTACAACTACAGTGATAATAACTATAACATCTGTAACGATAACTACAACTACAGTGATAATAACTATAACATCTGTAACGATAACTACAACTACAGTGATAATAACTATAACATCTGTAACGATAACTACAACTACAGTGATAATAACTATAACATCTGTAACGATAACTACAACTACAGTGATAATAACTATAACATCTGTAACGATAACTACAACTACAGTGATAATAACTATAACATCTGTAACGATAACTACAACTACAGTGATAATAACTATAACATCTGTAATGATAACTACAACTACAGTGATAATAACTATAACATCTCTAATGATAACTACAACTACAGTGATAATAACTATAACATCTGTAACGATAACTACAACTACAGTGATAATAACTATAACATCTGTAACGATAACTACAACTACAGTGATAACTATAACATCTGTAACGATAACTACAACTACAGTGATAATAACTATAACATCTGTAATGATAACTACAACTACAGTGATAATAACTATAACATCTGTAACGATAACTACAACTACAGTGATAATAACTATAACATCTGTAACGATAACTACAACTACAGTGATAATAACTATAACATCTGTAACGATAACTACAACTACAGTGATAATAACTATAACATCTGTAACGATAACTACAACTACAGTGATAATAACTATAACATCTGTAACGATAACTACAACTACAGTGATAATAACTATAACATCTGTAACGATAACTACAACTACAGTGATAATAACTATAACATCTGTAACGATAACTACAACTACAGTGATAATAACTATAACATCTGTAACGATAACTACAACTACAGTGATAATAGCTATAACATCTGTAACGATAACTACAACTACAGTGATAATAACTATAACATCTGTAACGATAACTACAACTACAGTGATAATAACTATAACATCTGTAACGATAACTACAACTACAGTGATAATAACTATAACATCTGTAATGATAACTACAACTACAGTGATAATAACTATAACATCTCTAATGATAACTACAACTACAGTGATAATAACTATAACATCTGTAATGATAACTACAACTACAGAGATAATAACTATAACATCTGTAACTATAACTATACCAACATTTGTAACAATAACGACAGCTGTAACGATAACTTTAACATCTGGAACTATAGCTACAACTGTGATAATAACTATAACATCTGTAACGATAACTGTAACTATAACTATACCAACATTTGTAACAGTAACGATAACTGTAACTATATACCAACATTTGTAACAATAACTTTAACATCTGGAACTATAACTACAACTGTGATAACTATAATGACAACTGTTACGATAACATCTGTTACAATAACTATAATAACATCTGTAACGATAACTGTAACTATTACTATACCAACATTTGTAACAATAACGACAGCTGTAACGATAACTTTAACATCTGGAACTATAACTACAACTGTTATAATAACTATAACATCTGGAACGATAACTGTAACTATAACTATACCAACATTTGTAACAGTAACGACAGCTGTAACGATAACTTTAACATCTGGAACTATAACTACAACTGTTATAATAACTATAACATCTGGAACGATAACTGTAACTATAACTATACCAACATTTGTAACAGTAACGACAGCTGTAACGATAACTGTAACTATAACTATACCAACATTTGTAACAATAACGACAGCTGTAACAATAACTGTAACTATATACCAACATTTGTAACAATAACGACAGCTGTAACGATAACTGTAACATCTGGAACTATAACTACAACTGTGATAATAACTATAACGTCTGTAACGATAACTGTAACTATATACCAACATTTGTAACAATAACGACAGCTGTAACTATAACTATACCAACATTTGTAACAATAACGACAGCTGTAACGATAACTTTAACATCTGGAACTATAACTACAACTGTGATAATAACTATAACGTCTGTAAAGATAACTGTAACTATATACCAACATTTGTATCAATAACGACAGCTGTAACGATAACTGTAACTATATACCAACATTTGTAACAATAACGACAGCTGTAACGATAACTGTAACTATATACCAACATTTGTAACAATAACGACAGCTGTAACGATAACTGTAACTATATACCAACATTTGTAACAATAATGATAACTGTAACGATAACTATAACTATATACCAACATTTGTAACAATAACGACAGCTGTAACGATAACTGTAACTATATACCAACATTTGTAACAATAACGACATCTGTAACGATAACTGTAACTATATACCAACATTTGTAACAATAACGATAACTGTAACGATAACTATAACTATACCAACATTTGTAACAATAACGACAGCTGTAGCTATAACTACACCAACATTTGTAACAATAACGACATCTGTAACGATAACTGTAACTATATACCAACATTTGTAACAATAACGACATCTGTAACGATAACTGTAACTATATACCAACATTTGTAACAATAATGATAACTGTAACGATAACTGTAACTATACCAACATTTGTAACGATAACTATAACTATACCAACATTTGTAACAATAACGACAGCTGTAACGATAACTGTAACTATATACCAACATTTGTAACAATAACGACATCTGTAACGATAACTGTAACTATATACCAACATTTGTAACAATAACGATAACTGTAACGATAACTATAACTATACCAACATTTGTAACAATAACGACAGCTGTAACTATAACTATACCAACATTTGTAACAATAACGACAGCTGTAACGATAACTGTAACTATATACCAACATTTGTAACAATAACGACAGCTGTAACGATAACTGTAACTATACCAACATTTGTAACAATAACGACAGCTGTAACGATAACTGTAACTATATACCAACATTTGTAACAATAACGACAGCTGTAACGATAACTAACTATATACCAACATTTGTAACAATAACGACAGCTGTAACGATAACTAACTATATACCAACATTTGTAACAATAACGACAGCTGTAACGATAACTGTAACTATACCAACATTTGTAACAATAACGACATCTGTAACGATAACTGTAACTATACCAACATTTGTAACAATAACGACAGCTGTAACGATAACTAACTATATACCAACATTTGTAACAATAACGACAGCTGTAATGATAACTGTAACTATACCAACATTTGTAACAATAACGACAGCTGTAACGATAACTGTAACTATACCAACATTTGTAACAATAACGACAGCTGTAATGATAACTGTAACTATACCAACATTTGTAACAATAACGACAGCTGTAACGATAACTGTAACTATACCAACATTTGTAACAATAACGACAGCTGTAACGATAACTGTAACTATATACCAAAATTTGTAACAATAACGACAGCTGTAACAATAACTTTAACATCTGGAACTATAACTACAACTGTGATAACTATAATGACAACTGTTACGATAACATCTGGAACAATAGCTATAATGACAGCTGTAACGATAATGAGAGCGGTAACGTTAACTATATCTAACCATAGCTGTAACAATACCTATAACATCTGTAACAATGTTACAATATCTGTAACATGTACTGCAGCATTACTGATCATCACTGGTGTGTGTGTGTGTGTGTGTGTGTGTGTGCAGCGCACTCACGACAGCAAGGACTTGTTTAATCTGAATGAGGAAGAGGAGCTGACCCATTACGGCCGGTCTCTGGCGGAGATGGAGAAGATGACGGATGTGGTTGACAGCGACAGCGACTCTGAAGAAAAGGGCCTGCTGTCAGGTGATGCGTTTAAACATGAATGATCAGCACTTATCAATAGTCATTCGGTGTTACGGTCAGTAACTGATGTGATGATGGATGTGTCTGCAGCTGAACTGACCGCCACACATTTCGGCGGCGGTGGAGGTTTGCTGAGGAAGAAGAGCGCTGGCGATGAAGATGAAGAACACAAGCACAAATCACGGCAGGAGCTGATCGAGGAGCTCATTATCAAATCCAAACAGGAGAAGGTCAGAAAGTGTGTCCTCAAATAATAAAACATTACTTTACCGTGATTCATGTAATAACTATAATCAACATCTCTTAGAATTAACGATAACTTTGATAAGTATAATGACAACTGTAACGATAACTAGCTAAAAATAGTTGTGACAATAACTAAAACATCTATAACAACAACTGTAACAATAACTATAACATATGTAATAATAACTAAAATGACAGCTGCAATGATAATTATAGTTAACAATAGTTGTAACAATAACTATAACATATGTAACAATAATTCTAACAAATGTAACGATAATTGCAACAATACCTGTAATGATAACAGTAAACAATATTATTGTCCACACTTTCCGATGATAATGTTCTGTTTATTATAAGTGTTTTGTCGTCTGCCACTGTTACTGCTCAAGCCCTTTAGTTGAGAATATTGTGATTAGCTGTCAGTGTTTTTATTCATCAGCTGGAAAAAAAGGTCTAAATGTGATTCCAGCAATATCGTTACTCGTTGTTCTTGTTATAGTAGTAGAGTTAGGGGGGTTATTAAACTTTACTTTAACGCCGCCGCTCTTGATCTTCTCAGCGCGAGCGTCAGACGCAGAAGGAGGAGGCGCAGGAGCTCACGGAGAAACTGGATCAGGAATGGAAATCCATCCAGAACCTTCTGGCCCACAAAACCCCGAAAGCAGAGAGGAAAGACGAGACGGACAAACCCAAGGTACTGAAGCACCTGCGTCCAAACACTGATGCTGTTTGTGAGCGTGTCCTCACTCTGTGTGTGTGTGTGTCAGATGGACCAGTATGACGTGATGGTGCGAGAGCTGGGCTTTGAGATGAAGGCTCAGCCGTCAGAGAGGCTGAAGAGCGCGGAGGAGCTGGCCCGAGACGAGAAACAGCGCCTGCAGACTCTGGAGGTACTGAGCACCTGCTGCTGGACACCTGAGGATGATGAGGAGGAGGAGGAAGACCTCACCGATGTGTGTTTGTGTTTCAGGCCGACAGACTGAAGAGGATGATGGGAGACGCCGAGGACGAGGCTGTTCAGACCAACACACACATCTCTGCTGATGATATGAATGATGGATTCATACTGGATGGAGACGACCGCAAAACACTCGCTTACAAGGTCAGAAACACACACTCACACACACACACACTCGACATAACAAACCTTAAAACCATATGTGACCCTGGAGCACAAAAACAGTCATAAGGGTCAATTTTCGGAAATAAATAACTTTCTATTGATGTATGGTTTGGACAATATTTGACAATCTGAGGGTGCAAAAAAATCAAAATATTGAGAAAATCACCTTTAAAGTTGTTCAAATGAAGTCTTAGCAATGCATATTACTAATCAATAATTACATTTTGATATATTTACGGTAGGAAATTTGCAAAATATCTTCATGGAACATGATCTTTACTTAATATCCTAATGATTTTTGTCATAAAAGAAAAATCGATAATTTTGACCCATACAATGTATTGTTGGCTATTGCTACAAATATATATCTGTGCTATTTATGACTGCTTTTGTGCTCCAGAGTCACATATAGCAACTTACACCTGCTCATTCACTATATTTAGCTGTCAATTTAATGTATTATTTGATTCACTTATTTGTTTATACATTTTAAATATTAAATGTACTGTAAAATCATTTAAAAATGACTTGCATAATTGAGTAATTTTACAATATTGTTGGTTATTTTCCTGTTTATCACTGTGAAGCTGCTTTGAAACATCTGTGTTTTATGAAGCGCTACAGAAATACATGTGACTTGCTGTAAAAATATAAATAGTGATGCACAAAAATTGTCTTTTTATCTAGAGCTTGCATTTGGTGTAATTTCCACTGTGTATGATTTAAATGTTGATGTATGTAAATGAGTAACACACATGATCTGCAGGACGGTAAATGGAACATCGAGGGAGAGGAGGAAGAGAAAGAGGATGATGATGGTGATGAAGAGGGAGGAGAGGAGGAGGATGATGCTGCTGCTGAAGATGATGCTGATGAGGGTGAAGAAGAAGAAGAGGATGCTGAGGGTGAAGATGATGATGAAGATGCAGATGATGATCACTGTGACCTGCAGTCTGATGAGGGCAGTGAGGATGAGGAGGGTCAGGGTGCTGAGGAAGAGCAGGTCGGTGCTGAAGGGCCTCCAGCAGAGATTGAGGAGCAGAAGAAAGCTGCTCAGGAAGCAGCCAGAGCAGAACTGCCGTACACCTTCACAGGTAACACAAGTCACATGATCGTCATGAACTCACCTGAACTGTCTGAATGAATCTGTCCTGAAGACAAGTTTGTTTAGGGGTCAGAGGACAGTTTAGGA
>CM041811.1:36971135-36974315 GCA_023376895.1 Aspiorhynchus laticeps
ATCTATCTACAACAGTAAAAGAACCAAAACCCCAGAAGACAGAGCAAATAAATATAACAAACAATAGGATAAAGAATGACAAATTATCTTTTTTATGTACAGAAATCACCTTTCTCCCGTTCTCTCTCACACACACACACAGACACACACACACACACACAGACGCACACACACAGACACACACACACAGACGCACACACACACACAGACGCACACACGCACACACAGACGCACACACACAGACACACACAGACGCACACACGCACACACAGACACACACACACAGACACACATACACAGACGCACACACACAGACGCACACACACAGACACACATACACAGACACACATACACAGACGCACACACACAGACGCACACACACACAGACGCACACACACACACACAGACGCACACACACAGACACACATACACAGACACACATACACAGACGCACACACACAGACGCACACACACACAGACGCACACACACACAGACACACACACGCACACACGCACACACACACACAGACACACAGACGCACGCACACACACACAGACACGCACACACACAGACACACAGACGCACGCACACACACACACACACACACAGACGCACACACAGACACACACAGACGCACACAGACGCACACACACACACGCACACAGACGCACAGACGCACACACACACACACACACAGACACACAGACACCAGACACACACACACACACACACACACACACACACACACACAGAGACACACAACACAGACACACACACAACACACAACACACACAGACAGACACACACACACACACACACACAGAGACACACACACACACACACACACACACACAGAGACACACACACACACACACACACACACACACACACACACACAGACAGACACACACACACACACACACACACACAGAGACACACACACACACACACACACACACACAGAGACAACACACACACACACACACGCGGAGAGAACGCTGCCCCACGAATTTATCAGTAAAATAGTTTTGCAGCTGAAAAGCTACGACATTTCTCAGTAGCGATGTTCTTGAAGCAGTTCAACTTAAAGATTCGCTATTAGAGCTTAACACTGCTGAGAGACGCACAGACGCAGGTATTCACACGCGCTTCTCTCTCTCTAATAACTTAATAACTGCCTTAGACTGCATTAATAACTGCATTAACCTGCATATCTATGGCTCAAGCCTCTTATTAGCTCAAAATGACGTTTTGGAATTTGCAAACGAAGGTTGGGATGAGGTGCGTATTAGTTCAACACACCAGATTCAGGATGGAAACATGACAATTGTCTTAAAATAAATCATCTGAACAATGTCTGGTGTGGTTGTACAGGCCGTTAAAATTATTAGAGAAATAACGCACTCCCGAAGTGGTAATGTGGCGAGGAGCCTATTAATCTCAAACTAATTAAGACGTGATTTTTATTGACTGAATGCAAGCGCTTATTGCGATAGAAAACACTGTAACGGTTTCCACTGATTACAAAATATTTTGGTTTGCTGAGGTGGTAATATATTAAATAGGGAAGGGGGGGGGGGTGTTTTGCCTATGTCATGATAAGAGGTAAATCCTGGCCCTATACAGACACTACAGCGCCCTCTCGCGCTACTAACTCAACTGCTTTATGAAAACCTTTAGCTTTGATATTTTTATGATCTTAATAATTTTGCATGCCTAAAAACATGTGAAATACTCATTACATATTTCTTTGCAACTGTATCCTGGGCAAGTTCTACAGGGACTGAAACGAAAAAGCAAGAGAAGGTCAGTTCAAGTAAAGGGATTTGATGATGATGAAATATGATTATTGATATTTTCTGGCCATGCTTAAGTTAGAATCAACTCCAACACAGTTTTGTTCAGTGCTGCACAATCTGGAGCCTGTTTCATAAAACATATAAACCAGGATTATTTCAGTTAGTCTGATTTATTGTCAGCTGATTTGGTTCAAAATAACTAACTGATATACACCTGGTTTATTTGGTAAACTTGTTTTATGAAACAGGCTCCAGGAGTCTCATTATAACAAACAAAGTGTAACATGATGTAAATAAGAGATTCATTGTGCAGTGTAGATCTTCGTTGATTATAACGGATTTTTGTGATAAACTGAAATTAATGACAGTTTTATATTATTGTTATAAAGAACGCAGAGCGCTTTTCTTGGCTAATCTAATCCATGCAGAATATGAATAAGTTTTTCATGATGCTGTTGGACCGCTGCAATGTTTCGGGAGTGACATCTGCATATAAATACGGCATTAATTAACGGCAAAAATATGTCAACATGTACCTATATTAAGACTAGAGTACCGTCACTGATTTCAGAAGCACCCTCACACTCAGTGGCCTGCCTGTATCAGATTATAACTTTATATATTTCTATTTTACCCCATATATTAAACCGTGTGTACCGCTCTAACACACGATGTAAGGTAGCTTACATGCCATGCATGGTCCCTCTCCGATACCGTGACCCAGATAGCACACAAAATTGACAAAATTATATCCCAGTATATCATTTCATGATGATAAAGTTCCCAGGATGTCTATTTTAAAAAACATATTTTTATTAAGTCTCTGCATTGTTCCAAAGACTAGTTCTCAACTGAACGTGCGCGAGAAGCATTACTAAATTTGGCCAAAGAAAACAACCTTTAAAATTGACATTTTTCTATATTAATGTGCATTTTTCAAATGTTTATTAAAAGTGCAAAAAAATTCATAAACAAAAAATCTGAAAAGAAGTCTTACCTTTTCGTGAAGAATTTGTGTACGGTTCTAATTTTGGTTTTCAGCCAAAACATTATTTTTTCATGTTTTTCGTCTGGGTTGAAAACGAATGGACGCAAAAGTAACACGGACCGCTCAGGTGGCACAGTTGCAACTTTTGATTTTAACGTGTTATTAAATATTGAACTTACCTAAGATTAATGAATGTTTAGAAGAATTTTTCATTGGCAGTTTATGTTAACTAATGAATTAACTAAAGAAAATCATTTTTTTGCCGTGTGCATGTTGAATTATGGGGATATATATCCGTCACCTGGTTGTGGAAGACGCTGATGTCCTCCTTCATGGTCTTCATCTGGTCCTCGTGTTTGCCGGCCTGCACCTTCAGCGTGTCAAACTTGCCC
>CM041811.1:36974415-36981915 GCA_023376895.1 Aspiorhynchus laticeps
GTGTGTGTGTTAGTGTTAAAAACCAGTAAGAGAACTTTAAAATGAATCCTATAGCACACAGGTAACCAATGTAACGACTGAAGGATAGGGGTAATATGCTCACTCTTTCGAGCTCCCGTCAGGACTCTAGCAGCTGCATTCTGAACCATCTGAAGGCGCTTTAAGGAGGATTGACTTATCCACAAATAAAGAGAGTTACAATAATCAAGCCTCGTGGTGATAAAGGCATGGATTACTCTTTCAAAGTTAGTAAAAGAAAGAAAGGACTTTTTACCAGGGTTCGCAACTGATAAAAGCTTGACTTCACAATTTGATTGACTTGTCTATCCAGCTTTAGAGCACTGTCCAAATTTTTCACGTATGGCTTTACATAAGGTGCCAGAACACCAAGATTTAGATTGTGTATCTGAAGGGGTAAATACCACCATCTCTGTTTCACTCTCATTCAGGCTTAAAAAAATTAGAGACATCCATGCTTTAACATCCAAGAGGCAGGCGGCCACCGGGTCTAATCCATTCTTATGATTCAAAGGAATATATAGTTGAGTGTCATCTGCGTAACAATGATAGCATAAACCATACTTCTCAAAGATAGATCCGAGGGGAAGCATATACAAGGAAAATAACATGGGAGGTAGAGTAGAGCCTTGAGGGACCCCACAGGTCAAAGGAACAGAGGAAGAGTGAAATTTGCCAATATTAACTGAGAAACTTCTGTTCGTAAGATAAGACTGGAACCAATTTAAGGCTGAACCTCTAATGCCCACTACCTGTTCTGTTGGAGACGGCAGAACCAGATCATGGTTCTGTTCGCTCTCTGTTTCTCCCTATGTCTCTCTCGTTCTATGTCTCTCTCTCTTTCTCTCTCTCTCTCTCTCACTCTCTCTCTCTCTATGTCTCTCTCTCTTTCGCTCTCTCTCTCTCTCTCTCTCTCTCTCTCTCTCTCTCTCTCTCTCTCTGTCTCTCTCTCTCTCTCTCTCTGTCTCAATGTCTCTCTCTCACTGTGTCTCTCTCTCTCTCTCACCTGGCTCGGACCCAGGGTTTGGTGTGCAGCTCCAGGCCGCTGCCCCACAGGCCGTGTTTCTGAGAGGCTTCGGGCATTATTCCTCTCTCGGTGGCCAGCTCCTCGGCCACGGCACGGATGTGGTACGGCTCGAACCCGCAGCAGCCGCCGATGTAACGGATTCCCGCCTTATAGGCCTCTCTGGCGTAATGCTGCATCTCCCAGCGCGTGAGGATCCGCGGCTCCAGAGCTGAAGAACACCACAAACATCAGCTTCTCCGTCACACACCAGCACATTTCATCAGGATTAAATCACAAATACATGAGACTCATAACAGCTGTGAGTCAGTGGACTGTGAGAAAGCATAAAAATCTAGCTAAATGTTTTATATTTTCATTATTTAAAAAAAATATCTGTGACCCTGGAGCACAAATCCAGTCATAAGGGTCAGTTTTTTAAAATTACATACATAGTGCATCATCTGAAGCTGAATAAATAATCTTTCCATTGATGTATGGTTTGTTATGATAGGACAATATTTGTAAATCTGGAATCTGAGGGTGCAAAAAAATCTAAATATTGAGAAAATCACCTTTAAAGTTGTTCAAATGAAGTTCTTAGCAATGCATATTACTAATCAAAAATTAAGTTTTGATATATTTATGATAGGAAATTTACAAAATATCTTCATGGAACATGATCTTAATATCCTTATGATTTTTGTCATAAAAGAAAAATTTATAATTTTGACCCATACAATGTATATATAATATACCTGTGTTACTTATGACTGCTTTTGTGCTGCAGGGTCACATATACTTATAATACAAGCTAAATTTAATATAAATACAATAGTGAGCTTGACATCTTACTCTATTCTGACCAACATCATCAATCTCTCATATTTATTTCCACTTTTGGAAAGTCATAGAAACACTGCTTTTTTCCTTTTGTTATTGAAGCAAAAAAAAGAGTGTGTGTGTGTGTGTGTGTGAGAGAGAGTGAGTGTGTGAGTGAGTGAGTGAGTGAGTGAGTGTGTGTGTGTGTGAGTGAGTGAGTGAGTGTGTGTGTGTATGTGTGTGTGTGTGTGTGTGTGTGCGTGTGTGTGTGCGTGTGAGCGTGCGTGTGAGCGTGTGTGTGTGTACCGAAGGGGAACTCTGGCAGGTCGATGAATCCCTGGCAGCTGCAGTCTGGTGTGTGATACGCCAGCGGCTGCGTCATATAATGCGCCTTCAGACCAGCTTTCTCCACGCCGGCCTTCATCATGGCCACGGTCTTCACACAGGTCATGGGGTCAAAGTGACAGTTCACACCCACGATATCAGCGCCTGGAGCACAAACACAGAGCATCAGGAGATCCAGCAGGACTCGATCCTCCGCCGCTGCTGCAAACACTGGAGGTGCGTCTCAAAGCACACACTAATGCACTACTGTAGTGTACACAGTCATGCACTTATTTAACTCAAAACACCAAAGGGGGTTCAAATCATGCACAATTTGTCATTTTATAGTTCAAATAGTGTGTTCACACAGAAATTAGTGCATACAACCATAAAAACTAAGTGTGAAATTTTGGATATTCAAAGCATTAAATTACTGAAATTGACAAGATTGTATAAAAGTTGCATTATTTTCAACAGCAACCAAACAAAAGAAGGACTAACTAGATGTTTGACTAGTTGATTAAAAGTCAGCATGCATGAAATTCACACACAGAATCTTGTGTGTGTGTGTGTGTGAGTGTGTGTGTGTGTGTGGTGAGTGAGTGAGTGAGTGTGTGTGTGTGTGTGAGTGTGTGAGAGAGTGTGTGTGTGTGTGTGTGTGAGTGAGTGAGTGTGAGAGAGTGTGTGTGTGTGAGTGTGTGTGAGTGTGTGTGTGTGTGTGTGTGTGTGTGTGTGAGACACACCTGCTTTGACCAGTCTGACCGCACACTCTCCAGGTGTAACTCCATGCATGTCTCCTTCAGGTCCAATACACAGAGTGGCTGCTACAGGCTTCCCTGTTGCCTTCAGAACCTGGACGGCCCATTCAGCCTCCTCCACGTGCTCGAAGTACTGCAGACCGATCAATCAATCAATCAATCAATCAATAACCAAACTACAGTTCTGGGCCAGTATTCACAGAGCATTTGATCTTAGCACTAAGAGTTCTCCTAAATAGCAGTAACAGAGTTTTCTTAGTTTAGAGACTAGGCTTTATTAATGAATAGAGAGAAGTGTTAAGCTCAGAGTAAAGGGGGCGGGGTTTACCTCGTTGCTATGGGTGATGTCAGCGTGCTTATTAACTATGCACACAGTGATTGGCTGATAGTCTCTGTCAGAGATTTATTCATAGTGCATGATATTATGTTGCCACATTTAAATAAATATTTTAAAATGCAGGCTAAGTGTCACTAATCTAATTGTCAGCCTCTTACATGTATGCTTCTCATAATTAGTGAATATGCATATAAACAGCCTTTTAATTAACACAGTAGTCTGATAGTAAGACATGCAAACGTAACAGAAGAACATGTTACGTCTCGTCCAGATGGTTAATGAAAACAAGCATATAATCAAAGGAACATTTAAAGTTGTGATAACCTTTAAACCCAAAGATGATGTTTTTATAAAAGCTCATGTTTCTAAAATGTTCACGTTCCGAGGCAGATTGCCAGAAACAGCTATTTTAGGATAATTCGTGGCTTAGTGACTCGTCTTCATTACTCATAACCTTTCACAGATTTAGAAGCTAGTTTTAGAGCTAAAACACTTTGTGAAATAGTCATTTAGGACTTTTATTTTAAAGGTTTTCTCCTAAATGTGTGAGTTCTGAGCTACTGCCTGAAGATGTTTAGTGAAAAATAAAGGTTCTCCATAGAAGAATCATTTTTGGTTCCACAAAGAACCATCTTTTTATAATCTGAAGAGCCTTCTTTCGCCACAAAGAAGCTGTTGTGAAACTGAGATGTTAAAGCTTCTTTATGGAGCCACTGGTTCTTCTATGGTATCGTGAAGCACCAGTCCTGACCTCACCTCGGCGATCAGAAAGTCCACGTTCTTCTTGATGAAGACGTCGAGCTGCTTCTTGAAGATCTTCTTGACGTCGTCTTCGCTCTTGCAGCTGAGGTAGGAGGGCGTCTGCGAGACTCCGCCCGCCACCAGAGCATCGCCCTCATTGGCTGCTTCTCTGGCCAGATCGCAGGCGGCCTCGTTGATCTGCTGACCCTGCGGACGGTCAGCAACAGTGTTGCCAACTTAGCAACTTTGTAGCTAAATTTAGCAACTTTTCACACTACCCAAGCAATTTTTCTTCCAAAAGCATCTAGCAACAAATTTAGCAATTTCTTATATTTATTTGGCAACGTTTAGCAACTAAGTGATTTAACCCAGCAGGCACACAATGTCATAAGACGTTGATATTTGGTTAAATTTTGGTTGCGACGTCGGGTGAATTCAACGTAAATCCAACGTCAATATTAAATTGATGTCCAATACCGACGTCAGCTGACGTTGAAATTTTACTGTTTTAAGGTTGTGTAACCAAAATCCAACGTTAAGTCAACGTCAAATATTGACGTCAACACGATTTTCATTTTCAACCAAAATGCAACGTCTGTCCGACGTCAACCTGGCGTTACATAGACGTCTGGTGCATGCTGGGAAACAATAAAAAGTCAAATTTTTAATCTAAATTATATATCACAAAAAGATGCGTTAACTCCTCTTAATTTCTAGCGATTATCGTCAATTGGATTTCAGAGATACTAGTTAAACTATACTGAGCTAGACAATGACATCTCCGAATTCAATAATGCCCTTAACTGAAAATTGAGTGTTTAATCTTATTATTATACATTACTGACTCTATCCTCCAATTTGATACTGTTAAGTGCTTTGACACAATCTGTATTGTTAAAAGTGACTTGACTTATACTTTGTGGGAGTTAGGTTGAGACAGATGTGCAATTGTGTGATTGGTTCCCGACCCTGTCAATCAAACAAAGAATGGGCAGGTATGCCACGCCTCCAAACACTTGTGACACGCCCCGATGCTTCGAATCGTCTTAGTCACGTGACACGAGTGTTTTTGAATCGTCTTAGTCACGTGACACGAGTGTTTTTGAATCGTCTTAGTCACGTGACACGAGTGTTTTCGAATCGTCTTAGTCACGTGACACGAGTGTTTTTGAATCGCCTTAGTCACGTGACACGAGTGTTTCGAATCGTCTTAGTCACGTGACACGAGTGTTTCGAATCGTCTTAGTCACGTGACACGAGTGTTTCGAATCGTCTTAGTCACGTGACACGAGTGTTTCGAATCGTCTTAGTCACGTGACACCAGTGTTTCGAATCGTCTTAGTCACGTGACACGAGTGTTTCGAATCGTCTTAGTCACGTGACACGAGTGTTTCGAATCGTCTTAGTCACGTGACACGAGTGTTTCGAATCGTCTTAGTCACGTGACACGAGTGTTTCGAATCGTCTTAGTCACGTGACACGAGTGTTTCGAATCGTCTTAGTCACGTGACACGAGTGTTTCGAATCGTCTTAGTCACGTGACACGAGTGTTTCGAATCGTCTTAGTCACGTGACACCAGTGTTTCGAATCGTCTTAGTCACGTGACACGAGTGTTTCGAATCGTCTTAGTCACGTGACACGAGTGTTTCGAATCGTCTTAGTCACGTGACACCAGTGTTTCGAATCGTCTTAGTCACGTGACACGAGTGTTTCGAATCGTCTTAGTCACGTGACACGAGTGTTTCGAATCGTCTTAGTCACGTGACACGAGTGTTTCGAATCGTCTTAGTCACGTGACACGAGTGTTTCGAATCGTCTTAGTCACGTGACACGAGTGTTTCGAATCGTCTTAGTCACGTGACACGAGTGTTTCGAATCGTCTTAGTCACGTGACACCAGTGTTTCGAATCGTCTTAGTCACGTGACACGAGTGTTTCGAATCGTCTTAGTCACGTGACACGAGTGTTTCGAATCGTCTTAGTCACGTGACACGAGTGTTTCGAATCGTCTTAGTCACGTGACACCAGTGTTTCGAATCGTCTTAGTCACGTGACACGAGTGTTTCGAATCGTCTTAGTCACGTGACACGAGTGTTTCGAATCGTCTTAGTCACGTGACACGAGTGTTTCGAATCGTCTTAGTCACGTGACACGAGTGTTTCGAATCGTCTTAGTCACGTGACACGAGTGTTTCGAATCGTCTTAGTCACGTGACACGAGTGTTTCGAATCGTCTTAGTCACGTGACACGAGTGTTTCGAATCGTCTTAGTCACGTGACACGAGTGTTTCGAATCGTCTTAGTCACGTGACACGAGTGTTTCGAATCGTCTTAGTCACGTGACACGAGTGTTTCGAATCGTCTTAGTCACGTGACACCAGTGTTTCGAATCGTCTTAGTCACGTGACACGAGTGTTTCGAATCGTCTTAGTCACGTGACACGAGTGTTTCGAATCGTCTTAGTCACGTGACACGAGTGTTTCGAATCGTCTTAGTCACGTGACACGAGTGTTTCGAATCGTCTTAGTCACGTGACACGAGTGTTTCGAATCGTCTTAGTCACGTGACACGAGTGTTTCGAATCGTCTTAGTCACGTGACACCAGTGTTTCGAATCGTCTTAGTCACGTGACACGAGTGTTTCGAATCGTCTTAGTCACGTGACACGAGTGTTTCGAATCGTCTTAGTCACGTGACACGTGTTTCGAATCGTCTTAGTCACGTGACACCAGTGTTTCGAATCGTCTTAGTCACGTGACACGAGTGTTTCGAATCGTCTTAGTCACGTGACACGAGTGTTTCGAATCGTCTTAGTCACGTGACACGAGTGTTTCGAATCGTCTTAGTCACGTGACACGAGTGTTTCGAATCGTCTTAGTCACGTGACACGAGTGTTTCGAATCGTCTTAGTCACGTGACACGAGTGTTTCGAATCGTCTTAGTCACGTGACACGAGTGTTTCGAATCGTCTTAGTCACGTGACACGAGTGTTTCGAATCGTCTTAGTCACGTGACACGAGTGTTTCGAATCGTCTTAGTCACGTGACACGAGTGTTTCGAATCGTCTTAGTCACGTGACACGAGTTTTTCGAATCGTCTTAGTCACGTGACACGAGTGTTTCGAATCGTCTTAGTCACGTGACACGAGTGTTTCGAATCGTCTTAGTCACGTGACACGAGTGTTTTGAATCGCGCTTCGGAGCAGTGTTTCGAAACATCTGCGCTTCGGGATCTCGACACCGTGTCGAAACGTCAGCCATCCCTATTAGCAACTTCCCCTGAAAATTAGTTGTCAAACACTGGTCAGCAAACATCTCCATCAGTGTTTGAGTTTCAGCTCTGAATCGTGATGATCGGCTGTGGATGCGAGAGACTCACGGTGAAGGTCAGTTTGTTCCCTCTGTTCTCCAGTTTGTCGTCGCTGGCGTAGAAAGTGAAGGTCTGCATGACGTTAGACCCGGCTCGCAGGAACTCTCTGTGCAGCTGTCGCACTGACGGA
>CM041811.1:36986915-36989415 GCA_023376895.1 Aspiorhynchus laticeps
GTTCCTTATAAAAACAGTTATGTCATCAGCATAAGCTGTGAGTTTTACAGGTGGGATCTCTGAAAAACCAGGAATACAAAATCCATACAGTCGTTTCCTCAAATGTGACAACAAAGGCTCAATAGAAATTGAATATAAAAGTCCTGAAAGGGGGCATCCCTGTCGTATGCCTCTTGTTACTGCAAAAGGTCTAGTTAAACAACCATTGATCTTAAGCATACTAGACGTTTCACTGTAAAGCAGTTTAATACAAGAGACAAATTGTGATCCAAAGCCAAAGGCCTTCAGAGTCTTTAGTAAATAAAAATGATCCACTCTGTCAAAAGCTTTTTCTTGATCCAAAGATAAGAGTCCAATATCAATTTGATGTTTTTTGGCAACTGCAATAATGTCTCTTAGCAAAAATAAGTTGTCGAAAATTGTCCGTTTAGGGATACAGTATGACTGGTCCTCATGAATTATAGTTGCCATACATTTCTTCAACTTATTAGTTATAGCTTTTGACAGTATTTTAAAATCAGTACACAGCAACGACACAGGGCGCCAATTCTTTAAGAGTCCAAGATCTCCTTTCTTAGGGATTAATGTCAACACTGCTCTCCGGCAGCTTAGGGGTAAAACACCTTGGTTGAAGGACTCCAAAAAAACATCATACAAATCATGTCCAATCACATTCCAAAAGCTTTTAAAAAACTCAGCAGAGAGACCATCCACACCCGAAGATTTGCCACTGTTCAGCCCTTGCACAGCACTCGAAAGCTCAGAAAAAGTCAAGAATTCCTCCAATTCCATCTTTTCTTCTTTAGACAACTGTGGAAGATCTAGAAGAAGTTCTTCAACTGCTGCTTCATCACAAAATTCAGACTGATAAAGTTTCTCATAAAAAGAAATAGCAGAAACTATAATTTCTCGTTGACTGGTTATTTCTTTGCCATTAGGAAGTTTCAGTTTGTGAAAAAATTTCTGCTCTTTTGACTTTTTCTCCAGTCCGAAAAAAAAAGCAGTTGGAGCATCCATTTCATTGCACTTCACATATCTTGTTCTGACAAGTGTCTCCTTTTCCTGCTCCTCCAATAAATCCTTCAAAAGACCTTTGTTCTCTATAATGATATCACCTCCTCCCTGATTACGGAGGCTTTGTTGAAGAATTTCTTGCTCTATCATCTTCATCTTCACTTTCAAGTTCTCAGTATTGTTTGCTGTGTATTGTTGACAAAAAGCCTTTATCTGCACTTTTCCCAGATCCCACCATTGACTTAGAGATGAATAACTACCTCTCTCTTCTCTCCAAGACTTCCAAAGAAGACAAAAGGAGTGCACAAAGATGTGGTCTTGAAGTAACATATTATTAAAGTGCCACTGTGACTTATAGGATTTAGGTGACAAGACAGACATAGACATAGAAATATAATGATGATCTGATATAGATGTAGGAGAGATACGATTACTAAAAAATCTTCCTTTATTACATTCCTCAGTATAAAAACGATCCAATCTCGCAGCAGAAACCTTATTTGAATTCATTTTCAGCCAAGTATACTGTTTAACATGAGGATAAGCCTCCCTCCACAAATCTACAAGACTATGTCTATTAATTAAAGATTTAAAAACATCTGTTGAACCAAAATGGGGTTCTTCATGATTCCTATCCAATTTATAATCTACAGTACAATTAAAATCACCACCTATAACAACAATCCTATCATCTGAACACTTCAACAATTCTTCAGAAAGTTTCAGAAAAAAATCACAGCGCTCGCTTCCTATATTAGGAGCATAAATATTATAAAAAGAAAAACTATTATTGCCTATTATTATATCAGCTCGAAGAAGACGTCCAGGTATTATTTCTAAGAAAACTGGATTATCTTTAACACGCTTTGAAAACAAAAACGCAACACCAGCACTCACATTCGTACCATGACTAAGACTAATACTACCCTCCCATTCATTTATCCAATCTGTCTCATTACAGGCATCAGTATGAGTCTCTTGCAACAAAATTACATCTGCTTTTTTAAGTTGTAAATACTTAAATAAAGTCACTCTCTTTCGTACATCCCTACATCCATTTATATTTAAGGATCCGATATTAAAGGATACCATCAGGATGAAAAAAAAGAAAATGAATAAATGCCAATATAGATGTAATTTCCAATACATAATACCTCTTTAAGGACTTTTCTTTACTCTTTTTCTAACAGCACTTACAAACTTTTTCAAACGATAGCGCTTAGGCTGACCTAATTCCTCAAGTGTTGCTTTCTTCATAGCAATTACAGAGGAATCAATAAAAAGCTTTAAATCAGGAAAATACATTTCAATCTTTGGTTTTCTCTGATTTTTTGTAGCATTCAAAAAGTCATCCAGCTGTTCCAAACTATAATACCGAGGCTTCTTTAATCTCTCAACAGTACTTTCCTGAGAACTTAGTGCATCCAATTCATCAGTGATTAAGTCTGAACACTCACTATCCAAATCACTGTCAACAACCTGTGAT
>CM041811.1:36994415-37001915 GCA_023376895.1 Aspiorhynchus laticeps
ACAGGTTCTGTATATGGTAGCGGTGCTATACAGCCCCTCAGTCATGCCAAAGAACCACTGAAGAACCATACTGGAGCTTAACAGGTTCTGTATATGGTAGCGGTGCTATATAGCCCCTCAGTCATGCCAAGGAACCAGTGAAGAACCATACTGGAGCTTAACAGGTTCTGTATATGGTAGCGGTGCTATATAGCCCCTCAGTCATGCCAAGGAACCAGTGAAGAACCATACTGGAGCTTAACAGGTTCTGTATATGGTAGCGGTGCTATATAACCCCTCAGTCATGCCAAAGAACCACTGAAGAACCATAGAGGAGCTTAACAGGTTCTGTATATGGTAGCGGTGCTATATAGCCCCTCAGTCATGCCAAAGAACCGGTGAAGAACCACTGAAGAACCATACTGGAGCTTAACAGGTTAGCGGTGCTATATAGCCCCTCAGTCATGCCAAAGAACCACTGAAGAACCGCTGAAGAACCATAGAGGAGCTTAACAGGTTCTGTATATGGTAGCGGTGCTATATAGCCCCTCAGTCATGCCAAAGAACCACTGAAGAACCATAGAGGAGCTTAACAGGTTCTGTATATGGTAGCGGTGCTATATAGCCCCTCAGTCATTCCAAAGAACCACTGAAGAACCATAGAGGAGCTTAACAGGTTCTGTATATGGTAGCGGTGCTATATAGCCCCTCAGTCATGCCAAAGAACCACTGAAGAACCATAGAGGAGCTTAACAGGTTCTGTATATGGTAGCGGTGCTATATAGCCCCTCAGTCATGCCAAAGAACCACTGAAGAATCATAGAGGAGCTTAACAGGTTCTGTATATGGTAGCGGTGCTATACAGCCCCTCAGTCATGCCAAAGAACCACTGAAGAACCATACAGGAGCTTAACAGGTTCTGTATATGGTAGCGGTGCTATATAGCCCCTCAGTCATGCCAAAGAACCACTGAAGAACCATAGAGGAGCTTAACAGGTTCTGTATATGGTAGCGGTGCTATATAGCCCCTCAGTCATGCCAAAGAACCACTGAAGAACCAGTGAAGAACCGCTGAAGAACCGCTGAAGCACCAAGATTTGGAAAAAGTGGTTCCCCTATGATTACGAGCCAAAGAACCACTTTTAGTGCTATATAGCACCAATTGTTTTTTAGAGTGTAGGCGTGCACAAAAATGTGTCCTCGGACCGTTTTGCTAACGTTCCCATTAAGTTATTATGAAAATATTATTTCTTAATATTCTAATTTTTCTAACATGAAAATATTAAGTGAACATTCCATTTTTATAATATTGCAAACATTATGATAAGTTGTTCTCTGAACGTTTGGAAACAAATAGTAACATTTAAAAACAAAATGAGTGGTGCTTTAGCCCCAAACCTAATAAAACACACCTGAAGCAGCTAATCAAGATCTTACTGTGCTAGAATCTTCCAGACATTGGAGCGAAACTCTACAGGATCGAGATATTTGGACACCCCTGCACTAAAATATTTCAGGAAAAAGTTCTATTAACAATGTGCTAATAACGTTTTTGTGCAACATTATTAAAGTCCAGATAACTCTGAATGAAGTCTGTTAATGTTATTGAAAGAACATTTGTTTATAACGTTGAGAGAACCTCGCTAGAACGTTAGCGTTTTTCTAATGCTTCAGTTAAGTTATGAAAATGTTATTTTTGAATGTTCTCCGAACGTTCAAATGTATCAGTAACAAAAGTAACTAGATAAAAAAGTTTGTGAACAAACTTTAAGTTGGCTTGAGAAAGCCGGACCAGAAAGTTTTAAAAAGTTTGAAAAGTTTAAAAAAGTTTAAAAGTTTGAAGTTTGAAGCTCTTCAGTCTGAAAAAGTTTGAAGTTTAACAGTTTTAAAAGCTTAAAGTTTGATAGATAGATAGATAGATAGATAGATAGATAGATAGATAGATAGATAGATAGATAGAGTCAGATTATAGAAAGATAGATAGATAGATAGTGTCAAATTATAGATAGATAGATAGATAGATAGATAGATAGATAGATAGATAGATAGATAGATAGATAGACAGACAGACAGATAGATAGATAGAGTCAGATTATAGAAAGATAGATAGATAGATAGATAGATAGATAGATAGATAGATAGACAGTGTCAAATTATAGATAGATAGATAGATAGATAGATAGATAGATAGATAGATAGATAGATAGATAGATAGACAGACAGACAGACAGATAGATAGATAGAGTCAGATTATAGAAAGATAGATAGATAGATAGATAGATAGATAGATAGATAGATAGATAGATAGATAGAGTCAGATTATAGATAGATTGATAGATAGATAGAGTCAGATTATAGAAAGATAGATAGATAGATAGATAGAGTCAGATTATAGATAGATAGATAGATAGATAGATAGATAGATAGAGTCAGATTATAGAAAGATAGATAGATAGATAGAGTCAGATTGTAGATAGATAGATAGATAGATAGATAGATAGATAGATAGATAGATAGATAGATGCTACGGACCTCAGAGTGGTTGCTAGGGTATTCTATGTGGTTGCTAGGATGTCTCTATGCGGTTGCTAAGGTACCCGGGGTGGTTGTTAGGGTGTTGTTATGTGGTTGCTAAGGTACCCGGGGTGGTTGCTAGGGTGTTGCTATGCGGTTGCTAGGGTACCCATGGTGGTTGCTAAGGTGTTACTATGCAGTTGCTAGGGTACTCCGGGTGGTTGTTAGGGTGTTGCTATGCGGTTGCTAGGGTAACCGGGGTGGTTGCTAGGGTGTTGCTATGCAGTTGCTAGGGTAACCGGGGTGGTTGCTAGGGTGTTGCTAGGGTACCCGAGGTGGTTGCTAAGGTGTTGCTATGCGGTTGCTAAGGTACCCGGGGTGGTTGCTAGGGTGTTGCTATGAGGTTGCTATGGTACTCAGGGTGGTTGCTAGGGTACCCGGGGTGGTTGCTAAGGTGTTGCTATGGAGTTGCTAGGGTACTCAAGGTGGTTGCTAGGGTACCCGGGATGGTTGCTAGGGTGTTGCTATGCGGTTGCTATGGTACCTGGGGTGGTTGCTAAGGTGTTGCTATACAGTTGCTAGGGTACTCAGGGTGGTTGCTAGGGTACCCGGGGTGGTTGCTAAGGTGTTGCTATGGAGTTGCTAGGGTACTCGGGGTGGTTGCTAGGGTACCTGATTAGCAAGTTATTAGTATGTTGCTAGCATGTTTCTAACATGATTAGCATGTTACTAGCATGTCTCTAGCATGATTAGCATGTGACTAGCATGTCGCTAGCATGTTTCTAGCATGATTAACAAGTTATTAGCATGTCGCTAGCATGTTTCTAGCATGATTAGCATGATACTAGCATGTCGCTAGCATGTTTCTAGCATGATTAGCATGTTGTTAGCATGATTAGCAAGTTACTAGCATGTCGCTAGCATGTTTCTAGCATGATTAGCAAGTTATTAGCATGTCGCTAGCATGTTTCTAGCATGATTAGCATGTTATTAGCATGTCGCTAGCATGTTTCTAGCATGATTAGCATGTCGTTAGCATGATTAGCAAGTTACTAGCATGTCGCTAGCATGTTTCTAGCATGATTAGCATGTTACTAGCATGTCGCTAGCATGATTCTAGCATGATTAGCATGTTGCTAGCATGTTTAAAGCATGATTAGCATGTTACTAGCATGTTGCTAGCATGATTTAGATAGATTAGAAATAGAATTAGATAGAGTGGAAGCTTAAATTAGTTTGAATGGGATAGAAATAGTACATAGAAGGGAAGTCTGATTGAGTCTAATGGGCTTCAGTTTGTTCAGATTTGAATTTTGACAGTTGGAGTTTGAATAGTCTTGGCTCATCTGAACATTCCGTCAATGTAAGTCTATGGGATTTTTATGAGTTTTAATCTCTATTTTTATGAAAATCATAAGTTTGATCAGTTAGAAAAGATATAGCAACGCGAGTCAGAACAGTCTGAAGATCTGGGCTGAGTTTGGAGTCTGTAGAGTTAAAGCTCTAGGAGGAGATAGAATTGCAAATTTAGTCTCAGAAGATTAATAATAACTAGATAATAAAGTTTGAGACAAACTTTAAGTTGGCTTGAGAAAGCCGGACCAGAAAGTTTTAAAAAGTTTGAAAAGTTTAAAAAAGTTTAAAAAGTTTAAGTTTTAAAAGTTTGAAGCTTTTCAGTCTGAAATAGTTTGAAGTTTAACAGTTTTAAAAGCTTAAAGTTTGATAGATAGATAGATAGATAGATAGATTTTAATGAGTTTAAATGGGATAGAAATAGCACATAGAAGGGAAGTCTGATTGAGTCTAATGGGCTTCAGTTTGTTCAGATTTGAATTTTGACAGTTGGAGTTTGAATAGTCTTGGCTCATCTGAACATTCCGTCAATGTAAATCTATGGGATTTTTATGATTTTTAATCTTCATTTTTATGAAAACCATAAGTCGGATCAGTTAGAAAAGATATAGCACACCCGGCGAGATCAGTCTGAAGATCTGGACTGAGTTTGGAGTCTGTAGAGTTAAAGCTCTAGGAGGAGATACAGTCAGAAATTTAGTCTCAGAAGAATAATAATACTACTATCATAATGCTACTAGCATGATTAGCAAGTTACTAGCATGTCGCTAGCATGTTTCTAACATGATTAGCATGTTACTAGCATGTCGCTAGCATGTTGTTAGCATGATTAGCAAGTTATTAGCATGTCGCTAGCATGTTTCTAGCATGATTAGCATGTCGCTAGCATGTCGCTAGCATGTTTCTAACATGATTAGCATGCTACTAGCATGTCTCTAGCATGATTAGCATGTGACTAGCATGTCGCTAGCATGTTTGTAGCATGATTAGCATGTTGCTAGCATGATTAGCATGTTACTAGCATGTCGCTAGCATGTTTCTAACATGATTAGCATGCTATTAGCATGTCTCTAACATGACGCTAGCATGTTTCTAGCATGATTAGCAAGTTATTAGCATGTCGCTAGCATGTTTCTAGCATTATTAGCATGTTACTAGCATGTCGCTAGCATGTTTCTAACATGATTAGCATGCTACTAGCATGTCTCTAGCATTATTAGCATGTGACTAGCATGTCGCTAGCATGTTTGTAGCACGATTAGCATGTCGCTAGCATGATTAGCAAGTTATTAGCATGTCGCTAGCATGTTTCTAACATGATTAGCAAGTTATTAGCATGTCGCTAGCATGTTTCTAACATGATTAGCATGTGACTAGCATGTCGCTAGCATGTTTGTAGCACGATTAGCATGTCGCTAGCATGATTAGCATGTCTCTAGCATGTCGCTAGCATGTTTCTAACATGATTAGCATGTTGCTAGCATGATTCTAGCATGATTAGCATGTTACTAGCATGTTGCTAGCATGTTGCTAGCATGATTAGCATGTTACTAGCATGTTGCTAGCATGATTAGCAAGTGACTAGCATGTTGTTAGCATGATTAGCTAGTTATTAGCATGTCGCTAGCATGATTAGCAAGTTACTAGCATGTCGCTAGCATGTTTCTAGCATGATTAGCAAGTTATTAGCATGTTGCTAGCATGATTAGCATGTTACTAGCATGTCGCTAGCATGATTAGCATGTCGTTAGCATGATTAGCAAGTTACTAGCATGTCGCTAGCATGTTTCTAGCATGATTAGCAAGTTATTAGCATGTTGCTAGCATGATTTAGATAGATTAGAAATAGAATTAGATAGAGTGGAAGCTTATATTAGTTTGAATTGGATAGAAATAGTTCATAGAAGGGAAGTCTGATTGAGTCTAATCAGCTTCAGTTTGTTCAGATTTGAATTTTGACAGTTGGAGTTTGAATAGTCTTGGCTCATCTGAACATTCCGTCAATGTAAGTCTATGGGATTTTTATGAGTTTTAATCTTCATTTTTATGCAAATCATAAGTCTAATCAGTCTGAAAAGATATAGCAACTCGAGTCAGAACAGTCTGAAGATCTGGACTGAGGTTGGAGTTTGAAGAGTTAAAGCTCTAGGAGGAGTAGCAGTCAGAAATTTAGTCTCAGAAGAATAATAATAATAACTAGACAAAAAAGTTTGTGAACAAACTTTAAGTTGGCTTGAGAAAGCCGGACCAGAGTTTGAAAAGTTTAAAAAAGTTTAAGAAGTTTAAAAAAGTTTTAAAAGTTTAAAGTTTGATAGATAGATAGATAGATAGATAGATAGATAGATAGATAGATAGATAGATAGAGTCAGATTATAGATAGATAGATAGATAGATAGATAGATAGATAGATAGATAGATAGATAGATAGAGTCAGATTATAGATAGATAGATAGATAGATAGAGTCAGATTATAGATAGATAGATAGATAGATAGAGTCAGATTATAGATAGATAGATAGATAGATAGATAGATAGATAGATAGATAGATAGATAGATAGATAGAGTCAGATTATAGATAGATAGATAGATAGATAGATAGATAGATAGATAGAGTCAGATTATAGATAGATAGATAGATAGATAGATAGAGTCAGATTATAGATAGATAGATAGATAGATAGATAGATAGATAGAGTCAGATTATAGATAGATAGATAGATAGATAGATAGATAGAGTCAGATTATAGATAGATAGATAGATAGATAGATAGAGTCAGATTATAGATAGATAGATAGATAGATAGATAGATAGAGTCAGATTATAGATAGATAGATAGATAGATAGATAGATAGATAGAGTCAGATTATAGATAGATAGATAGATAGATAGATAGATAGAGTCAGATTATAGATAGATAGATAGATAGATAGATAGAGTCAGATTATAGATAGATAGATAGATAGATAGATAGATAGATAGATAGATAGATAGAGTCAGATTATAGATAGATAGATAGATAGATAGATAGATAGAGTCAGATTATAGATAGATAGATAGATAGATAGATAGATAGATAGAGTCAGATTATAGATAGATAGATAGATAGACAGATAGATAGATAGAGTCAGATTATAGATAGATAGACAGACAGATAGATAGATAGAGTCAGATTATAGATAGATAGATAGATAGATAGAGTCAGATTATAGATAGATAGATAGATAGATAGATAGATAGATAGAGTCAGATTATAGATAGATAGATAGATAGACAGATAGATAGATAGAGTCAGATTATAGATAGATAGACAGACAGATAGATAGATAGAGTCAGATTATAGATAGATAGATAGATAGATAGAGTCAGATTATAGATAGATAGATAGATAGATTGCTAGGGTGTTGCTATGCGGTTGCTATGGTACCTGGGGTGGTTGCTAGGGTGTTGCTAGGGTACACGGGGTGGTTGCTATGGTGTTGCTAAGGTGTCGCTAGCATGATTAGCATGTTACTAGCATGTCACTAGCATGTTTCTAGCATGTTACTAGCATGTTACTAGCATGTTTCTAGCATGATAAGCATGTTACTAGCATGTCGCTAGCATGTTTCTAGCATGATTAGCATGTTGTTAGCATGATTAGCATGATTAGCAA
>CM041811.1:37009415-37019415 GCA_023376895.1 Aspiorhynchus laticeps
CGCTGTATTGATCGTGTGATCGTGTCGGTAATGAACCGCTGTATTGGGTAATGAACCGCTGTATTGATTGTGTGATCGTGTCGGTAATGAACCGCTGTATTGATCGTGTGATCGTGTCAGTAATGAACCGCTGTATTGATCGTGTGATCGTGTCGGTAATGAACCGCTGTATTGATCGTGTGATCGTGTCGGTAATGAACCGCTGTATTGATCGTGTCGGTAATGAACCGCTGTATTGATCGTGTGATCGTGTCGGTAATGAACCGCTGTATTGATCGTGTGATCGTGTCGGTAATGAACCGCTGTATTGATCGTGTCAGTAATAAACCGCTGTATTGATCGTGTGATCGTGTCGGTAATGAACCGCTGTATTGATCGTGTGATCGTGTCGGTAATGAACCGCTGTATTGATCGTGTCGGTAATGAACCGCTGTATTGATTGTGTGATCGTGTCGGTAATGAACCGCTGTATTGATTGTGTGATCGTGTCAGTAATGAACCGCTGTATTGATCGTGTGATCGTGTCGGTAATGAACTGCTGTATTGATCGTGTCGGTAATGAACCGCTGTATTGATCGTGTGATCGTGTCGGTAATGAACCGCTGTATTGATCGTGTCGGTAATGAACCGCTGTATTGATCGTGTGATCGTGTCAGTAATGAACCGCTGTATTGATCGTGTCGGTAATGAACCGCTGTATTGATCGTGTGATCGTGTCAGTAATGAACCGCTGTATTGATCGTGTGATCGTGTCAGTAATGAACCGCTGTATTGATCGTGTGATCGTGTCGGTAATGAACCGCTGTATTGATCGTGTGATCGTGTCGGTAATGAACCGCTGTATTGATCGTGTGATCGTGTCGGTAATGAACCGCTGTATTGATCGTGTGATCGTGTCGGTAATGAACCGCTGTATTGATTGTGTGATCGTGTCGGTAATGAACCGCTGTATTGATCGTGTGATCGTGTCGGTAATGAACCGCTGTATTGATCGTGTGATCGTGTCGGTAATGAACCGCTGTATTGATCGTGTGATCGTGTCGGTAATGAACCGCTGTATTGATCGTGTGATCGTGTCGGTAATGAACCGCTGTATTGATCGTGTGATCGTGTCGGTAATGAACCGCTGTATTGATCGTGTGATCGTGTCGGTAATGAACCGCTGTATTGATTGTGTGATCGTGTCGGTAATGAACCGCTGTATTGATTAGGTGATCGTGTCGGTAATGAACCGCTGTATTGATCGTGTGATCGTGTTGGTAATAAACCGCTGTATTGATCGTGTGATCGTGTCGGTAATGAACCGCTGTATTGATCGTGTGATCGTGTCGGTAATGAACCGCTGTATTGATTGTGTGATCGTGTCAGTAATGAACCGCTGTATTGATTGTGTGATCGTGTCAGTAATGAACCGCTGTATTGATTGTGTGATCGTGTCAGTAATGAACGATCAGTAATGAACCGCTGTATTGATTGTGTGATCGTGTCAGTAATGAACGATCAGTAAAGAACCGCTGTATTGATCGTGTGATCGTGTCGGTAATGAACCGCTGTATTGATCGTGTGATCGTGTCAGTAATGAACCGCTGTATTGATCGTGTGATCGTGTCAGTAATGAACCGCTGTATTGATCGTGTGATCGTGTCAGTAATGAACCGCTGTATTGATCGTGTGATCGTGTCAGTAATGAACCGCTGTATTGATCGTGTGATCGTGCTGTATTGATTGTGTGATTGTGTCAGTAATGAACCGCTGTATTGATCGTGTGATCATGTCAGTAATGAACCGCTGTATTGATCGTGTGATCGTGTCAGTAATGAACCGCTGTATTGATCGTGTGATCGTGTCAGTAATGAACCGCTGTATTGATCGTGTGATCGTGTCAGTAATGAACCGCTGTATTGATCGTGTGATCGTTTCAGTAATGAACCGCTGTATTGATCGTGTGATCGTGTCAGTAATGAACCGCTGTATTGATCGTGTGATCGTGCTGTATTGATTGTGTGATCGTGTCGGTAATGAACTGCTGTATTGATTGTGTGATTGTGTCGCAGGCCGTGGGCTTCCATCAGCCCGGCAGCATCAGACTGGCGTCCACTCCGGTCCGAGTCGACGAGCTCAAATATCAGATGACCAGAACACATTGGCACCCGACGCCACAGTCCCTCATCGGCCCCGAGAAGATCCAGCAGCTCTTCCCTCTGCTCAACATGGACAAGGTACACATAATGGGCCTCATTCATGAAACACGAGCAGAAAGAATTTTTGTGTAAATCGTTCGTAAAGCTGTTCTAACGTAAATTTTCGGATTCATGAAAATGTTCGTATCTTCAAAATGTTAGTTGGTACGAAATAAATGTACACCTGCTCCCTACCAGGTGTAAATGGTGCGTAAAACGTTCTGTGTTCTTTTTGGCAAACTGATGACTCTGGTTTTTGATGTACTGCCGTTATAATATTTTACAAGGTCGTTTGCTCTATTTATTTATTTTATTTTTTTGTAGCTGAGAGTTGATAAACTGTTTAGCTTTGGGTAGAACACAGCCGCAGCGCTTGTCACTGTCACTTTTTACCCAGCCGTCCAATCAATGGCGGATGGGGGCGGGACAAATACCACACCGACCAATCATCCTGCTTGTACAACAACTGAACAACAATAGAGAAGTTAATATTACTGGTTACTGCATTTTTATATTCAGTAATATTCTTCAAAATGAGATGCTAGTAATATGTTACTACCGTGGATATTCCACTTCATAGCAACCAAATCGACAGCTGGAAAAAAACTTTTTTTTTTACAGTCTATGGGAAAAACGCTGTGCCACCAAAGCGTTTTCTAGCACCACCAGCTGGCCGTCTTCAAAAGAGCACCTGTCATTTTTCAGGTGGCTAAAAACGCTTTGGTGGATATGGCCTATAGCCATATGGCCTATTAGTCTTTTTCTGCATTTATGCAATATACTGGAGCCAAACTTGAGAAAGTAGACCCGAATATTCCACTGCGTTCCTGGACACGAAATTTGCATAGCTGTAGTCATAGGCGGGGATTATGCTAATTGTGTATGAGCGTGCAGGAGCGCCCTATTTAGGAATGATTGGAATTCATTAACATACGCATGTTTAACTATCAAATCGGATGTTTACGAAGCATTTGTGAATCCGGAGGAGAGTTTTCGGGAAGGTCTGTTTTACGCGCAAATTACTCGGAGTTTACTCCTATATTTACTAATGTTTCATGAATGAGGCACAATGTATTTTAATGTTGATTTATTGTCTTTTTTCTCTTTTATCCATTTTTTCTTGTTGGTAAGCATCAGTAAAAAGTGTTAGTATCTAAAATGGATGTACACTTTAAACACTATAAACATGTATTTTAGTTTCTGGCACTCCACAACAAATCCTTTACATTTGCTTACAGAACAGAACTGGAATGAAATTGTGACCCTGGAGCACAAAACCAGTCATAAGGGTCAATTTTTTTAAATTGAGATTTATACATCATCTGAAAGATGAATAAATAGCTTTCCATTGATGTATGGTTTGTTATTATAGGACAATATTTGTAAATCTGGAATCTGAGGGTGCAAAAAAATCTAAATATTGAGAAAATCACCTTTAAAGTTGTTCAAATGAAGTTCTTGGCAATGCATATTACTAATCAAAAATTAAGTTTATGGTAGGAAATTTACTAAATATCTTCATGGAACATGATCTTAATATCCTAATGATTTTTGGCTTAAAAGAAAAATGGATAATTTTGACCCATACAATGTATTGTTGGCTATTTCTACAAATATACCTGTGTTACTTATGACTGCTTTTGTGCTGCAGGGTCACATATGAGCATAAAACAAACATAAATTATAGTGGCATTCATTGTAAACAACATTTACTATAAAGGCAAAGCCTAAATTTATTTAAAGCATCTTTTTATCCCTCATTTGGCACAAATCCAAATGTTTGCACTGATGTTAATTGCAATACATAAACTACTTTGGATTATAAGTAGCAGCATGTTTCATATGATAAAAAATGATTTATATTCTAAAAATACATCTGTTGAATTCGGTGAGTACAGCAGAACATCTGTGTGTGGATGCTGAAGCTGCTTGTCTCTGTGTGTCAGGTGTTGGCGGGTATCTATAATCCGGGTGACGGTCACATCGACCCGTATTCTCTGACGATGGCTCTGGCGGCGGGAGCGCGAATGTACGGTGCTCAGATCTATAATCCCGCTCCGGTCACAGGCCTCACACCGACCGCCGACGGCAGATGGGACGTCCAGACGCCACACGGAACCATCCGAGCCAATCGCATCGTCAATGCCACAGGTTTGGCCATACCCACACAAGACCACACCCCCACATGACAGACCACACCCATTTGTTAGGCAACACCTACATACACTAAACCACACCCCCACAACAGACCACGCCCCCACATGTCAGACCACACCCGTTTGTTAGGCCACACCCACATACACTAGACCACACCCACATTAAATACCACACCCCCACATGACAGACCACACCCGTGTTTTTTGCCACATATGAGACCACACCCACATTATATACCATACCCCACATGATAGACCACACCCGTTTGTTAGGCCACACCTACATACACTAAAACACACCCACATGACATACCACATCCCCACATGATAGACCACACCCGTGTTTTTTGCCACACCCACATATACGAGACCACACCCACATTATATACCGTACCCCCACATGATAGACTACACCCGTTTGTTAGACCACACCCACACACACTAGACCACACCCACATGACATACCACACCCCCATATGATAGACCACACTCGTTTGTTAGGCCACACCCCCACACGCTAGACCACACCCACGTGTTAGACCATGCCCTCAAATTATAGACCACACCCACATTTTAGAACACACCCCACATTTGTTAGGCCAAACCCCTACGTTAATCCACATACCACATGTTAGATCACGCCCCCACATGATAGACCACACTCGTTTGTTAGGCCACACGCCCACACACTAGACCACACCCCACGTGTTAGACCATTCCCTCACATTATAGACCACACCCACATCTTAGAACACACCCAACATTTGTTAGGGCAAACCCCTACGTTAATCCACATACCACATGTTAGATCACGCCCTCACATGATAGACCACACCTGTTTGTTAGGCCACACCCCCACACGCTAGACCACACCCCACATGTTAAACCATGCCCTCACATTATAGACCACACCCACATCTTAGAACACACCCCACATTTGTTAGGCCAAACCCCTACGTTAATCCACATACCACATGTTAGATCACGCCCTCACATGATAGACCACACCTGTTTGTTAGGCCACACCCACATACACTAGACCACACCCAAATTACATACCACACCCACACATGATAGACCACACTCGTTTGTTAGGCCACACCCACACACGCTAGACCACACCCACATGTTAGACCATGCCCTCACATTATAGACCACACCCACATCTTAGAACACACCCCACATTTGTTTGATCATACCCCCACCTAACAGACCGTGCCCCAATATGTAAAAACCACACCCACACATGATAGACTTCACCTGTTTGCTAGGCCACACCCCTACATGTTAAACCACATAACACGTTAGATCATGCCCTCACATGATAGACCACACCCCCATCTCAGACCACACCCCCACATGTTAGGTCACACCCATATATGTTATGTCACACCCACATGTGTTAGGCCACACCCCTTTCTGCGGTCTGAGGAGCATTTATACTTCAGTCTTCAATTCCGTTTGATCAAATTTAAGGCCATAAAACGTATTACAGATCTTAAATGGTTTACCAAAAGTTCTAATTATCATTTTGAGAGGTCTTAAATTCGGGGATGGAAAAAAAGGATTGCAATACATGCTAATGTGATCAAACTTCAAAGGCGATGATTTCGTGAAATAAACATAAGCACTGCACGCTCAAAGTCAAACTGTTGAGTAATCTACAGACTGCAGTTCTCAATCAGGGAATACCACGCATGAATCCATGGAGTTTATAGTGTAATATGTTGTAAGATGCATATTTTATCTCCCTCATCTGTTTGAATGAACAGCTGGAAGTATTAAAGCATAGACTTTTCAAAGTAAGAGTCAGCCTTTATTATATTTAAAAGTCCCACATCTTTTTTTTTCTGGATATTATGGTATTTTGGTGACACAATAAACTGTATCTGGTATTTAATATCGTCTTTCTGGGCCACCAGTCACAAGAAGGAAAGACTTTGAACGTGATTTATCATATTCAATATATAGATTGTACTAGTTTCATGGGTCATGGTCCAGATGTTTCGGCAGGATTTGTTGTAATAGTTTGTGCTGATGTTCTTATGGGATTGTGCTGAAGCAGCTTTGATAAGATGAGCAGACACACATTGCACAGTCACACGGGCCTAAAGGCCGATCGCTGACCTCTGACCTCTCCTATAGCAAACACACCTGATTGCGTCCCATAATCCGTCTCTGCTGCTGTTTTGATCCTGTGTCCCTGAAACGAGTGTGTTGAATGTTTAATGTGTGTCATGTGCTGCTGATCCAGAGGTCAGATGCAGTCAGACTTTTCTCTGCTTCCTTTTCCTGTTTTCTGTGTTTGTGTGAGTCTGTTTAAACATGAGAATGTTTCTGTGGACTGAATTGAGTAATGAAGAAGCAGAGTCAGATCTGTGTGTGTGTTTGTTTAGCTGATTTTGGTCTAGGTTTAATGCTTTTTGGGGATCTGGCCTTCTGCCCCGCTCACATGACCAGCCAATCAGCTCTCGCCAACAGTTCATCTCTCAGCCAATCATCAGAGGTCTCTCTCACACGCCTCAGCTCAAGAGTTCTCACCAGAACTCTTCTTTCGTTTTTTCCCTCAAGCTGACCGAACAAAACCGTTATTTCTGTCAAGGCCATCAACTTCAGTGACTGACTCAGATATATTCTGTTCTATTCTATTCTATTCTATTCTATTCTATTCTATTCTATTCTATTCTATGCTATGCTATTCTATTCTGTTCTGTTCTGTTCTATTATCTATTTGCTTATAGTCTATTCTATATTATTCTATTCTATTCTGTAATATTATAATTTATTCTATTCTGTTTTATTCTGTACTATTCTATTCTATTCTGTTTGTTCTATTCTATTCTATTATCTATTTGCTTATAGTCTATTCTATATTATTCTATTCTATTCTGTAATATTATAATTTATTCTATTCTGTTTTATTCTGTACTATTCTATTCTATTCTGTTTGTTCTATTCTATTCTATTATCTATTTGCTTATAGTCTATTCTATATTATTCTATTCTATTCTGTAATATAATTTATTCTATTCTGTTTTATTCTGTACTATTCTATTCTATTCTGTTTGTTCTATTCTATTCTATTATCTATTTGCTTATAGTCTATTCTATATTATTCTATTCTTTTCTGTAATATTATAATTTATTCTATTCTGTTTTATTCTGTACTATTCTGTTCTGTTCTATTCTATTTTATTCTGTTCTGTTCTATTCTGTTTTATTCTGTACTATTCTATTCTGTTCTATTCTATTCTATTTTATTCTGTTCTGTTTTATTCTATAATATTTATTCACGTATAGTCTATTCTATATTATTCTAATTTTTCTATTTTATTCTATTCTATGTTATGCTAATGGTTCTATTCTGTTCTATACTGTTGTTCTAATCTATTCTGCTCTTTTCTATTGTATTCTAGTAGGCTCTACTCTGTTATATTCTATTCTGTTCTATTGGATTCTGTTCTATACATTTCTTTAATATTACAATCTATTCTATTCCTTTATTATTCTGTACTATTCTATTCTATACTATTATCAATTCGCTTATAGTCTATTCTATATTGTTCTAATTTGTTCTATTTTATTTGAATCTATATTATGCTAATCAGTTCTACTCTATACTATTCTATTTTGTTCTCTACTGTTGTTCTAATCTATTCTACTCTTTTCTATTCTATTCTAGTAGGATCTACTCTGTTCTTTTCTATTCTGTTCTATACATTTCTTTAATATTATAATCTATTATATTCTGTTTTATTCTGTAGTATTCTATTCTATTGTTATCTATTCACTTATAGCCTATTCTATATTATTCTAATTTGTTCTATTTTATTCAGTTCTATATAATGCCAGTAGGTTCTATTCTATACTATTCTATTCTGTTCTCTACTGTTGTTCTAATCTATTATACTCTTTTCTATTCTACTATGATCTACTCTGTTCTGTTCTATTCTATTCTGTTCTATACATTTCTTTAATATTATAATCTCTTCTATTCTGTAGTATTCTATTCTATTCTGTTATCTATTCACTTATAGTCTATTATTCTAATTTGTTCTATTTTATTCAGTTCTATATAATGCCAATCGGTTCTATTCTACGCTTTTATATTCTATTCTAGTAGGATCTACTCTGTTCTATACATTTCTTTAATATTATAATCTATTCTATTGTTTTATTCTGTAGTATTCTATTCTGTTATCTATTCACTTATAGTCTATTCTATATTATTCTAATTTGTTCTATTTTATTCAGTTCTATATAATGCCAATATGTTCTATTCTATTCTGTTCTCTACTGTTGTTCTAATCTATTCTACTCTTTTCTATTCTATTCTACTATGATCTACTCTGTTCTGTTCTATTCTGTTCTATACATTTCTTTAATATTATAATCTATTATATTCTGTTTTATTCTGTAGTATTCTATTCTGTTATCTATTCACTTATAGTCTATTCTATATTGTTATAATTTGTTCTATTTTATTCAGTTCTATATAATGCCAGTAGGTTCTATTCTATTCTCTACTGTTCTAATCAATTCTACTCTTTTCTATTCTATTCTAGTAGGATCTACTCTTCTATTCTATTCTGTTCTATACATTTCTTTAATATTATAATCTATTCTATTCTGTAGTATTCTATTCTATTCTGTTATCTATTCACCTATAGTCTATTCTATATTATTCTATTTTTTTCTATTTTATTAAGTTCTATATAATTCCAATAGTTTCTATTCTATACTTTTCTATGTTCTATACTGTTTTTCTAATCTATTCTACTCTTTCTATTCTATTCTAGTAGGTTATACTCTACTCTATTCTATTCTATTCAGTTCTATTCAATTCTATTCAGTTCAGAGGTTAGAAGCATTTTTAACAGTTTTGGCTGTAAACGATGAATTTACGTGCAAAACAAGAACATTTTGCCGTTGGAGAATAAAAGACTGTTATTGAAGAGAAGTCTTTATATCTGGTTTTTAAGTGAATGAATCCTGTTTTAACATGTTTAGATGGAGTTTGTGGTTTATCGTCTCTCTTACTGTTATTTCTGGCTCTTGCTGTAGCGTGATGTTTATGAAGGGAACTCACACTCAGGCTTCAGCGGGTTCTGTCGGGTCAGAGCCACAGGTCTGGAATCAGTCGAACACACCAGGAGGTCAAAGGTCAGAGCTCACGGAATGCTTGCAGGAGGATCCAGTTACTCTGAACCCTGCCGACCCACAAACACACCGTGAGCCGTGATTGGTGCTTCAAAAAACACCTCGACCAATCAGACGACATCTCACAGCGCTACAGATGTTCGTGATCGTGTGTTTGTTGCTCTGGCTGAAATAGTTCTGATACACACAGACACACACACACACACACACACACACACACACACACACACACACACACACACACAGACATACACACACACACACACACACACACACACACACAGCTTAATTCAAGAGACCAATTTAACACACTAAACAATGCTTTATTAAAAATGTCAAAATGCAAACAGTGTTCTGTCAGGGTTATGTTTAGTGCTGGGGTTAGAAAATATCATTAGTTCAGTGTGTGTGTGTGTGTGTATGTGTGTGTGTGTTGGGCTGCTGGAGGTTATTTCAGACTGATGGATCATGTTCTGTGTGATTATTTCAGGACATCTGCAGTGT
>CM041811.1:37028519-37451019 GCA_023376895.1 Aspiorhynchus laticeps
TCTCTGAACGTGAGCAAAACCAAAAGCTGATTGTGACTTCAGAAAGAAGACACCTGCTGCCCTACACTCCTCTTGTGATCAGCGGACCCCTGTGGAAGAGTAAGCAGCTTCAAGTACCTCGGCGTAAACATCTCCGAGGACCTGACTTGGACTACACACATCCAAACACAGGTTAAGAAAGCCAGGCAAAGACTGTACCATCTGCGACAGCTGAGAAAATTCAGGGTCTCACCAACAATCCTGAAAACGTTCTATGCAGGGACCATAGAAAGTGTTTTGACTCAGTGCATCTCAGTGTGGTATGGAAACAGCTCCAGCCAAGACTGCAAAGCCTTGCAGAGAGTTGTGCGCTTAGCTGAGCGTATCTCTGGGTCGGCTCTCCCCTCTCTGCAGGACATCTACATCAAACGATGCAGAGGCAGAGCTGACAAAATCATCAAAGACTCAAATCACCCTGGTAACTGTCTTTTCACTAGGCTGCCATCTGGTAAGCGCTTCCGCAGCCTGATGGCAAAAACTGAGAGACTCAGGAGGAGTTTCTTCCCCCAGGCCATCAGACTCCTGAACTCAAACTCAGCCTCTTAACATCATCTGACTTACTTCAAATCACTAATCACACACTCATTATTACTCTCTACCTCATAACTACCTCATAACTGTCAGTGTCATTTGCTCATTTGCACACTTGCACACTTGCACACAACACGTTCTGTATCTTGTAAATCGTATCTTATTTTTATATTTATTTTATTTTTTGTGATTGGCTGCTTCATGTCAACCATGTATAACCTGTTTGCACATTCCTCTCTGTACAGTCATGCTTACATTAATATTTAATTCTACAGCTTACTGTCATGCACATTCTTTTACATTTTATATTTTATTCTTTATATCTTATTTTTCATTCATCTTATCTTATGTTTACTTCCCTTGTATTGTTTTTTCAATATTTGCACTGTCCATGGAGCGGACCCGACTCTCATTTCACTGCTGGTTATACAGTCTCTATATAGTCGTGTATGTGACAAATAAAACTTGAAACTTTAAAACTTGAAACTAAATGGTCATAGCACTGACAGGTTCAGAACATTCAAATGATTCTTACTCTGAGAGAAGAAAGACATTTAATACAACACTTATGTGACTCAACAGGTTTATTGATGTCAAGCGCGTTCATAAAAAATTATCCCTCCCACATTTTGCAAACAGTAGTATATAATAAGACAGTCAGATAATCTAAAACAAAAGCAGCAACAGAAAAGACAAGGCTTCAAATCAAAAGGCAAACTGTTGACCATTTTAAAAAGCGCTTTTCATCCTGGCATTTAAAGCAATACATAGTGAAAATAAATACAATTTTCTACAGCTATGTTTCCACTGCTGCTATTATCGGGTAAGACAAATATTTTCATAAAATATTTTATCATCAATTAAACTGACATTTTGTATAAGAGTATGATGTGGAATTTTTCAAGCTACTAATATTACAGTATTTTTTTTATCATTTGGAGAAAACAGATATTTAAATTGACCCGTTTGGTATTTGTTTTCGTATTAAAGAACTAAACATGTCTTTAATAGGGTTTCTCACCTTCACCTCGAGCGTCCCTCATGAGCATGTCTTTGTGAATGAGCCCAAGACTTGGGCAGAAGCTCAGAGATACTGTAGAGAGAAATACACTGATCTGGCCACCATTGAAAATGAACAACAGACGGTTCAGTTGACAGACAAAGTGAATGAAGATTTCATTGATTTGGCCTGGATTGGACTCTATGATGATCTGAACAGCTGGAAATGGACTCTAGAGGACAGTGATTTCTTCACTGTGGGAGAGAAAGACTTCAGGAACTGGTATAACCCTGGACCCAGCAATTATGGAGGACTGTGTGTGTATATGTACAGTGGCACATGGTATACAACATACTGTTTCTCTTATCTTCCTTTTATCTGCTATGATGGTAAGCAGTTTCACTAATAATATGTCTAGGACAATGAAAAACAATTCATTGTGTTTTATTACAGGTATTCTGAAATAATCAACTCTCAGTAATGTTCAAGGCTGTATTTAAATGTTTCAGGAAGACAGAACGCCAGTGCTAGTTATGTGATGGTTTATCAGTACAAAACCTGGACTGATGCTCAGAGTTACTGCAGAGAACATCACACAGACCTCGTCAGTATCAGGAATGAGACTGAAAACCAGAAGATCCAGTATTTATTAAAGAATTACTATAATAATTATTATTCTGTTTGGATTGGACTGTACATAACCAGATCTTGGTCAGATCAGAGCAACTCTTCATTCAGTAACTGGAGGACAGGTCAGCCAGATAATGCTGGATACTGCACTGTAGTCTCATTCAGTGACTCTGGGAAATGGACTGATGAATACTGCGATTATAGATTTCCTTTCATTTGCTACAATGGTAAGATGATGTCTATGCAGTGGACAGGGCTGTAAATTTTTTTGTTTTTAATTTTAAAATTTTACACCTTTCTCCCCAGTGTCATCTTTGACATCATCCCGTCAGTATCACTTTGTGAATGAGTCTAAGACCTGGACTGAAGCTCAGAGATACTGCAGACAGAATTACACTGATCTGGCCACCATTGAGAACATGGAGGAAATGAACAGACTCATTAACACAGTTAATGGGAGTTATAATGGTTCAGCCTGGATTGGACTGTATGATGGTGTGCTGAAAAACAGCTGGAGATGGTCACTGGAAGACAATGATTTCTATCAGGAAGGACAGAGAGATTTCAGGAACTGGTATCATGAACCAGACAACAGTGGTGGGAAGCAACTATGTGTTTACATGGATTATAATGGCAAATGGTTTGATATGTCATGTGACAACATGCTGCCATTTCTTTGCTATGGTGGTAAGGACAATTCATTAGTTTCTTGTTCTTCTTCTTCTTATTATTCTATGGAGTTTTTTCTGCGCGCACACACACACACACACACACACACACACACACACACACACGTATTAGGGGTGTAACACAAACATGACAGTTTGGTGCATACCTTGGTTTTGACGTCATGGTTCAGAATGGTTTGGTACAGCAGGGGAAAAACAAAACATATATATATATATATATATATATATATATTTTTTTTATTAAACCGTGGTTTTCTGAACAAATTGCTCTTTCTTTAAATAAATTCAATTATAATAAAACACATTTTTTAGGGATAAAAATCTACCTCTTGTGCTCTAAACTATAGGGAGTCATTTTACATTACTATACGGTTACAATGAACACCCAAATTTAAATTTAATTACTATTTATTTTAAAATATAATAATTGACACTCAACTTTAAAAAACATGTAAATTGCACATAATGAAGTTTTTTAATTAATTTCTAAATTATAAAATTTCTATTTGTTGTTGAAATATATTCATTTACACAGTGGCTGTAATAACAAACTTCTGTTTCATAACAGGTTGATTTAAACATACATTAAATAATTTAGTCATTTTGTTGACAAGCTTTTTTTACTGAAACACTGATTGAGTCATGAGATGTTCATTCATGTTTATTTTGTGTTGAAACAGCATTAATTGCTTGAATTTCCCCCCAAAAATGAACACAATTTGAAAGATGAGACTTTGTTTCTTATCAAAAGTAACCATATATAAAACTGGATGAATGAAAATACATAATGAAAATACATAATGTACATTTTTATTATCTCAGGTAGAGGGAACGCAACACAGAGTTTTATCAGAATCGATGACAGGAAAACCTGGTCAGAGGCTCGTAGATACTGCAGAGATCATTACACAGATCTCGTCAATGTGAGAAATCAGCCTGAGAACCAGAGGATCCTTAACAGCACAGGTGGAGGAGTCTGGATCGGACTGTACAGAAACAGGATTTGGTCAAATGGTCAGATTACCAAATATGAAGATTGGAGACCAGCCATTCCCTACTCAGCACAACAACCAGATAATGGTGAAAATGATTATCGCCAGTGGGGTTTTCAGCACTGTACTGCTGTATCATTCAGTCATTTAGGTCGATGGACTGATGAGAACTGCTTATCCAGCATGCCTTTCATCTGCTACAACAGTGAGTTTATTTTTGCTATCTTTTTTATCACTTACAATTGTTGCACAGACAAAACAAACAAAAAACAGTAATGTTAATAGACATTACAGAAAGTGATATTAGACAGACACACACACATATATATATATATATATGCAGAAAAATCTAATTAATTTCTCTATTTTATATGTTAAACTTACAGAAATCTGCACACAATCTCCATGTACCCATCAGTATCACTTTGTGAATGAGTCTAAGACCTGGACTGAAGCTCAGAGATACTGCAGACAGAATTACACTGATCTGGCCACCATTGAGAACATGGAGGAAATGAACAGACTCATTAAAACGGTGCGCAGGACTTACTATGGTAAAGCTTGGATTGGTCTGTATGATGATATAAACAGCTGGCGATGGTCTCTAGATAATGCAACATTAGAGGGAGGATTTAAAAGCTGGTTTGTCCAGCAGCCAGTGAACTCGTATGGACAGAGTCTGTGTGTGTACATGTCGTATAATCAAGGAATATGGAGTGAAGCCTCTTGCCACTATACATTTCCATTTGTTTGCTATGATGGTGAGAAACCTGAGTTTTTAAAAAGTTTTTAGAACAATATATTTACAGATATATTACATCTACATATATGTATTCCACACAGGAAGAGCGAATGCTAGTACAAGTTATGTGCTTGTTAACCAGTACAAAAACTGGACTGGAGCTCAGAGTTACTGCAGAGAACATCACACAGACCTCGTCAGTATCAGGAATGAGACTGAAAACTTCAAACTTCAGACTTTATTTCCATATTATTATTTTTGGGTTGGACTGTACAGAACCAGATCTTGGTCAGATCAGAGCAACTCTTCATTCAGTAACTGGAGGACAGGACAGCCAGATAATGCTGGAAACAGTGAATACTGCACTGCAGTGTCATTTAGAGATTCTGGGAGCTGGACAGATGAAAACTGCAACACTGCGTTACCTTTCATTTGCTACAGCGGTGAGTACTTCTTTCACACCCCAACAGAGTCACCACAAACATAGAGTACACTCATCTGACTGTGATACCGTGTGTTCCTCTGTTAAGATATTCTCATGGTAGATAGAAGACATACACTTTCACATACCGTATGTTTAAAAAAAACAATAGCTTGAATGCTTTTAAGCGTACACCTCTGTCTGGCAGTTATCGACACGCCAGAGAAACAAGTGTGCAGCCATCTTTCGAATTTGATTGTATTTTTCTATTTTTGTAGTAGCTCTATAGGCATTGCTGTTAAAGAGTTGAGTTATTGTAGAGCTGAAGAATGTTATCATGTGCATTGTAATGTTCAAAGCAGATGTCATATCAAATGTCAGTAGGCTGGGAAGATTTTAAAATGCATTCATAATTTCATATGACTTTACCTTCATGCTGTGGAAATACATTCGGGAAGATAGAACACAATGAGAGCAGCACTAAAAAGAGACCGGGCTATATAAGGTCCACAACAGACAGACTCAAACGCTGTTTCTTTAACTCAAGCAAGACATTTTGTTGATAAAAATTACAAAGATGCAAAAGAAATACATAGGGCCAATGTGATTTAGAAATGAAGTTATTTAACATTGGATCCCCTTGAAAACGAGATGATGCATCTCAAGGGGTTCATCCCAAATAAAGTTTGTTGCAACATTGTTTCATTCTTCTGCTTGTTTTTTACACAGTGCTGCTATCTCATGCTTAATGTAACTGGTTAATAAGTAAGAGCACAAGTATGCCACAGATGCTGTTAAAAGACTTTAACTTGTATTGAACTCTTTACATTTTATCTTCACCCTTTTCCCATGTTGACAGCATCAGCATCATCCCGTCAGTATCACTTTGTGAATGAGTCTAAGACCTGGACTGAAGCTCAGAGATACTGCAGACAGAATTACACTGATCTGGCCACCATTGAGAACACCATTGAGAACAGGCTGATTAACACAGTTAATGGGAGTTATAATGGTTCAGCCTGGATTGGACTGTATGATGATGTGAACAGCTGGAGATGGTCACTGGAAGACAATGATTTCTATCAGGAAGGACAGAGAGATTTCAGGAACTGGTATCATCAACCAGACAACAGAGCGAATGAACTGTGTGTTTTCATGGACCCTAATGGAAACTGGTTTGATAATTCATGTGACAGTTATAACGCATTTGTTTGCTACAATGGTAAGACATCACAAAGTTTTTTGTTAGTTTTTTTCTAATGAAGTCCAAGATCCTAAATTGTTCATTAAATTTCTTCCACAATTAGGCTAAACCGCAAATTCTATTAAAAAATATATTTTTCATTCTTTGATTTGTTAGTAGTTCTGTTTTCAAAATGTATTTGATTACACAGCTATACATTTGATTAGAAAATGAATAAACTGATTAAGATTATTGATTACATTTGTTTTATATCTTAGATAAAGGAAATTCCTCTCAGATGTATGTTCTGGTAACTGATTCTAGGACCTGGACTGGAGCTCTGAGCTACTGCAGAGAGACATACACAGACCTGGCCAGTGTGAGGAATGAGACAGAGCGTCAACAGATACTGAACTCTACACGTTATTATTATAGCTATGTATGGATTGGTCTGCACAGAAACAGACTGTGGTCAGATCAGACCAACTCTTCTTTCACATATTGGCTGTCATATACTCAAGGTGTTGCTGCAGAACCAGATAATGGTGCAAGTGTCCCAGGACAGATGGGAGCTCAACACTGCACAGCTGTGTCTTTACAATACTTTAGTCAGTGGAGAGATGAGAACTGCTTTGACCGTTTGCCTTTCTTCTGTTACAGCGGTGAGCTAATATACCTACAGTACTATAACTAGATACTTAAATAAAAGAAAAACACTCAAGGCAATTCACTGCATAATAACAATTGATCTGTTATTATGAATGCCATTATTATTATTAATGTAACTGAGTAACTTTTATACTAATGCTAGCTCTGTCTTCTGTTTGGTTTCTGGTGGACATGATGACCATCATCTATTTACCCATCAATTCAGATAAGTATGGTATGTTCGTGTAGACATTTTATCTTTCCTGCTGTTTTCAGTCAAATGTTTGTCAGCATATATCACCAGATGTTTGTATGTGTGTGTGTTTGTGCACTACTGAGCAGTTTTGTTTGTTATCAGTGACGGGACTGAAAGTGAAAGTCACAAGTCTGGAAAATCTGTCAGAGTCTCAGATTGAAGAGCTGGTGATTCTACAGGTGAGAAACATGTAGATGTAAAACACTCATTATGCTCTTTTTGTTTGTTCTACAACAATAATACACACACAAAAATGAATAAATAAATACATTTAAGAACAACAGAAGCAATATCATTAACAGATCTTGTTGTAAAATATTTAGCTCATAAATATCTCACAGAGAATAAATCACATTTCAGCTCCAGGAAGAATTTATCAGACAAGGACTACCCAGCAACTTCACCATGCATCTGAGAAGCTATCGTAAAACCAGTCCATAAGAGAGAAATGGAGCATTCCAGGACATTAAAAATGGTTTGGGTTTCAAGTTTTATCAAACTGTTATTGAACATCTGCATTTTTCATGTTCTTGCTACTGGTAACTGATATTCTGCACTGTACATGATATTACAAAAAATAAATACACAATTGCTGCAATGATTTGTTAATTCAGCCCAAGGCACTGGGATACGCTCCAGTATATCCGTGACCCGACAGGATGGTTTGGAAAATGGATGGATGGATGATTTGTTGATATGTTTATAGACTTATATGGTAACCCAAACATCATAATCAATCATCTTTTTTGCACTCATAAAATACCATTTTATTTGTCTACAGTAGAATGGAATGTTACAGCACAACAACATACAGTGGAACAACCAGATGAAGACAGACATCTGACATCACTTACAGATCATATGACACACTTTCAGAATAAATGGGATTGTATATGCGGGTGGCAGGAATAATATGCTTCAGCAATTTCCTTTAGTGCTTTTTTTTTTTTTTTTTTAAATGTTGCATATCTGTTTTATGGACTATGTGGTCATGGGGTATTTTATATGATATTATTTGCAGGTTTATCATGCATTTTAATAAATAATCACAAAAATGTTAGTTCTGAACCTTATAAGACCACTGGTTTTGACCAAACGAACAGTTTAGTAAATAAATAAAAAAATCTGAAACATCTAAACACCCTGTCATTGAGAATAATAACAATTTAATCAGGATCATTTTGTGAATGACACAGTGATTTACAAAATAGAGAGCTACTGTAGATAATATCTTGTGTGTATTTGTCTGTGTGTGAGGGAAATGGTATGCAACAAGCTTTTCCTTTTATTTTGCTATTTGCATTTTAAAGTCAATGTAATTTCTATCTACTGTAAACACTTTTGGTACAAGTTTGGTATTTATGTATTTTCAATATTGTAGCAAATTAGTTCAAAAAGTTTACTGTACTAATGCATTAAAGTATGTAGCAAGAATCAGCTTGTCTGAAAACAGTAAACATTGAATCAAACTTGAGTGAATGTACAACATTTATTTACCTAAACTAAGAAGGTACAATAACCACTCTAAACACACACACACACACACGTTGTGTTTCCATGTTTTATGGAGACATTTCATAGACGTAATAATTTTTATACTGTACATTTTTAGATTTTCAAAAAAACTTAATTCTATATTATTTAGAAGCTGTTTTCCTCAAAAAATGTCCCCACAAGGACAAGGATTTTGGATATTGTGATCTTTTGTAGGGACATTATGTCCCCATAATGTAGGAAATACCTGAACCACACACACAGGTAAAAACAAAGTGAAAGTGAATGAATGAAACTGGAAAAAGAAGCAATGGCACACACCAGCGAACTACAGTACATCAGTCTGTTCATCTACCTCTTTAAATGCTCAAGCTCTTTAAAGAAGGATAGCTTCTGATTGGCTGTCAATGACTTTATCATTCATCAACTGAAAAAACGATATTGTTCCTCTGTGTCTTTATTGTTATACACTGTAAAAAAAAAAAGTTGGGCAAACTTAGAATTTTAAGGCAACCAGCTTCAGCAGATTTTTTAGTTTTCTCAACTTCTAGCTTACAGTTTATAAAATACGATGTATTTTTGCTGTATGATTTGCTGTATGAATTAGTTCAGGCAAGCTTTCATGCGTGGTTCTATCAGAGCAACAGCTCCATCTAGCATTGGGTGAGTGAATTGGGAACTGGGAATGAGAGTGGACGTTGAGTGGAGGTCAAAGTTTCAGACTGAAGAGCTACTGATACACGCAAGTACCTAGATCAACAATCAATATAGGAATTTACATTATTAAAAATTAGTGCTGTCAATCAATCCAAAAATGAACAAATCACTTTTTTTTTTGTTTTGTTTGGCAATTAATAGCATTCAATCTCCAAATTAACCTTTTTACTACTAGCCTACTATGAATAAAGGCCAATATTACCAATACCAAAAACAAACAAGTTTTCCATTCAGTTTCACAAGTGATAAAAAAATATATACTGTATAACTTAATATATGACTGAAGAGCATGAATTTAAATAAATCATTTGTAACAAGGTGTTCAATGTTGATAGCTTGAGGAAATAGGTGTTATGAATGCTTTATTGTGTGTAGTCACGTGTCAGAGGATGTCCTCTATACTGGTGAAACAAGTGAAAGGGAGAAGCAACGCCTCAGGTGCTTTCTAACCACGTAAATGACCCATACCCTGGATGTTGTTTACTTTCACTTCAGCATAGTCTTTAAACAGTCTTTAAACGACCTTGTCAGATATGGTAAGGCTATTTCTTTTTTTTAATTCTGGTTCCTTAAGAATTTAAGTATAATTATTATGAATGTATTTCATAACTCTATGGAAAACAGTGTCCTACCAGGGGTGTGTGGCTGTAGAGGTGTGAAATTAAGTGCAATCATATGGCTGTGAGCACTAATGACTATTTTGTTTAATTCTTGATAAAAGTATTTTATTATCCATTATGATTCAATGATTTGAAAGCACGATAACTGCAAAATATGCTAAATCAGAGGGGAAAAAATTGAATAGGCGACAATCGCAATCTTGTAGCTAATGAGGCCGTTTGACCGACATGTCAAACAACCAATCACAGTTCGTTTAGTTCAGCGTCACGTTTCAGGGCGTGGAAATGTCTCCACGATAACAGACCTGTGTGTGAAACTCTGATGTCTTTTAAAGATTCTATGCTGCGAACTTTAAATATTTCACATACTTTTGAAAATCCAGCGTTTATTTGATCCTGATAAGTGTTTGTCGTCACAGTTTTAAACACGACGGATTTCTTCTTTCGTGAGGGGGTTTGGCACCACGGCATCTTTGTTTCCAGGCGGAACGTTAAAGAACGCAACACATAACGTTACGTCTCCCAGAAATCCTGTAGAATTCAACCAATCCGACGTCGACTTCGACACTCCTGAAGTGTTCCCAGATAAGTGTGCCATATGAATCAGACGTTTATCAGATGTTTAGCCGTAGGCGTGACGTCTGAGACTAAGATCTCATTAACTTTAACTGTTTCAAAAAATATATTGTTTTTGAGTAAGCTAAGATCCAGGATATAAATGAAGAAGAATTTTATTCCTGTGTGTTGAGTCCGCTATTCCTAAAAACACTGATTTGCACTGAGCTGCCTACAAAGAGATTAAAGGACTATTGTAAGCTACAATATTGAATGAAAATGAAAAAAGCAGTGTAAACTTGTGGGACTTTTAGCCATTTTATCATCCTCATGAACCCTTAAATACACACAAATATTATTTGCGGTCCATGATATATTAAGCTTAGGCAGTATACTTGCAAAACAGTTCAGTTCATCAAAGCTGTTGTCTATGCTGTTATCACTGCAGTCTCCTCCCTATTTATTGCTATAATGACAAGCGCCTAGAGAACAGAGAATTATGTGTCGTCGCTGTGTCAACACAGATGTGCCAGGAAAAATCTCTTAAACAGTCAACAGTTGATACTGTAATTTCTAGAATAATCTAAGAATGATGCTTATTTGTCAAAGGAGTAACGAGAGAGTGCAACGTTGGTATGTGGGCAGTTTGGCTTGGATTTATAATGAATGGATGGCATAACCAATGATTGTGTAAGCCCTTTCTTGTTTGTTAGACAAAAGTGCTCAGTATTTGTATTACTGCTCAAAGTATCCTGGACAAACTTAAAAATATGCAGTGTATTACTTATGTTAAGGTAAGTACAATGTTCATTTAATTGACTTTAACTCATATAATTCAGAATCATGCTTATTGCAGTAGTTATAATATGAAATATTTCATTGAAAATTCAAAGTGTGAGGACAAATACCTTTGTTGATTTTGAGTTATGTTTGAAATAAATTTCATATGATGGATTTAATGAACATTTAAATAAAAGACTTAAAACACACTCATATTGTTGTAATATAGTAATTTGCCAATAGGTGTTGTACTGACGACATTGGGTGTCGCTGCAGATCTGTTTCTTCCCACAATAAAAAAACAGGTGAAACTTCAACATTCACAATTAACACAATTGCCACATTTAAAATTGCCCAATGGGACCTGACCTGTTTTGTGGACTTTTTTTTTTTTAAAGTGAACACTCACTGTTTCCCTGGCGCTCATGTTCTCGATGTTTCTGCGCAGATACCTGCGATCCGTCTGATTGTCATTAGTGAAACTGCTTACCATCATAGCAGATAAAAGGACGATATGAGAAACAGTCATGTGCCACTGTACATATACACACACAGACTTCGTCCTCCATAATTGCTGGGTCCTGGGTTATACCAGTTCCTGAAGTCTTTCTCTCCCACCGTGAAGAAATCACTGTCCTCTAGAGTCCATTTCCATTTAAGAATAAAGTCAAGATTACGATAATAAAATAAAAAAAAGTCTGTGGCATCCGTCATTCTTCACATTTTACATAAAAAACAGCAATAAAATGTAGACTTATTGATGTTTTTTGAAACACTGATTGATTGATTTCATTCGTTTGTATTCAATTGTTCTGATTTTTTTTCATGTATGCATGCAAATATTAAAGAGGAAACTATCATTGATTTATATGCAGCTTGAACTGAGGTGAATTATCGCACTACAAATTAAAGAGTATATATTAAAAAAAAACAATTTATTGTTTGTATTTTATCATAAAATTGACAGAAGGCTGAGCCTTTGTAGTAACAAAGCATAAAGCTGAGATTATTGGGTGACTTGCGTGCTACAAATGAATGGACTTGAAAATGTTAAATATAATTTCCAAGCATTTAGCCTCTAGCCTATAGATGCTGAACCCTCAGTAAGAAAGTTTTTATATCTTACAGTTGCTCCAAAGTTTAAATAGACACATTACAGAATTATGTTTAGGATTTACCCTGTTAGTGATTTTATACAGAAAAGATTACATTTTTAAGTGGACCCATGTGGTTTTTGTTATTATTTTCCAGAAACACTTGATCACCTATTATTTTACTGAGAGGTTACTTATAAATTCTGGTTTGATATTCATAGTTGGTTATCAGAAAAAATGGAAACAATTTATCCATTTGTTTTGCAAAATATATTTTCTTTAAGTGTGATTTAAATTCTCTTTTTTTAAATGTTGTTAACTTTGTTTTATTTTGGGGTAAATGTCATATTCATACATGCAAATGGTAAAAAAAAGTAAGCCGTCCTTTGTTTCAGAGTTTTAAGTAGCCTACTTTAAAAAACTAAATAGAAAGTCTGAAACTCTTTGCCACTCTAGCTCAAAATATTTATTATTTTAATGTATTTTTATTTGATATCTTTATGTACAATGGTATACAGAAATTGTTATATCATTTGTATAAATTCGTATTTACAATTAGGAATAAAAAGCTATACACAAGAAAGGTAAAAAGCACTTATTAGCTAATTAAACATAATTGAGGATAAGTGAAAACAATAATAGAGAGTGAATGGGAATAATAAAGCATGAATAAGTGTATGGAAAGTTCATTGAGAGGAGTGCATGCGACAACGTCATATTAAAGACCCCATCCGAACGCCATATATGGCACAGAAAAGTGAAAACACTTCAGGAGTTTTGAAGTCGTCATCGGATTGGTTGAATTGTACAGGATTTCCAGGAGACGTGACAATGAGCAAGACAACTGTGACAATGAGCGCTTATCTGGATCAACTAAACGCTGGATTTTTAAAAGTATGTGAAATATTTAAAGTTCGTGGCATAGAAATCTTTAAAATTTGTCCAAGAGTTTTACACACTGGTCTGTTATTGTGGAGACATTTCCATGCCCCGGAATGTGACGCTGAACGAAACAAACTGTGTTTGGTTGTTTGACATGTTAGTCAAACAGCATAATGGGCAGGCCTTGGTCAATGAAAACTGACATTTATTCTAGACCTTCATCCGTCAGTCTACACGAGTCTAAGGCCCAATCCATTTTCTACCACTTAGCCCTTCCCCTTTCCCCCTTTACCCCTCCGTTTTGCACGTTCACGTGAAGGGGTAGGGGTGTCTCAATTCTCTTTTGGTTGGAGAGCTAGGGGTGAGGGGAAGAGCCAGATAGCCCTTCAAACGAAGATTTTTCAGGACCACACTACAAACGAAGGGGTATGAATCATCTCAGCGTAAACCGGCTGCAGCGGCAACATGGCTGCCAGTGCGAACAAAAAGACACATAAATGTAAGCATTATTGACATTAGTAAAGATTTTAATGAAAAGTAATAATTAGTTTTATGTTACATTCAATCGTGAGTTCATATTTACGGTAATGTTATTCAAAGAATAGTTTCCTAACGTCTTATCATTACTGACTGCACGATAGTGCCAAACATATTTTCATGTCTGATCAGGGCGATAACCACCATAGACCTTTGTTAAACCTTTTTCTGAAATATTGAGAGAGAGAGAGAGAGCGAGAGAGAGAGAGAGAGAGAGAGAATTGAATTGAATAAAAAAACCTTTATTTACAATTAATCAAGTGACAATACAAACAATAATTAAAATATATAAAAAAAACATCATAAGGAGAACACCAGATTTCCTTCAGAAACAGTACATAATGCTCCTTGATTGCACCAAATCATTTCAAAAGTTGACAGATCTTCCATAGTTTTATAAAACTTGAAATCAATCAACACTCTTGATTTTACTAAAGTTAAAAACAGTCTACAACACTTTGACAAAACTTTTTCTCAATTTAGTTTTTCCTACTGATATAAATTGCAAACTTAGCCTCACCCAAAATTTAATTCAGTAATTGCGATGTGAACCTCATGTCAAGTCTGTATTTAAAACCCAAAATAAATGTCTTTGCAGAAAATAGCTCATCAAAACAATTGAAAAGATCATTTTAGACCACAAATAAAGGTTCTAGCTTAAAACACTGCACAAAAACATGAAACACTGTTTCTCTTTTGGAGCGGAAAGGACACGTAGAACAAACTTCTGGGTATAAAATAGAAATAAAAGAGTTCACAGCAATAATACCATGAAGCACTTGCCACTGTCCCCTATATATCCTTTTAGATAAAGGCGGCTTATACAAGGATCTCCACTCAGATTTTACAGTTTCATCTAAGCCAAAAAAAGATCACCATGGTGTTTTCAAGACTGTTCTTGTTAAAAGCCATAACACGTACAAGCACTATACAAAGTTTTACCCTTAGCTGACAATAAATCAAACCATAAAGATTCCCAAGGTTTAAAAAAAAAAACCTGTACAACTCTCTAGCTTTAAACAAGGAAGCTCTTCAGCTGTAAGTGCTGCTTTTAATTTACACAACAAGATGGAAACAATATGAACAGAATTAATGCCCAAATGCTGGGAAGTTACCTCAGCATTCTCCAAATTTGGGCCAGCCAAAGTTAACATTTGTCCCAAAGTTGTAGTTCCATATTTTTGAAGTGCAGAATTGATTCCATGTATATTGCAACAGTCAGATACATCCAGACGGGCTCCAAGTATCAAAGACTCCTCCAGCAGCCAATAGAGAGATTGTGAACTTTCAACCTTTTGAATACGAAACAAACTCCACAGTTTAAAAAGATTCCTAAGGGTTCTGCGGAAAAAAGATGTTTATCCAACCCAAAGCCCCCATAGTTTTGCAGCAGAGTACAGGCAACAGCTCTCCAACTAAAATCCGATGCACCATCAAAAAGTCTTTGTAAAAACTGCAACCGAAAGGTATAGTGTATTAGTGTGTATTAGTCCTTGTCCTCCTTCATCCCTAGGCAGGTATAAAACGCTCTGTTGCACCCAGTGCAAATTGTCCCAGAAAAAATCCACAAGAACAGCTTGGATTTGGGCTAGAAGATGAAGGGTCCACACAGGCCAGCCTGTGCCATAACGAGGAAGCCACCAAAATATTAACAACAAGAGTACGTCCCCTATATGACATGTTTGGAATCAGCCATCTCCTTTTTCCAAGGCGACTCTTTATTTTTTCAAGAACCCCTTCCCAGTTTTTCTGCTGGGTCAGACCATCACCTAAAAACACTCCTAAATATTTAATACCCCTTTTTCCCCAAAACAACTCATCAGGAAATTTCGGTTTACCACCGGCCCACTGACCAACTAGTAATGTTTCACATTTTGTCCAGTTAATTCTGGCAGAAAACACAGACGAAAATTAAAGTTTTACATTTTTTAATTAAAGTTTTTAAATTTAAAACTTTGCCTAAGTTCCTTACAATTTTCTTCAAACGGTACACTTCTTTATTAGTAAAGGAACCCTCGGCCATTAGGCTTCTAGTCTTTTCAACAAACTGTTTGACATCAGGGAAATAATCCTGAACATTAACACCTCTCTTATTGTTTGTCGCTCTGAGGAACAGCTTTATGTCATCAACATCATAACTACGAGCAGAAAAATCGTTCTGGGAGAGTGCCACACTAGAATCAGAATCACTCACTTTCTTTCTCATGATCCTCAAGTTGAGAGTCATTTTTTAGGGGTGATTTTATTTCATGATACTTATCCTTCTTTTTCCTTTTTTGAGGCACTTTAAACAAATTCTGTCCTACTTCCTCATCAACACAATCCATCTCGCAAACACTCCGCGGTACAGGCTGAACAGTGTTTTCTAAAGTACCACATACTTGTCTTTCATCTTTCTTTCCTGAAAACTGCCCTCCATTTACTGACTTCAACTTCCCATTGTTAACAGCGGTCTGTCCCGTTCCAGATAGGTCTTGAACCACCACGGTTGAGCTAATCTCAACCAGGCCAGCAGCATTCGGTCTACTACCGGGAGACTCATTCCCCACGACCGGCTCACCTGACAGCCTCAAGTCCAGCTGCTCAGGTTCAACTGCGCTGGGAGCGATATTGCCATCACTTTCCCCAGTACCTTCCGCTTCTTTCAATTTATCAGGACAATTTTTTTTTTTTTGTTATCAACATTTTTTTTTTCACACATAACATAACATAACATAACATAACATAACATAACATAAAAGACATATACTCAATATCTCAAAGTCAAGTCAAAAGGGAGGGAGAGAGGGAAGGACAATAAAAACACAAAACAAGTCACTCCTTTATACAATCACGTATATCAAAAAGAAAACACTGCCAAGCATCAATGGTCGAAGGCTTGGCCTCACCGACTCGCGCTGTTGTACATTCACATGACACTATTTGCAGGAGGCTACGGATCCAATATGCCTCTCTACACATGTGTGGTTTAAACCAGTTCTGGATTATTGTCTTCTTCGCAGCTGTAAAACCAGCAAACAACATTCTCTTTTGTATTGAACTAATACAGAGACCAGAATCATCATTAAGAAGACACAAACTTGGGTTAACAGACCAATCAATTCGCAGTAATGATGACAAAACCAGGTTTACATGTGTCCATAGACTGATGACGACAGGACATTCCCAAAACATATGCAGAAAAGTGCCTGATGATGTAGTGTTACATATCAGGACAATTTTTAATTAGATGTCCCACTTTCCCACACCCGAAACACTGTGGTTGTGACAAAGATAACATACTCAAAGCCATCAACATGAAACTTGACTGACAGGTCTAACTCAGCGTCATCTTGAACTACCATGTATACAAAGCACCTAAAGGAGACAATCTGTTCCAAAAGAGGGGATTCAGTACTTATCGGGATTTTTTAAACTGGCGACACCAGTTTTCCGTAATGGGACAGGGCCTGAGTTAAAATATCATCACTCATGAATGGGGGAACATTCCATAAAGTAACTCTCTCATATGGTAATGAGAGGGGAAGGACAGGAATAAACTCGCCGTCAACAGAAACAACATTTGCTTCATCAATACTGTCAAGAAAAATAACAGTTCAGTCATTCTTGAGAAGTGGGACAAAATAGGGTGCAAAATTGAAAAATAAAACCTAGTACTCAGACAAATGAAAGTACTTAGTATCAAAGTTCACAGGTCCAAAGCTTGGGTTGGTACTCCATTTAATCCACTATTTTGCTTATTTTTCTTCTTTAGAATAATTACAATGATGACAGTAAACACCAGCGGATACACTCCACACAGAATCAATGACAGTAAATGAGATCGTGCTCTATTACTGCACTCAGCATCAGTCGTATCTGTTCCTTCCTTGATTGTTATTTTGCCAAGAGATGCACAGCTGTTAGAGAGAGATACAGTACTCAAGTTGAACTACAAATATATCTCTGGTGAGAAAAATTCTACTGAAGCAAACTATAAAACAACAAATTTCATTTAAGAAGGTGTCAGTGTTTTAAAATATTAATACTTACTTTGTATGCAATTTGCAGAATGTCCCATCTGAATATGAACCTGTAGGACAGTCATCACACACTGTATCTCTGAATTCTGTTCCTATACAAACACAATTAAAAACAGTCTCAGTACATGAGCAATAAAAGCAGTGACAGGTCTCACAGATAATTCATCATTATTCAGTATAGCATCTGACACTAAATTAATCTTCACATAACTAATTAATAATCAGCCTAATCATAATTTAGTAGATTTTTTCAGGTGGTTTTGTCACGTGCTGTCAGAGACACAAGCAATGTCTATCATGAGGAACCACATGATACTTTCCCAGGTGCAATAAATTGTAAATCTGCTTTGGAACAACATGCATATTTCCATAATTGAGTTATTTAATATAAATGCAAGCAGAGTTATTGTTCTCAGTTTTTATGGATGTATATTAAAGCTGACTGATAAAAGACTGACCGTTTTGGTTGATGTATTGTCCAGGTGAGCAGGATGAATGTTTCATGGCCTTTTTACAGTTGGAGAGCAAGTCTATACAGTAATAACCTGACAGAGCTTCACACACTGTATCTGATATTAATGTGCATGCATGCTTTACTCTCAGCCCGTTACCTTTGACAAGAAAGCAAACAAACAAAACAACAAATTATAGAAAACCTTGCAATGACACGTCAGCTAGATGACTCACTAAGAAAGAAACAGTTTTACTCACTTGTATCACAGACAGAACAGTGCAGACATTCAGTAAATCCATTAGGAGCATTAGTGAAGGTCATCACGGGGCATGAATCACATGTTGTGCTTGTGAACTCATCACAATGTCTATGAACTCGCTTTCCTAGACAATATTAAAAAATTGACAGCACAATTATTATTCATTATTTATACATGCCATATACATAACTTTTACATGCATTTGTAACTGTATAAATTGTATTTATTGTATGTCTGTATATTTCTATAAACTGTGTAGACTTAAAAACGAAAATATTTTTATTATTATCTTATGTTCTGTATCTTGATTTTATGTTAAGTACATTTCTAACTCCACAACAAATGCCTTGTGTGTGTGCGCACTTGGCCAATAAATCTTTTTCTGATTTAGAAAATAGTCTAGAATAAATAATCAAAATAACACAAATAATCAGACTGTAATAACGCTAGGTACACTACATTTCACTACTGATTATACCCTGTATGATTGTGTATGTGACAAATAAACAAGAACCTTGAACACAGATTTTCTAATTAATCGGGATCTTATGAACAATCCTAATATTGGTTTTTGACCTCTTTTTTTTACTTTATGCCTATTTTCAGGGATATCTGCTTCTGATGAAGAACTTGACAAGAGTTGTGAATGTTTGCAAATCATAATCAAAGTGAAATAAATCAGGAAATCTGCATCAATACCCAACCCTAGACTTATAATGAAAAGTCGAATGTCAATTGACATTCAGAAATAAAACTGTGTACTATATAAATAGATTTCACACTGTAATTCAACACCTGGCCTGCCCTAGTTGTTTCTATATACAGTATTATTTTTATACCAGATGAAGGGAATGTACCAGAAGTGTAATTTCTGTCAATGGGAGAGCACCCGCTACTTGGCATAGCCCACAGAGAAATACCTGATTGGTGGAGGTTTACTTTTAACAAGGCCCTGGCCACATCAGTCCAAACATAGAAGATTATTTTATGAGCATATTACAGTTGTTCATCAGTAATAATGAATGATACAGTTTAAAGCCTATAATGAAAAAGTATCATATGACCTTTTTAAGTATCTGACTTCATCTGCATCTATTGTGGGTTTGAGTGAAGAGCAGTCTTATCCAGGACTTACCTGGATCACACATTGGGCAACACTGTCCATTAATTTCATATTCTGCATTATTACATGCTGCCACACAAAGCACAATGTTCACGATGAGGAGAGGAAGCAATTTTGATAGATTATGGAATATACACATATCTGGGAACTACATAAATCATCTCTGGTGCAGAGGTGGTCATTTTGCTCTTTTTGTTTCATGGATCTGAAAAAGAGATTTGTGTTAGATGGCTTTCAGAAAAACAGACAGAAATAAATTGTGCCAGACACTTTTAAATCCATTTTACTAAAATTCATGGGCCTCAAAACTAAACATTGACTTATTTTTTTACATTAATGCACCAGCAGGTGACATGTCAACTCCTTAAGACAAGGGGAATGACAATTTACAAAATGCCTATATTTCATATTACATAACATATTTAGGAAAGAAAGTTAAAGTATTATTTTTTTAATTAACATTTGAAGATGCTGAATAACTCCATTCACTACATTTTATCAGAAGACAAAACTACTCTAAATATAATTCAATTATAATCTAGTTAATTATAAATGAGAGGAATACAAAGGAAATCTATTATATAAATACCAGATGAATCATACAGCAATCTCACATGGGTTTGCAGGTAAAACTCCCATATCTAGACCAAACAGAAAAGTGGGTGAGTGAAGTACTGTAAAGGTTTGAAAAAAAAGTAATTATTTAAATCACAAAAAACTATAAAAACATAAAATGTTCAACATTTACACTTCATGGTGCATAATGTGTGATGCTTTAAGATCTCTTTCTGTTTTAAAGGTGCAGTAGGAGATCTGGGAAAATGCTAACTTTAGCCTGATAGCGCTGAAAGCGAACGTCCCACCCTCCCTGCAATCGCCGTCTAAAGCCACGCCCCCAAGCAAACCTACCCATCTCCACGCCCTGATCCCTAAACCCACCCCATCTCCACCCCTAAACCTACCAATCTCCACCCCTTAGATGTGGATCCAACCACGCCCCCTGGATCTTGTGGACTGCAGCGAGCCCTACTTGCCCCGCTCTGCACATTTCATATGTAGGCTATCTCTCATCACATGTGACGTTTGTTATATTCGACCTATAAGTGCTCTGCGAAGTGGACATCACCGGATATTCCGCCATGATTCCAGTTCAAAGCGAGCGTGTATGTTGCATACAAAGGGCATTAAAGTGCGTGTGACGTAAATTTAAATAGTATTTATTTTCAGAGGTATATTATGTCACACCTGTGTAACATAATGTGTGTGAAGACGCTGCGCAGCGCAAATCTGTGAATGAATGAACTTTACTCCGAAGTAAAGTAAACTTCAACGGATTTTCCCTGCTCAGGGAGTAGGGAGCAATGAACACTGTGTAGGGAGCATGTCAATCGAGAAAGCTTTATAGTACAGTTAGTAAAAGTACTACAATACCAGGAAGGAAGATCAGGTTGTTGATGTTTGTCTGTAATAGCATCATGTGACTACGTTTACATGGACATCAGTAATCTAATTATTTACCTTATTCTGAATAAGACAATATTATGCTTAAGGTGTTTACATGATCTGATGTTCCCGTTTTACATGTTATAGGACATAGATCGATTAATGGCATGCGTCATAACATCACCACGCGACGCCATCCGACGTCCCTTCCAGAATTTCACGAATAAATATAATTCGTCTTCATGATGATGCCATATACAGTTTTGGCTGGTACATTTTTAATTTTATGAAAGCTTCAAGTGCAGTTAATTATTTCTCCGAATCCGTGCGGATCCATGTGCAAGCTTTTATTAATAAACAGTCAAAAACACAGGCAGGGTCGAACAAATGGCAAACAGGTATATAGAGGGCAAGACAGATGAGTACTCAAGTAAACGGGCATGGTCTTCGATCGGAGAACAATATCCAGAGGGCTTGACAAGAGGGGTAATCCAGGTACACGAGCAATGGTCCAGGCAGGGACAAACAGAGTCCAAAAGGAAGGCAAAGGGTTAATCCAAGATACAAGGCAGAAGATCAGGAACCAGACAACAAGGCAACATAAAAAGACTAGACTTAAACTAAAACTAGAAATGGAAACTAGGAAAGGCTCTGTAAAGCAGCTAACAGTCGGAGAGTGATAAACGCAGAACAATACAGAAGACTAAACAGAAAACACACGGAATGGCTTGGTAAAGTAGCTAACACTAGGAGAGTGCTAAACATTACTCAGCAAAGAGGAAGAGGAAGTCCATGGTTTAAGTAGAGTGTGTGATTGTGTGATAATTCTCAGGTGTGAGCATGTGATTGAGACAGCTGTGTGTACTTAGTGCAATGAATGATGGGAAATGCAGTCCAGTGTGATGTGTGGTGTGAGAGTCAATATGATGGAGAGGTGACCTCTTGTGGCAGTCGGACAAAAGACCACGAACCAGATTCGTGACACGTGCAAACAGATGATGGCAGTTCTGAAGCTCTTTTATTTGCAGTCAAACTGTTGACCACTGCCGTGTGTATATCCTGTTGCAAAATGCAGCGAAAAGTCCTACACGACGGTAATAGTTTGATCAAGGTGTGTACATGTCTGTACTGCACTTCAATAATACGACTAAAATAGGAATTCTCCACATGTATAACCCTAACCCTAACCCTATGATGGAAATGCAATCCCAAGTGTCATAACCCCTAAGTCTAAATGCATTTAGTAAAAACAGCATTTAAATTATAATTTTGCTACAGTTTTTGCTTGGACATATTAAACATCTAATCAATGTGTGTAATACATTTTCGTTTTAATTTTGCATCGTATAAAGTGTTAAAGTATGTTTTTAATTTGCATATTAAAACTAGTGTAGAAAATGTCAAATGTAAATTATATAACTGAATTTTCATTTTGCAGTAAATTTTGGACACGTATGGCAAAATGTAAATTAAAAGACAGAACTACACTGCCATTTTATGTATTGCAATGCATTGCCATTTTGCATATTTCAAATTGAACATTTCAAATTGAATTTTGCTACCCATATGCTTCCATTTTTATTTACCTTTAGGGATGTTCAATACTTACAAAAAAATGTAATTGAGTCGTTTATTCAGTTGACTTTATTGAAGTTGTTTGTGTAGGAAAGATTTAACCAATGTTTGGAGTGGCTTTCTGAATTTACAATGTGTTGTTTATAATTTGTTATTTGTTTATTGTTATTGGTGATTCCAGATTGCTGTCATTCAAGAAGTTATCATTTCCTCCCCCATTGTGTCTGAGCTACACATTCTCTTCATTTTATTTTAAACATAAAACATCCAGAGGAGAATGGCACTTACGCTGGAATTCATACAAATGTAAGGAACATAATAATGAAACTGTATAAAGCATTTTGTTGTGTTGCTGTTTAGTTGAAAATAATCAAAGGGATAGTTCACTCAAAAATGAAAATTCTGTCATTAATTACTCTCCCTCATGTCGTTCCAAACCCGTAAGACCTTCGTTCATCTTCGAAACACAAATTACGATATTTTTGATGAAATCTGAGAGCTTTCTGACCCTCCATAGACTGCAAGGGTCCTTACATGATCAAGGAACAGAAACGTAGTATAAGGACATCGTTAAAACAGTCCATCTGCCATCAGTGGTTCAGTCTGAACTTTATGAAGCGACGAGAATACTTTCTGTACGCAAAGAAAACAAAAATAACGACTTTATTCAACAAGTCATTATTTAACTAAAACAGCGTATCCGTGTGGTACGGCTGACACAGAACAGATATTCTCCAAAATGGCGCTACTGTAACGAATTGTTGAATAAAGTTGTTATTTTTATTTTCTTTGCATACAGAAAGTATTCTCGCCGCTTCATAAAGTTCAGATTGAACCACTGATGGCAGATGGACTATTTTGACGATGCTTTTCATACTTTTCTGGGCCTTGACAGTGTTACTTACTTGGCAGTCAATGAGACGGACACAAATCTCCCGGGTTTCATCCAAAATATCTTAAATTGAGTTCTGAAGACGAACAAAGCTTTGACGGGTTTGGAACAACATGGGGGTGATTAATGACAACATTTTCATTTTGGAGTGGAATAACCCTTTAAGTACATCATAAAACATTGTTGACAAGATCACATGACAGATGCAATTGGAGACCACTAGAAATGCAAGTTTAGCATTTTATAAACAATGTTTGAACTGGAACTTGATAATTCAATCTCAAGCTGTGTTGCGTCTTTACTCTTTTAACAGAACACACTCCATCCAGTGCATCACTCTTAACTTCACTTTATTCTTGTTCATCGCACTACTCAACACAATTTCCCACTAGAGCCCCTAGTGGTGCAGTTTCACATTATATGTATTATAGTAAGCAATTACTATGAATTGAACATGAAGTATTGTATACTTCTCAACACAACATTTTCCCCCTTACTCAAAGGAATTAAATCCCTTATAAGATCATTACCGTACTCAAGTCTTATTTACTCAAACAAAACTTCTCAAATAGCATATTCAAATGAACTTTTATGCATTCAAACAAGTCTATTTCAAATAGACATTTCAAAGGAACATCTTCTAGTACTTTTATCCTTTTTTAACATAACACAGAATAACATTTATCAACCATTTCAGGATTCGGTGTACATTTAAGTTTTTTTTTTTTTTTAGATAGGGCAGCGATCCGCCTACACCCTTCACATATCTTCTTGGTCTGATTTATTTGTTTCTTATCAGACACATTATTCCATCACATAGTCTTGAGTCCATCCAGGTGGGCGTCTCTGTTTTAAGCCCCTATTTAGACTCAAGGCAGCGTCCTCCAATGTACAGCCTCTTTCAGGTATTTCATCCTCTGCAGAATTTTCCTCTCTCTCTGGGCATAGTGACAGATGGGCTGAATCCCATCTTTTCCATCACTTAAGATAAAAGTACTCGGTCCTGTTTGTTGTTGTACTGACAGTGGTTCAGTGAACAGGGCTTCTCCTTTTTTCAGGTGAAAAGGCTTTCTCACTCTCACCTTGCCTCCAACCGCAATTTTAAGGAACTTCGATCCTCTCTTACAATCGGTATATTGTTTACTTTTGTTTTGTCATTGTTTCACACGAGCTCTGACTTGAATGAATTGATCAGGGCTATTCTCAGGAAGAAGAACATTCAACTTTGTTCTCATAGGTCGGCCTCTCAAAAGCAGAAAAAGAGTTTCACCCATAGTAGCATGGGGTGTTGCTCGATAGCTCTTCAACATGGTCAGGACTGCAGATTTCCATGGTTTACGAGCCACCTCAGCTGCCTGAACACATTCTTTAAGCACCCTGTTGAACCGTTCAATGGCCCCATTAGCCTGAGGGTGATAAACACTGGTCTTTATGTGCTTTATTCCCAGCGTTTTCACAAAATCAGCAAATTCAAATGAAGTGAACTGCGGTCCATTATCTGTTGTGATGGTGCAGGGGTTTCCTTCTCGAGCAAAGATCGTGGTCAGAAATTTCAGGACAGTCTCTGTTGTTACTGATGACGCAAAACCCACTTCTGGCCATTTGCTGAAATAGTCAATCAAGGTTATTGCAAACTTACAGTCAGTAGCTCCCTTCTCAAATGGACCTACTATATCAATAGCAACATGTTGAAATGGGCCTTTCGGAAACTCCACCGGCTGCATTGGAGCTGTGAACGTTTTGGCCGATTTATCGCTGGCCTGGCAGGTCACACACGCAGATAGGATTGTGTGAACAAGATCATCCATTCGTGGCCACCAATACAGCTCTCTCAGACGCTGTTTGGTTCGCACCAGCCCCTGATGTCCCTCGTGTGCCAAGTGGATGAGGCGTTCCCGCAGTGCAACAGGAACAATCAACCGATTTCCTCTGAAAATCAAGGGAGATTCAACAGCCAGTTCATGTCTAACAGGGAAGTATAGACGCAAGTCACTGGAGACAGACTTTTGCAGTTTAGGCCAACCTAACTGAATTGTCTGGCGTAACTGTGACAGTTCTGGACAGTCCTCGCATTCAGCCTTAAAGTCCACCAGCGGCAACGCAGTCAGAAATGGCTGAATTTCTGCAATTTCAGAAATTAAGTCCTGTTCAGTGGATGCAGTGGTGTCTGTATGGCTCAACGGCATACGTGAGAGACAATCTGCAACACAGTTCTTTTTACCTGGCCGGTACTGAACATCATATTGGAAGCACAGGAGCCTAGCAGACCAACGAGCAACCCTCATACCTGCTCTATCCATGCCCTTTGTGGAGAGAAGAGTGGTAAGGGCCTGATGATCAGTTCTTAAAGTGAAACGATGTCCCCACACATACGTTCTCCACTTTTCTACCGCCCAAACACACGCAAGGGCCTCCTTTTCCACAGCAGAGTATTTCCTTTCCGACGTTGATAGCGTCCTGGATGCAAAAGCTATCACCCTTTCAACCCCATCAGGATGTAGTTGTGTCAGAACAGCGCCATGGCCGTAATCCGAGGCATCTGTACTAATAAATGTGGGAAGGGAAGGGTCATAAATAGCAAGAACAGGGCTTGGCAGCAGCATTCTTTTAAGCGTATCAAAGCTTTCAACAGTCTCTTTACTCCATTGCAGTGGTGTTTGTGCATTAGCTCTGAGCATCTGCCTCAGTGGTTCAACCACAGTAGCATAGTTCGGAAGAAATTTGTTGAACCATGAAGTGAGACCTAGGAATGAACGTAAAGCTACCATGTCTGTAGGTCGAGGTGCCTCTGCAATGGCAATCAGGTGATCTGGGCTGGGACGTAGTCCTTCTTTAGAAATTACATGGCCCAGAAACGGAATGCTCGCTTGATTGAAGGAGCTTTTGTCAAAGTTAATCTGCAAGCCAACCTCCTCTAGCCTGTGACGAACAGCTTGGAGGTGCTTATCATGGGCCTCCTGAGAATTACCTTACACTATGATGTCATCTAAGTAATTCTTTACACCATCCAGCTTCCTTAGGACCGTTTGCATCATTTTTTGGAAGGCTGACGGCGCTGAAGCTAGTCCAAACGGAACCCGAGTGAAACGGAAAAGGCCTTCGTGCGTTATGAATGCAGTCAGATTACGACTGTCAGGATGGAGAGGCAGCTGGTGGTAAGCAGAACGGAGATCAATTTGACTGTAATGTGAGGCACCTGCAAGTTCTGTAAACAAATCCTCCATGTGAGGTAATGGGTAGCAATCCATAATCACACTCTTGTTGGGTTCACGGAGATCTACGCAAAGTCTAATGTTTCCATCACGCTTACGTACTACCACCAATGGACTAACCCATTCCGAAGCATCAATTGATTCAATTATGCCCGCTGTAAGGAGACGATTAAGCTCAGTGGATACCTCCTTGCGGATGCTGAGAGGCAAGCGTCTCAATTTTGATTGATGAATTGATTGATGAATCCTTTCACACATCTGAGGTGGGTAGCAGATACAGGCGATACTGCGTGCACAGCACTTGTGGAATGCTCAGTTGTCTGAAGAGGTGCAGGTGCGATTTCACCTTCATGGTCTATGTGCTTTACTTTTCCACTCACAATGTCCAGGTTCAGCAGTCTAATTAAGTCTAGCCCTAGCAAGGGAGATCCTGCAGTCACTACATAAAAAGTAGCAGGGACTACATTGTCATTTGCTGATACACTTGCTAATGCTGATAAGCAGCCAATAACTGGTAAATCCTCTTTTGCATACGTGACAAGTTTGATTTTGGGCTTATTCAATGTGCATTGCGAAAAGTGTTTTTTATACACAGCTTCTGGAAGTATAGAAACTGATGCGCCCGTATCCACAACCAGTTGTAACGTATGCTTATTACCTCCTGGTGCTTCAATATTCACTTCACATGTGATCTTATCATTGGCTGCAGCAGATTGTTGAATGTTATCCACACAGAGCACAGTCACATCTGGAACAACCACTTCTCTTACTTCACTTGCAGTTTTACACACTCTAGCAAATTAACTTTTTTTCCCACAGAGTCTGCAAGTTACTTTAGCAGCAGGACAGTTTTTATCATTTGCCAGATGCTTATCCGATCCACATCTGAAGCATTGCCGACGTTGCTGGCAAGTTGCTGTCTGTTTTCGATCCTCCGATCGGCTCTGAGCAGACAGTGACTGCTTAGTTGAGCGTGTGCTCTTTCCTCGCCTGCCGTACTTAGTATCCATACTGATGGCTTGTACAGACTTCATAGCAGTGGCAGTGGAATGAGAGAGTAATGACGAATTTTTAACTGCAGCTTCTACTTGACATGCGATTGTAATCGCTTTCTCTAGAGTGAGGTCCTCCTCTAATAGTAATTTGTCCTTCACTGCAGTCAATGACACATTTGCGATCAACTGATCACGGAGCGTTTCACTCTCCATTTGCCTGAACGCACATGGAGCCGCTAACGCTCTTAAAGCAGCCATGTATAATAGTCTCGTCCGCTCTTTGCACCCGTTGCCTGAACGTGTGTCGGCACGCTACCACGTTAACTTTAGGCACAAAGTGTTTCTGAAGTGCAGTCATTGCTTCGTCAAAAGTAGTACCTGTGTCTGGCAGAGTATAAAACAGGCGCTGGCCTTCCGTCCCCAAGCAATGCAGCAAGACCACTCGTCTGCGCGCCTCCGGCCATGCATCTCCAGTGGCCTGGATAACTATCAGGTAATTCTGAAATATCTTCTGCCACGTTTCAAATGGAAGCGGTGGCTCCCCACTGACAGAAAGAAACGGAGGCGGGCTCGGCACTGAAGCGCTCATCCTCGTCGCCAATTTGTTGCGTCTTTACTCTTTTAACAGAACACACTCCATCCAGTGCATCACTCTTAACTTCACTTTATTCTTGTTCATCGCACTACTCAACACAATTTCCCACTAGAGCCCCTAGTGGTGCAGTTTCACATTATATGTATTATAGTAAGCAATTACTATGAATTGAACATGAAGTATTGTATACTTCTCAACACAACAACCTGTTCTGCACGTTTCTCTGTACTTCACTTTCATTCATTTAATTTCTTATCATTTCCAGTCTTCCTGTGAAGAAATCCTGAACGAGGGTCAAAGGTTCAGATGAAGGGAACCTACGCTTCCAAGACTCATGTATAAACAACTTCGAGAATCCATGTACAATCTGAGCTTTTTTCAAATCTCAACACGGAACTTGGACTGAGCATGCAGCAAAAGAAAAAAAAAAAAAGTAGTTTCCCCAAGCTGGCACATGGGAAGAGATACTAAAAGCACACAAACACTTGGAGCCCTGTTCTTAATTTAGATTGTATAGTTCTCTTAGTTTCACATTGAAATGTCAGGCATGAGTGCATGAATCTTTGTTCTTTATTTTCAAATGCTGTACAAGAGTTTTTTTTTTTTTTTTTTTTTTTTTTTTGCAGTACCATGTCAGTTGTAGATGACAGAATTCACATTTTTGGGTGAACTGTCCTTTTAAATAACATTTCACTTGAGTATTGACTATAAGTCTATAGCAATTGTTATTAATAAACTTTTTCCAATGTATCTGAAAACGTTTTGAATCTTGACTGTTTCACGGTGAAGTTTATCTTTGTGACCACTATTTGGTGCAACACCAATATTGTACAAGTACCTGCTCATGTTTTCTTTTTTATGCCTTTTGCTGTTTAAAACTAAAAGGTTTTCCACAATACAAGCATTTTCAATGGTGCTTTACACATTGTTAAATTAACTGATGTCATAATATTTTTGTCTCCACCTGTTAAAGGCAAATAAAAGCTACTGAACGCACTTTTAAGAATGTTTACATGAGGTAAAGATAAACCATGTTCAATTTGTATATATTGTGCTGGATTTATTTGCTGCTAAAGATAGGCCTATGCTATAATTTGTTTTTAAATTTCTGCAAAACGGATTGTTCGTTTATGGTACAGAAGAAAATGTAAATTACAGAATTTTACATTTTAAAGTCTTCTTTTGCTTATAATAAATGTTGATAAAACACAAGCAGTCTTTCAGAATGCTCTCAGTTAATGTAGATGCATACTGTATTTAGTGAGTGTGGTGGTGCTTATGGGGTGTCGCTCTGGGACGGGTGAGTATGACGCTGGGAGAGAAAATCACAGTATACGCACTACAAAAAACTAGATTACACCACTGGTCACAGCCGTAACCTTTGAGACACTACAGTCTTTAAGCATGCGCATCACTACTAGAATTTTTTTTTTAGCATTGAGATTAACAAGAAGAAATAATAAACTCACAATAATTGCAAAACAGTGTAGCTATAGACTTGTTTGCTACACATAACTCCCCCACTTTCAACAGAACACAGATTTCATTTCCCCACAGAACTGGAACAACTTTCTCTTCTACTTTTTTATTTTTATATCCTGTTAATCCAGCATTTCTGCTAAATGAACTGATTTTAGATGACCTTTAAGATTTAATTATAAAAATCTTTATATCTTTATTATCCAACGGTGTACACAATTTAGTTGGAAGCTAGGGACATGTACCTACCAAAATCCAGTGATTACTAAATTGTCCCTAGCAATAATTTAGATCAAACAATTAAATATATGTAGGATATGTAACCACTTTTGTTGTAATTCCGGCCGCATCTGAAATAAGACAAACCATTGATATTCCCTGAGAAGATAAAGTAAATACTAGGGATGCACCGAATGTTCAGCAACAGACATTATTCGGCCGAAAATAACAAAAAAAAATCTCTTTCGGTGTTCGGCCTAAGCGAAAAGACCAAATAAATTGTACCGAACAATGACATTTTTTGGTGACACAATCAAATAGCAACCAGCGTAGAGAGAGAGGCGTACACTCTTTATACTGCAGCAAACATATGGGCAGTGTGGAAACATTTAAAACTGTCTGAGAAAGACACAAAAATCATTACAAGCACTGACAGCAAGAGTCTGGCTGTGTTCGAAATGCCATACTAGCATACTACTCATACTATTTCTGCAGTATGCAGTATGTATGCTGTGCATAGTATGCACATTTTCTGTTTGCATGGAATACCTGGATGACGTATTTGCCAGAATCTGCTAAACATAACACAAGTACATTGAAATCAGTACAGAAGCTGTGTTCGGAATGGCATTCTACCACGCAACTCCTACTATACTGCAGTATGCTGTGTGTATACTGTGAATATTATGTGAATTTTCTGTATGCATGGAATGCCCGGATTACCTGCTACATTTGCTGAAATTTGATGTATGCATCTGAAGACACTGCGTGGGATACTGTTTCCCAGAACGCAACGCACTCCATGTGACGTTTCATCTTCAAGCGTGTGAGTGAACTGGAGGCGGGGAATAGTAATTATAGGCTAAATATAAGACTTGTATATATAACTACAAACTATCCCTGTGCATCTAAAAACAATATCCTTAGTAGGACATAAATTGTACTTTAATCTCTGCGGCACTTTTCCGATCAAGTCAAATGACCTTTATCTCTATTGCTTAGATTGTTTCAAAGATATTAAGTAATAATAATATTGCAGCAATATAATATATAAATAAACATAATATTTGAATTATGCAAACAGAATTCAATTCCGCTGTCAAGCAGCTCTAAAAAGAAACAGAGTTTATTTACTCTAAGGACAAATAGACCAATTTGTTGGCAGAGGCAATTTACATAAACTCCGCCCACCAACGCCTGGCTGTGATAAACAGCACTGCAAAAGATACGTGCATTTCTGTATCAGTGTCACAGAGAGTAAAAGATGTGAGCTTTTGACTAGATCGACCCGAGTTCGATTCCGGCTTTTGTCAAACTCGTGCTTCTCCTTTTCCCATCACATACCAGATCAGAAAGGCATTTATTTTCAATAAAAATTAAGTAAATATTTGAAAAGTGGAAATAAAACGCCTAATTAATAATACAGTGTTATGTATGCTTAGCTGTAGGTAGGTTTTTGTCCCAATAAAATGGTATTCACCTAATAATAAAAAAAAAAATAATAATAATAATAATAATAATAATAAATATATATATATATATATATACATATGACAATTTACACTCAATATGTTATTGCATACTGTTTTATAATGTAATTGTTCAGCTAAAGACAGCTCAGTGTTGATTCAGTTCTGTCCAATATGTAAAGTTTATCAATTATGAAATGAGTTCAATATAGCATTTTTTACTAGTATGAAGCCTTTTTAACAAGCCTTTGTAAAAATAATCATTAGCACATTTGTTTGTAAGGTAACAACCTTATCAGCTGTGCTGAATTAATATTCAGTGTTTGTCATGTGACAATTAAGCATACTACTCTGAAACATTGGTTGCTTATTGTATACTTTTTCATACACTATTCTTTAAAAAAAAAAATAGTAGGCAGTATGCACTGTGTACTGGGCAGTAAGCAGTAGGCAAGTATGCCATTTCGAACACAGCCACTGTTTAGTAGTGCATCACATGTCTCTGATGAGAAGAGGAAGGGTGGCTGTTGCTGGTTTCTGTATGATGATTGAAATCTCAAAATCGCCTTAAACAATTAGTAAATAAACAGCAGAATGTTATGTTTTATAATACACGCACAGATTGCATGTGTTCAAACAGTGCTGCACGAGCTCATTAGCCAAGATTCAAAGTCCAAAGCGTGAGGAAAATCTGCGCTGAAACAGTGTGATGCTTAGTAATATTTTTATAAATTTTTACAAGGCATGGATGTGACTGTTGTGATAGTTGCAACAAACATCTTCTCAAATTCGTAATGAGAATAAGTTATAAATCTGCTGTTGTCAACAAAAAGCAGCACTGATCTTCCTGCAGGTTTCTGCCAAAATAAATGCTGAGAAAAAGCAAGAACGCCATCAACATTCAGAAATGTTAGTATTGTAATTTTAATGTCGTTCTGTAAAAAAATGAAAAAGTAAGACAATAATAATGATAATAATTACAACAGCTCTATTAATACATTTATTATAACATTCACACAGTGTTCAAATTGGGATCTGCAATATTTTCTAATGTTTTAAAATAAATCTCTTCTGTTCAGAAAGGCTGCATTTATTTGCACAATAAAATAAATAAATACAAAAACAGTAATATTGTGAAATATAAAAATTTGAAATAACTGTTTTGTATGTGAATATATAGTAGTGTAACTGATTGATTGCGGTTGCACAGCTGTATTTTCAGCATCATTACTCTTCAGTGTCACATGATCTTCAGAAATCATTCTAATATGCTGATTTGCTGCTCTAAGTGTCCAGTCTGTCTCAAATAGACAAATAATATTTTTATTTTACTAATTAATTTTAAGTTAAATTGTGCTTTGTTGGTATAATGTCTGCTAGAATGTAAAAAAAATGTTCAGTGTTAAATATTTTTTATATTGTTCTGTAATTGATTTTCTTTTTTTTAAAGCAAGACAAAACAGTAAAACACATGGTGGCTATTTAATTTATTCAATGGTGAAAAAAAATTGGCAAAAATACATGGGGGAAAAAACATGTTTGATATTCGGCCCAGTGTTTCATTTTGTTCGGTTTCGGCTTCAGCCAAGAATTTTCATATTTTGGTGCATCCCTAGTAAATACACTAGAAAGTGCTTTCAAGGACAAAAGTCAGACAGAAGAACACAAAAGTGGCATTTAGGCATATTTACAGACTATTTCATGAGGCTCAGAGATGGCATGAATGCATTTAAATTCATCATAATGTTATGAGATTAATGTTTTAAATATAAAGTTCTGAAGTTTAAATAACTGAAAAGATACTTTAATGAAAAAAACTAAAACCGCCAGTAAGTGGTGGCAAGTCACTGTCTTTGTTACTAAATCATTCATTAAATCAATTCATTCAAACAGCTGATTCATTAAGGAACGAAGCAAGTGACTTTTTATAAAAGAGTTATTGAATCATTGACTCACTAGATTTGTTCAAAAATGCACAAGCATTCATAAATGAAACACTGCTGTGTTTGCTCTGAGATGAGTGGCGGCTCAGCTGTGAATTTGTTGGAAGTGTTGGACTAAATAGAGCAAAATGAGACAATAATGTTCCAAAAATGAAAGTATACTTAATATTAACTTGTTTACTGAACTAGTGCAGTGGTTCCCAAACCTGTCCTGGAAGCCCCCCTGCCCTGCATCTTTTGTATGTCTCCCTCATCTAACACACCTGATTCCACTCATCAGCTCGTTAGTAGAGACTGCAAGAACTAAATTGGGTGTGTCTGATTAGGGAGACATACAAAATGTGCAGGGCAGGGGGTCCTCCAGGACAGGTTTGGGAACCACTGAACTAGTGTATAAAATCAAAAAGTCACTCATCTTAGTTTTTTTTTATTTTATTTTTTATTTGTCACATACACGATTATATAGAGAGTATATAACCAGCAGTGAAATGTATTCTCTGCATTTAACCCATCCTAAGTGAACACACACCCGGAGCAGTGGGCACATGTTACAGCACCCGGGGAGCAGTTGGGGGTTCAGTGTCTTGCTCAAGGACACCTCAGTCGTGGTATTGAAGGAGGAGAGAGAGCTGGTTATTCACTCCCCCCACCAACAATCCCTGCTGGACCTGAGACTCGAACTCACAACGTTTGGATTACAAGTCCGACTCTCTAACCATTAGGCCACGACTTCCCAAATAGTTAAATCACACTCACAAACTTCAGTTAAAATCAATGAAGCTCTCTACACTTTATATAAATCTCTTACCCCATCTCACTTTAATGTGTAATTACAAAATAAAAACAATGTTTTATATTAATCATCTAAATCAATTAACAGATCATTATCCAAAGACAAAAATACACCATCATCTCAAAACTGGTCTAACAGTAAATTTCAGAAAAATTGATGTTCAGATGAAATGTCAAGAATAATTAGAGCATAACCATTCATTATATGAAAAAGATGGCGCTGCTATGTTCGGCTGCCGTCCGGGCCGCTCCGCTTAGACTATGCTTTTATTTACTTACTTTTGATTACTATTTTTACACACATAACGTCGGCACTGATCACCTATGACAAAAGTGCACTCTTGGACATTGGAAACCGCTTCACTAACCTGGTTCAGGACACTTTATCACCGAATCCATCGTGGCCTCTTGAGATTCTTCGGAACGCAGAGAACAAAGGACACAGGAGACGGAACAAAAAACACCGTGGAAAAAGCGCTGGTATTCGGAACAGATTGAGGAAAAGGGCTCACAGTCCTCCTTTACCGAGCCTTTTGCTCGCTAATGTCCAATCCTTGGATAATAAGATGGATGATCTTAGAGCCAGGATTAGTTTCCAACGGGACATAAGGGACTGTAACATCATCTGTTTGTCTGAAACATGGCTCACGCCCTCGGTTCCGGACACTGCTGTAATGCCGTCTGACAACTTCTGTTTTACGGATGGACAGAACAGCGGAGGCCGGTAAATCCAAGGGTGGTGGTGTGCGTTTCATGACTAACAAGAAATGGTGTGACCCCAGGAATATCTCCTCTCTGTTGCGATCCTGCTCGCCTCATCTGGAACATCTATCCATTATTTGCCGCCCATTCTATTTACCCCGCGAGTTCTCCGCGGTCATCGCTACTGCCGTTTACATCCCACCACAGGCAGACACGAGCTTGGCTTTGTCCAAACTCCACGACGTGATCAGCGGCTACATTAACCAACATCCTGACGCTGCTTTTATCATCGCGGGGGATTTTAACAAAGCCAACCTCAGGCAGGTCATGCCGAACTTTCACCAGCATGTATCTTGTCCAACCAGAGGACCGAATACACTGGATCACTGCTACTCTCAGTTTAAGAATGCCTACAAGGCCCGCTCACTACCTGCCTTTGGTAAGTCTGACCACGCCGCCATCTTACTCCCACCGGAATACAAACAAAGGCTCGCACAGGAACCCCCGGTGAAGAGGGAAGTGACGCGTTGGTCCTCCCACTCTGAAGTTATGCTGCAGTCGGCTCTTGATGACGTCGACTGGGACATGTTCAGGGCGAGCTCATCTGACGTCAGCGAGTTCATGGAGGTAGCAGTGAGCTTTGTAAACACACTTACCGAACAAGCTACAGAAACAATAACTGTAAGGACTTTCCCTAATCAGAAACCGTGGGTGGACAGATCAATCCGTGATGCGGTTAACAAACGCACTGCCGCATACAACGAGGCTCTTTTGTCTGGGAATATGTGCGAGTATAAAGCAGCGTGTTATGCTCTCAGACGAGCTGTAAGTGCCACCAAACATCGCTACAAAGAGAGAATTGAGTCTCATTTTCAGCTCAATGACTTTCGACGCATGTGGCAGGGACTAAGGACCATCTGTGCCTTTGGAAACAAATCAGGAAGCAGCAGGCAGAGAAGCGAGAATCATGTGATCACCGTGACGGAGGACGAGGTTCGGAGCGCACTAAAGAGAGTGAACATCAGGAAAGCTGCTGGACCTGACGGGATCACAGGCCGGGTTCTGAGATCATGCGCTGATCAGCTTGCTGGGTTGTTCACTTCTATCTTCAATGAGTCCCTTGCTACCTCTGTAGTTCCCACCTCCTTTAAAAAATCCATCATCATCCCTGTGCCTAAGAACAGTAAACCCTCTTGCCTGAATGACTATCGTCCAGTGGCCCTCACATCTATAGACATGAAGGTTTTTGAGACTTGTTAAGAGCCACATTAGCTCCTCCATCCCTGTTACTTTGGACCCTCTTCAGTTTGCCTATCGCTCCAATGGATCAACTGATGATGCCATCTCACACATACTCCACTCCTCCCTCACACACATTGACAGCAGCAATGGGAACTATGCAAGACTGCTATTCATAGACTATAGCTCAGCTTTTAACACCATAGTCCCCACCAAGCTGACTAATAAACTCACAGGCCTCGGCCTAAACACCTCACTCTGCGACTGGATTCAAGACTTCCTCACCGGCAGACCTCAAGTGGTGAAGGTAGGCCAGTACACCTCAAACTCCATCACCCTGAACGTAGGAGCCCCGCAGGGCTGCGTTCTGAGTCCCCTGCTATACTCTCTCTACACACATGACTGTGTCCTCTCACAGATCCACATCTATTATCAAATTTGCTGATGATACTGTGGTTCTGGGCCTCATTTCCAACAATGATGAGACCGCATACTTGGATGAGGTGGAGAGACTAACATCATGGTGCCAGGACAACTGTCTCACTCTGAACGTGAGCAAAACCAAAGAGCTGATTGTGGACTTCAGAAAGAGACACCTGCTGCCCTACACTCCTCTTATGATCAGTGGGACCCCTGTGGAGAGAGTAAGCAGCTTCAAATACCTCGGCGTAAACATCTCCGAGGACCTGACTTGGACTACACGCATCCAAACACAGGTTAAGAAAGCGAGGCAAAGACTGTACCATCTGCGACAGCGGAGGAAATTCAGGGTCTCACCAGCAATCCTGAAAACTTTCTATGCAGGGACCATAGAAAGTGTTTTGACTCAGTGCATCTCAGTGTGGTATGGAAACAGCTCCAGCCAAGATTGCAAGGCCCTGCAGAGAGTTGTGCGCTTAGCTGAGCGTATCTCTGGGTCGGCTCTCCCCTCTCTGCAGGACATCTACCTCAAACGCTGCAGAAGCAAAGCTGACAAAATCATCAAAGACTCAAATCACCCTGGTAACTGTCTTTTCACTAGGCTGCCATCTGGTAAGCGCTTCCGCTGCCTGATGGCAAAAACAGAGAGACTCAGGAGGAGTTTCTTCCCCACGGCCATCAGGCTCCTGAACTCAAAGTCAGCCTCTTAAAAACATCATCTGACTTACTTCAAATCACTAATCACACACTCATTACTCTCTACCTCATAACTTCAAATCACTAATCACACACTCATTACTCTCTACCTCATAACTGTCAGTGTCATTTGCTCACTTGCACACAACACGTTCTGTATCTTGTAAATCGTATCTTATTTTTATATTTATTTTATTTTTTGTGATTGGCTGCTTCATGTCAACCATGTATAACCTGTTGCACATTCCTCTCTGTACAGTCATGCTTATATTAATATTTAATTCTACAGCTTACTGTCATGCACATTCTTTTACATTTTATTCTTTATATCTTATTTTTCATTCATCTTATCTTATGTTTACTGCCCTTGTGTTGTTTTTTCAATATTTGCACTGTCCATGGAGCGGACCCAACTCTCATTTCACTGCTGGTTATACAGTCTCTGTATAGTCGTGTATGTGACAAATAAAACTTGAAACTTGATATGTGATGAAGTCTTGTGACTTCAATGAGTGGTTTAACATTTTACCTCCTACTGCTGGAAACTGCCCGCTAAATTAAAACCTGTGGGTGTTAATGGTGTTAACCACAGCACTATCTTTAGACTGAGCAGAGAGTACTAGTCGTTCTTCATCACCATGTATGCACATACTGATTATGCATTGGAGGTAGTTTTTGAAATAATAAAACAGAAGTAAATAAACGAAATGTCTACATACTGTTACAGTAAAATACGCATTTCAAATTAAACAACAACTTTCTTAAAGGGCGGTTTATTAGACTAATAATTACTGGATGTAAACAGAATATAAAGGAACATAACTTAAGGTACATTATACAACGTCCTCATTATGAAATTAAATTATAACAAATGTAGGATATATTATACAGAATCAAATATATTTAAGTGAAATATTGCTAATATTAGTAAGATAAGCAGCGATGCTAGCAACACTTCAGAAACACCAAGGACATTACAGGCAATATTTTCAGCAGTATTCATTACCATCCAGTAATACAAACATAAAGTCAAGAATTAAACTTACTTTGTCAGTCAAGGATTAAACTTAGTTTGTCCTGCGACTAACGTTAGTGGTGTTACGCTCAACAAGCTCCGAAGCATAAAAAAAAAAAAAAAAAAAGTAGGGGGAGTCTGCAGACCTGGAGCAGGCAGATCTAGGAGAAGGGTCTTTATATTTCCGGGTGTAGACCATAGACATATCTGGTGTAGACACACAGACGCGGATGCGCGTCAAACTTGCTGTCCGAGAGAAGAGAGAGACGCATCGGTGTATAAACGGGAGATACTGTGGAAAACGAGTAATGGAACCGTGTCAGATATTTCAGTATCGGAATCAAAATCTAGATATTTATGATAACACTACCATGTAGTTTGTTTCTCCAAACTTGGAGTCCCATAAATTACGCTGAGCTCCCTCAATGTCCGATCTGCAGCAGCAGCTTTTCCAGCAGGACAATCATTTGGAAATCCTTGGGGGGGCTGTGCCGGGGATAAGCAAGTTTCTGATGGGGCTATAGCCCCGTCAAGCCCCGCCCTAGCGCCGCCACTGCGTTTCCTCCATCTCCACTATCCTGTGCAGCAGCTGTTTTGTGGTCGCGCATTGGCTATTGTGAAAGTACTGACGTAATCAGTCGTCATCATCCTGATTTAAATCTTAAATATCAAACATGTTTGATATGATCGGGGTGGCCCCGATTTTGAGCAGATCGGGATGTGCAAGGTTCGATCTGTGAACGCCTCACATTACCAGATAATCCGCGCCGAACATCGGGACCGATCGAGGTGCTCGACAAGATTTTTCCTCCGATTCTCGGGAGGGGGAAATCGGGGCTAAATCGGGCTACAAATCCTGTAGTGTGAGCCAGGCATGAAAGAATGTTTGTTTTTTTTAAAACCATTGATGTTTTTTTTATTTTTTTATTGCAGAACACAAACCAACTTTGGAGTTGTCTGATTTGGAGAGTCATCATTCTTGGTCTTCTCTTCTTAAAAGAATAGTTCACACAAAAAATAATTTGCTTGCCCTCATGTCATTCTAAACCTATAAGACTTTTGTCTGTCTTTAGAACACAAATTAATATATTTTTAATTCTCTCATAATTTTTTGTTAATCCATTGAAAGTCTAGATAATCAGTATTTTCAAGGTTCAAAAATACAGAGTTATTGCAGAAGTAATCCATGCCAATATTTATATATGAATAAATCTTAAATTATATGATAGTGAACATGTCTGTTTAGAAGAAAATATTGGTCTCCCAGACTTGCAATGGAGGACAAAAATTAAGAGAATATTAAACATTTGTGTTCCAGAAATTAGCAGAGTTTGGAACAACATGTGGGAAAGTAAATTCACGAGTTCACACTTGCATATAATTTGAAGGGGTAAAGTTTAAAGCGTGTTTGGCGTGCTGTCCGGGGGGAGGGCTCCGAGCTCAGAGTTCGGCCCGAACCCAGAATACTCCCCCCAAAAGGCTAAGAGCAGAGGACAGCCGCCGAACTAAAGACCCCCCAAATGAGTGCCGAGTTTGGCGGGCTGGTATCTCGAGAAAGGGTCTGGATGTTTGGCCAGGGGGTCCGTGATGGCGGCTCACTGTGCCTGGACTGACGGGCCCTGCTAGCCTGCAACGGGGAGCAGTTGTAATTTGGAGCGACCGATCGGGAGAGTTTGCATCTTATTTCTCCGCTGCGAGACCAAATGCTCGCTGGACAGAAAGAGGAAAATGGGAGCTTGACCGGGAGATTTTCTCGCACTGCGTCCGCTGTGAGACCAAATGCTCGCTGGACGAAAGAGAAAATGTAAGTGCTCTACCGGGAAAGTTCTCACTGCGTCCGCTGCGAGACCAAATGCTCGCTGGACAGAAAGAGGAAACGGGGAAGAGGAAAATGGGAGCTTGACCGGGAGATTTTCTCGCACTGCGTCCGCTGTGAGACCAAATGCTCGCTGGACGAAAGAGAAAATGTAAGTGCTCTACCGGGAAAGTTCTCACTGCGTCCGCTGTGAGACCAAATGCTCGCTGGACAGAAAAAGAGTCTGTTGAAGTAGTTGGACCTGTGCTGCTAGCGGTGATAGCCTCGCGCTAGTGTCTGCGACAGGAGCTGGAGGCCGCTGAAAAGGAAAAGGGTTATAAACAGCGGGAGTATAAAACTGAGTGGTTGTGGGGAGGCCGCTGGGCCCGGCTGTATGCGGCGCTGTGGCAGCAGAAGCCGTGGTGGAGGGCTGGACCTCATTGAGAGGTGGGAGTGCCATGGCGGAATCTGGTGCGCGGCCCAGGCTTGCTGAAGGCCTGTTGCTGCGTCTTGATGGGCGAAGCGATCCGGATCCTGTGCGGGAAGACGACGGTGGTGACTGGGCAGGCGATTTTTGGGCCCTGTGGGCTTTGCTCTGCCTGTGGGTCGTCTTTGCTGCAAAACTGTCAATGGAATGAGGTGAGCCTGCTGAGTGTATATATACCTCTTACCATTGATTGCTGAGTGCTCTCCACCTGTGTTAATTATCTGAACGTGCTCCTCCCGAATTTTGTTAATAAAACAACATTTATGACCATTTTCATTTTTTGGTGAACTAACCCTTTAAAGAGCAGCCCTCCACGTACATGGAAACTTCTGAGGTATGTGCTTGTCATGACTGTTGTAATGTTTCAGTAGAGTAGTAGCTTTCTGAAAGCAGTATATTTATTTAAACAATATTACATGCCCTCACACTAGTGCTGCCATTATAGCATTCTAGAGCGCTGTGGTAGACAGACATTAAACAAACACACATAAAACAGACTATTTACCTATCCTTACTGATGTGGATGCACCTCTATCTGAAAATGGACAGTTGAATTAAATGTTTTCTTTTTTCAAATGTTTTTCTCTTTTTAGGCCACTGATGAAGAACAGGCGGTGACTGGGATGAATGCTGGTCAAAGAGGAGAATGACCTTTCCCCCAAACTGATGCAACCGTGGTTTTAAAGGAGGACGCTGCCCTGGATGTTGTAAAAGTGACATGACATACGGCCAAGAATGGTGACCTGTACTCGGAATTTGTTCTCTGCATTTATCCCATCCTAAGTGCACACACACAGCAGTGAACACACACACACACACACACACCGTGAACACACACCCGGAGCAGTGGGCAGCCATTTATGCTGCGGCGCCCGGGGAGCAGTTGGGGGTTCGGTGCCTTGCTCAAGGGCACCTCAGTCGTGGTATTGAGGGTGAAGAGAGCACTGTACATTCACTCCCCTCTTCTTCATGACTATATCAATTATGCTAAAGAGATCATGAAAATTGGCAGTGATGCATGATCTGTATTCATGGACTATGAAAAACTATAAGTGTATAATTTGTAAAAACCAAATGTTAAATGCTTGTTCTGTGTTGTTTAGTAGAAATGGAGTTTACACTCATTCACACACATGCTTCTGTTAAATGTTATAATGTCAGTGTTAATGTTGTGGTTTATTTGTGTACTCTCATGCCAGAATAGTTTGTAAAGAACTTAACTAATTGTACAATTATTGTATAAGTGTTTTTGTATAATTTTATACAATATTTAAAATTTACCAACAAGTCAAATTTGATCTTAAAAGTTATATTCAACAAATGTTCAATGCTTTATTTATAAACTCTGTAGCTGTTAATGCCATGTATTTCTGCATTTCTTCTAACATGCATGTTACTTTTTGACTTTTCTCTTGTTTTTAATAAATATTTATCTTTTGATACTCATTCTTTGTGTGTAAAAGTGATTTTAAAATGAACAAGATTTGTAGGTTTAATATCTAGCTCGATTTGGGTTCATTTTAGCCTAGCAATGTAGTAATTTTAAACCATTTAAAAAAAAGCAACCCAGCATGCTGGGTTAAACATAACCCAACTTGTTGGGTTAAAATAACCCAGTGCTGGGTTGCCAAAATAACCCAAATTGGGTTGTTTTTAACCCAGCAGTTTTTAGAGTGTACTTATAGGCTAATAAATCCTCAAAACTTATATTACATACGACGACATGTTTAGAGGATAATTGCCTTTATTTTCGTTAAATACAGTTCTTAATACAACATTTGCGTAGCTATGTAAACTTTTAAACTGCTTAATTTGTGTGTAAACGCCTATGTGAAAAAAACTTATTCTGGCCAGTACTAAATCCAACATGCAATTTAAAATATCTCTTTTCTTTTTCCCCCCGGCTATTATTAATATCTTGCAGATTCTGCAAGTTGTATGTAAACTTATGACTTAAAAATTTGCGGAGCGTGTGTCGTGAATAAAGCGAAAATTAAATGAAAAGTCAAGTCTATTGCGGCATTAAATTTAGATCTGCGCATGGTGCATTTCTTTTCAAGAGTTTTTACAGCATTTCGCATTATAACCAATCACACGATTCTGTTGATTTTGGCAGATCAGAGGCGTTCAGATGAGTCATCTCATCGCTGGAACGCTGGAGTGTTGGTCATAGCTCGCGCTCACTGACTGAATTCTGCACTCTGGCCAATTCAAAAACAAGAAAGTGTTTTTTTACATTGCAGACAGCATCACTGATTATAACTGGAGCTTTTTTTAGAGTGCTTACACTCACGCTTGACTCAGTGGTTATTCTTTGATAATGTAAAATGTTTTTTTTTGCTTGCTGTATAATTTGTTCGTTGTTTGAATAACCGTGGCGGAGTTATATAATTAGAAATTTAAAATGTCTAATTAAACCTGTGATCACCAGGTTAAATACAAACTCAGTCTTATTAAAATATACTGTAACATAAATGGTACTTGACTAAATGGAATTTATGACGGGTGTAGTTAATGATGGTTTGAGCGAGTTTGACTAGAAACTATAGCGCAGTTAAAGAGCTGTTATATGTGATTGTCGGTGGCTGTCTTGAGGAGCGAGAAAGCTTTGGAAAATGGCTCATAAAAAGGACATGAATGCTTTTTACAAGTCAGAATCTAAAATGAGGGTATGGCAAGAACATCACATGAAATTCTGTGAGTGAGAGGGGAGTTGTAGGGGCGCGCAAGAAAAATACAAGCAGAACTATCTCTGGTCATTGTAATATGCAACTAATTTAATGTTTAGATTTTTTTTAGATTGTGCGCAATACAAAAAAAAAAAAAAAAAAAAAAAAAAAAAAAAGTATCCTGTGGATGATCGAGGAGCACAAGAAGAATCGCATTTCAGATTAAACAATATCAACAACTTTAAGTGGCGGATATCAGACTAATTACTGGTTGTAAACAGAATATAAAAGTTACATATCAACAACTTAAGGTACATTATACAACGTCCTCATTATGAAATTAAGTAAAACACATGTAGAATATATTACACAGAATCATAAATAAGCCTGTTTAAGTGAAATATTGCCAATTTTAGCAGGATAAGAAGTGATGCTAGCAACACGTCCACATGCGCTTCACGAGATGAACTAATAATAATAATAATCCTAAAGATCGCGAAACACCAACGACATTACTGCATTATTCATTACCATCCAGTAATACAAGTCAAGAATTAAACTTACTTTGTCAGTAACTTGTCCTAACGTTAGTGATGTTGCTCAACACGGAAGCTCCGAAGCTTGTATCAAAAGAGTAGGGGGGAGTCTGCAGACCCCTGGAGCAGCAGATCTACGGCCAAACAGTTTTACGCCCCTGTTGTTCCTGATGCGTCCAGTAGAGGGAGTACAGTATGAGCCATCAGAACAGAAGCAATCAGAATTTAAATTAAATATAGTTCAGCCTTTATGATCCATGCAATTTTGTTAAAAAAAAAAAACAAACAAAGAGCGACTGAGTTTGAAAGGTGGAAACAATTAAGGAAATAAAAACCTCATTTCATAACATGGAAAGCCTGATATCAGAATCACAACACTGATTGCACTTTTACAATTCACAGTCCTAAATGTATCTTTTAATTACCACAGCATGTAAAAAACACGTGAAAAATAAAGTACCGTGGTGTTGCTCTGATCAAATAAATGCCTTTAAAGAACGATTTGAGAAACAATCAAATGCATTTGATCATTTCAATATAACTACTGCTGTTCATCTTTACACTTCATTTTTCAGTTGTGAAGTTTTCATAGCCTAACTCCCAAACATTTACTATCATAGTAAAGACGAGGCTGTTGTTTTTTAATGCTTTAAATGACAGATACAGAATAATATGTAAAGTCGAGGCTGTTTCTCTATAAAGTTGTCATGAGATCATGATTGAGTGTGACAGACAGTGAAGTCTGGAGATCTTCAGTATTACAGCAGATCAACAGCTGAGAGAAAATCACAAAGAACACCTCAAATCATATCAGACTTTAGATGTTTTCCCCCCCACAGTCATTTAAATGAAATCTATGTATTGAACAAGAAAGGATTAATCTATTTAGTAACATCCTGAAGGGTGTGTAGCTGCCATTACCTGCCGAAGGTCGCATTCCAGAACCAACTGCTGACTGAGTAATGAGCACTGGAGCAAGAGACAGCGTTTTAGTTTCACTTCTGCACCTCACATCTATTTTTCCCAAATTGTTACATTCCCCTCCTGTCTAGGGGATTGTGAGGGGAAGTAACAAAGGAAAAAGCATAAAATTAAAAGAAACCAGCAAAAACACTCTTCAGTCCTCTGTCCCTGAGTGAAGACAACACCAATTCAGATATATAAAAATTGAGATTTGCAAAAAGAAAAGGACAAGAGGTTTAACGTAAGGAAATAGGGAGCAATGGCTCAGGAGAGAGCAAGGCCTAAAATAACAAACAAAACAATTAACTAACTAATTTTAGGAACAGCTAACTTACCTCAAATGCCCAAAAGAAAAACAAATAACATAATACTTCCCTCAACTCCTTAACTGAACCAAAAACAGGGATGAAAGTAGTATCCAAAGAAAGGCACTCTCTCCCTACAGCTTCCCTTTTAACTCACACCAATAAAGAAAAATTATATATTATCTGCTACTTACTTAGGCTTTTCAACAAAGCAAAAACAGGGTCAGGTATAATCTCCAGACGCAGCTCACAACAGATGCACTATTAGCCACTTGCTAATACACAACTCAAAAATCTGACAACAAACAACAATCCCCCCCCAAAGTGTTCAGTCTGGAGCAGGGGAGAAGTGTGTTTTTCTGCAGCAAACACTGGACTGCCTTCATATACTCCACTCTCAGTCACAGGCACGCTGTGATAACGAGCTACAGGTGATGGTGATTCAGCCTGAGAGGGAACAGAGTGAGAGAGGAAGGGAGAGAGAGAGACACCAAGCACAACACAGGGCACACAACCACGCCCACACATTTGTACCAGAAAAGAATAAATAACAATGAAAATACATCCAGGGACGTAACACCCATATTGCTGTAAGGGTGGTTTCCTGCAGTGGTTCAGGCTGTAGGATTGCCGAATGACTAAAGAAATGTTATCAGATGGTATATGCATAAGTAAGTAAATGTTTTGATTTTGAATAGCACTGAAACGTAATGATCATTTGTCTATAGGGTACATAACAAAATAATAAACTATTCTAGCATTAGGAGGCATAATAAATACAATTAAAATCATAATCAAATCTCCACAATAATACTAGTAGTCACGCCGACCCATGTAATTTTCTGCTATAAACCAACCCGGCCCCCCATTAAAGCAAGGAAAAATTATGTGGCCCTCGCAGAAAAAAGTTTGGGGACCCCTGATTTTAAGTTTTGCATTGTATATTTAGACATCAAACACTCAATGTTTATAAGTTTAGCTTTTTTTAAAAAAAAAAATTAATTAAAAAAGATTAAGTACTCACATCAAGGTCAAGGTCAAGGTAGGTTTATTTGTCACATACACAATCATACAGAGTACAATCAGCAGTGAAATGCAGGGATTTTTGAAGAAAAATACAGCATAACAGTTTGTAGTCAGTATGTGTGTATGTGTGTGTATGTGTAATCAGCAGGTGTCTGTCGAATGGGGGAGGAACGCAGAGCATCTCACTGCAGTGCTCTTCCCAGGGTTGATTTTCCAACAGCGGCCATGGCCAAGGCCAGTGCTGGTAGAGGGGAGCCGAAAAAGATAAGATTGCGATTTGTTTTGTCTTGGGGCGAGTAACCGCATTCCAATTCCACAGCTACTCTCATTGTCCGTTCTGATCTCCAAGGCCGTCAATTTTCCTTTGCAAAGCCGTGAGCTTCTCCGTGATGGAATCCATATTGCGGTTAATAGTCTCAGTCTCAATGCTGACCGCTCTGCCCACTGCTTCAAACATGACGGGCAGCCTTGTGAGGCTTTGGACAGCTGTTCCCGTTTTCTGAATTCTTCGATAACCCAGGGCAAAGCCTAATCCAATCAGCAGAAGACCTGTTATCATGGTTCCGAATAGGTAGATATCTTCAATTTCCTCCACGGAAAGAGCCGCCAAACACACGATTCGCCATCTCTCCCATGCGTCCATCGTGTAGCCAGCTGCGAACGTTCCGTCAGGGCAGTCAGGTTCCCCCAAACCCAAGCTTCTTGTCGAGAAGATGGTGTCAATTGTGTTGAGAGACCAGTTGATCAAATCCATGATTTTTTTTTTTCCAGTTTTGGAGAGCAATGCAGAGAGAGTCTCTCTAGTATTACGAGACGAGACAAGAGAGCAGGCAGGGAGGGAAAATAAGGGCAAGGACGGGGAGTGAAAAAATGCGACCGCCTCCGTTGAGTGCCAAAGAGAAGAGGTATTCCCAGTATTATATAACATTTATGTAAGAAGGCAATATAAGTGAATGTTAAAAAAGGCCAGCAAATACAGAATTCAACCCAATAAAAAAATTAAAATAACGTTTAAAAAAACACAAGGCAACCAACTGCATTCAGGGAAACTCTTTCTTGTATTCCTTTAATGGGCAGTCTTCATTGAAACTCATTCAACAGGGAGAGAAAGATTGCAGAAAGACTAAAAACTTAAAAATATGACAACTAGCATCTTGTTATGATCGCTATTAAGGTGTTTCTCACGTTATCTAACTGCAAATATAGCATAACTGCCTATTATAAGGTAAGAAAACTAATGTGTTAAAATGCCATAAACTGCTGTAATTTCCTCAACTTTCCAGTAGCCCCTCACTGCAGAACAAAGATCCAGGGGGCGGGGTTGGATCCACATCCAGGGGGTGGAGATTGGTAGGTTTAGGGGTGGGGATGGGTGGGTTTAGGGATCAGGGGGTGGAGACGGGTAGGTTTAGGTCTGTGTAAGGTGAGAGGAGTTGGATCTACCTTTCTGGCGAGTGTTCTTGAGAAACACTGAAATGAATGGGCTTCAGTACTGGAACTATTGGTTGTTTGGAACTGCTGCTCCATGACATGCTTTACTTCCGCATTCCTCAGTTTCTATGAGAGTGTCACAACTCTGTTTCTCAATGGCTCTGTTCACACCATAGACTAAAAAATGGGTGACGCATCTCCACTTCCTTTCAATATAGAAAATTGAAGCCAAAGGATCTCAGTATGGCCGTTTGCCATCTTGAGTAAATGACGTCACTTGGAGCCAGAGTCTGCGCAGTAGTGTCGTGAGGTGGAGCCGTGGAACCAAACTCCCGCAGACCCAATCAACCATAACGACACGCCCCGTTTTTATAGCATCAAATTACTAGCTAAAATGAAACTTATCACGAAACTGAACAATTGAACATATATCAGCGTGATAACAACTACCTTAAATGACCAAAATCATATCTCGGAAAATTGTACTGGAAGTGTAATTAGTTTTTTTAGGGTTCACACCAAGCGCAATCATTCACGGTGCGAATTTTCGTCCTGTGTGACGATTTTTTCCCAGTTGCTCCAAGATGAAACAGGCCGTCCAATCAGATTTGAGCTAAGATCACGTGCCCGCAGCAGCTGCTGTTGCACAAAAGGGTGAGAGTGGTGGCCGGCCATAGATATATATTTACAGGTGCATCTCGAAAAATTTGAATATTGTAAAAAAGTTAATTTTCTTTTGTAACTTATTTCAAAAAGTGAAACTTTCATATATTCTAGATTCATTACATGTAAAGTAAAACATTTCAAAAGTTTTTTTTATTTTATTTTTATGATTAGAGCTTACAGCTCATGAAAATCAAAAAATCAGTATCGCACAATATTAGAATATTTACATTTGAGTTTCATTAAATGACCATCCATACAGTATAAATTCCGTGTATCTCTTGTTCTTTGAAACCACAATAATGGAGAAGAATGCTGACTTGGCAATGGTTAAGAAGACAATCGTAAGCCCCGTTTTCTGTAGTATTTTATTTAAAAAAAATGTCAGATCAGAATGTCACCGCAAAAAAATCAGGACACAAAAGATGCATTGTACAAAGAAATGACAAGCTCTATATTCAGTACAGTGTGTCTGATGGAGCTGCTGGATTCAGTGCAGCAGGATGAAGGAGAGCAGAGAACCGCAGAGGAACACGAAGCTCTGAGTGATGCTTTTAGCACCGTTACACAGATTCCCCTCACAACATGAGATGCTCCCAACATTAGGAACCGATGCTGTGGCATCACAAATAGATTGAGAGACACAGCCTTTTGTAACAATTGACTGCCCTCCGTAACTCGCTGATGAAAATAAAGGAAACACAGGTTTATCTAAGCTGGAATTTGGTAAATGTGATCTTTATCAAATGCTCAAATATAAGAACGATAAAAATAATGACTTCTTTCTTTTCCAGATTCTCACCTGTTGCTTTAATGCAGCGGTTTTCATTCCCTGAACAGCTTGTTATGGTTGAGCAGCTCTGTTCATCACAAGAGTAACAAGTCTTTCCATTGGGGTCATGAGGGGGATCTACAGGACGAAAACATGTATTGTTTTATCTCCTGTTCAAAATATAACATCTAATGACATAACACTTTGTTAGCTGCACCATTCAATCAATTCACAGCTGAAAAGCCACACACTGTATTGTATTTCCTGATGTCCTTTGGAAGTATAAAATGTGTGTTAACCTTAATTTTATTTTTATTTTTTTTGCATTTGGTCAGTAAAGCACAATACCTGGAGCATCCTGGATGTTACACTTGTCTGTGTTACAGCACGCAAAAGATATCTTTCCAGCGCCGAGGTTCATGGACCCACTTATACAGTCAGCAGCACAGCCTTTAACCTTCATTTTAGCAGTAGTGCCACCTAAGAACAGGAATTATTCAGAAAATACCTGTTCAACACATTGTTTTGATGGAAAATATATTTATAAATGTCAAAAATGTGGCATTTTCTTATTTCAAATATTGATTAAATTTTAACACAAATTATACTGTTAGCATAACAATCTGAAAGAAACAAATTAAATAGCCGAAATCTACATAGAATATTCTGTGATTACAATTATAAATTCTGTGAGGAAATTAGCAGTTCTGTAAGAAGTTACATTTCCAGTAAAGCAGCACCAGTAAAAAAAAAAACCACCTGCATCCCCATCAGTCAAATATAACAGTGAATTTCAATTCATCATATTGGACTTACCAGCTTGTGCCACTGTTGTTAAACTCGTGCACTTGGAAGATCCACTGGGACATGCTTTTACAGTTTGATCTGCACAAGAACCCGTCGTATCCATACACTCATAACAGCTGAAAGAGTGTCCTTTAGTAATAAAAGAGAGAGAGAGACATCAATGATCCGTATTTGTACTCAATAACATTACAAACAATATTTGTCTTTGTACCTGCAGTGAAAAGAACGGACAGAAGAAAAACTGTGATTTGCAGATCCATCGTTGATCAGGTGGTGAATGAAATAACGTTCCTCATTCTGCACCTATATAGCTTTTCAAAGGGGAGGGTCTTTATGATGAAACGAAAGTTTAACAGAAGACATACCTGCCAGTAAAGGGAGGTTTAACCTTAACAAATTACAAGGATTGTAAAGGACTACTTAAGTCCAACCATCTTAAAGGGACAGTTCACCTAAAAATGAACATTCTGTTATTAGTTGCACATCCTCATGATATTTCCAAACCTATTTGACTTATCCTCTGTGGAACACAAAGGAAGATATGTTGTGTCTCTGTGTGCTTTTCCTTTGTCCATAAAGTCAAAGCCATATGGGTTCAATGTTGTTTGAGCCACAATATTATTTAAAGCATCTTTTTATGTTCTGCAGTGGAAAGTAAGTCATACATACAGTACTTTGTTGAGTGTTTTATGTATTACTTCTATTCAGTGGTGAGGATAAAATGTTTTTTAAAAGAGTAGGTCAATATTAGTTTTTATGATCTTTTCACACACACACACACACACACACACACACACACACATATATATATGTGTGTGTGTGTGTGTGACCCTGGACCACAAAACCAGTCTTAAGTTGCTGGGGTATATTTGTAGCAATAGCCATAAATTAATTGGGTCAAATTTGTTTTTTCTTTTATGTAAAGGTCATGTTCCATGAAGATATTTTGTAAATTTCCTACTGTAAATATATCAAAACTTAATTTTTGATTCGTAAAATGCATTGCTAAGAACTTCATTTGGACAACTTTAAAGGTGATTTTCTCAATAATTCGATTTTTTGCAACCTGAGATTCCAGATTTTCAAATATTTGTACAATGAGCTCTCCGCTAAAGGATTACAATAGGTGCAGTTCATTAGCATGTCCTGCACCTACCATGAAACATCCTGTTCCAACAGAACCATAAGTTTCCCTTTCTCTGAAATCCTACACAAACAGTGAATCAGGTTTCTGTTTCTTAAGGGTCGTTTCATCAGGGCCGTTTCTAGCCATTTTGACACCCTTGGCGAAATCCCTATTAGCACCGCCCCATCCAACTCCCACACCCAAACAAGATAAGATTACATACAAAATAACATAAAACTGATTATGTACTGTAACGGGCTGAAGAATCACAGGACAAGTGGAGTACAATAAAGACCCCGGAGGGTGTGTTTATTGGTGAGGGTAAGAGTGCCAACGTGTCTTGGTGCGGTGAAATGGTGCTCCGTGATCCGCCTCTGTCCTCATTCCAAGTGTCCAGGTGCTGGGTGTCCGTGCTGTGCTCAAATCCTGTGGCTGGCCAGTCACACACTGCTCTCTGGAAGTTAAACAAAGAATGGGTTAGCGGTAAGTCTTCTGGAGACATGTCTCACCAGTGTGTGTGACTCGGCGGCTTTTGTGGCTGTCCTCTGATGAGATTCAGCTATGGCCGGCCAGCCCATGATGATTGCGTGCAGGTGTTCCTCCTCTGTTTCCAGGGCGACGCTGATGAGTGCTTGGGACACGCGTCACAGTACACACTCAAATCTTAAATAACAACATTGATACATTTACAAATTATATTTGTATATAGGTTTTATATATATATATACAGTATACACTCACCGCCCACTTTATTAAGTACACCTTGCTAGTACCTTGTTGGACCCCCTTTTGCCTTCAGAACTGCCTTAATTCTTCGTGGCATAGATTCAACAAGGTGTTGGAAACATTCCTCAGAGATTTTGGTCCATATTGACATGACAGCATCACGCAGTTGCTGGAGATTTGTCGGCTGCACATCCATGATGCGAATCTCCCGTTCCACCACATCCCAAAGGTGCTCTATTGGATTGAGATCTGGTGACCGTGGAGGCCATTTGAGTAAAGTGAACTCATTGTCATGTTCAAGAAACCAGTCTGAGATGATTTGAGCTTTGTGACATGGTGCATTATCCTGCTGGAAGTAGCCATCAGAAGATGGGTGCACTAGATCACGTGACCCTTTGACCTCGATGCACGCGTAGTCTTTCGCTCTGCTGACTTTGCCAAACATTTTATTATCCTGTCAGTAAATTTCAAAACATTTTGCATCGGACTCATCATGAATACTTCGACAGTCAAAGGCGATCGGAAAAGAGAGATTGGACAGTCGCCAATAAAGAAAAAATTCAGGGATGCCACCATCTCCAGAGAGAATATCGACGAGGCTATTGCTAACGGTATCAAGCTTGCATTTAAGGAACAACAAAGCATTTTGGATTCGATCGTGACTTCGGCGGTGGGGGCTGCTGTGGACTCTGTGCTGATTCCAGCATTACGTAAACTGAGTGAGGACATACAAGCGACTAACAATTCTGTTAAAGAGCTAAGAGAGGAGTTTGAGGCCATGGCTGCCGCGGCGAAGCAGACACGTGACCGCATTGATTCTGTGCAGGCAACAACACGTGAGGACAGGAATGCAGTCACGGAAATCAGCTGGAGCAACTCACCGAGAAGATGACGGATATGGAGGATAAAAGCAGGAGAAATAACATACGGCTTGTGGGCTTACCAGGGGGGATGGAGGGATCCGATGTGGCTGGTTTCCTGAGAATTAATCTTTCCAGGTGGATTCCTTCTCTGAGGGGTCGTAACATCGAGATTGACCGAGCTCACTGCGTGTATGATGTCCGATCGGCCGCGTACTCTCATCTTCCGTGTACTAAGGTGGCATGACAGATTGGAGATTCTGAAGGGTGCTCGGCAGGCCTATCCGGTGAAGTGCACGCAGGACAATGTCACGCTACTATTTTTTCCTGATTTTAGTCCAGTTACAGCCGCCAAGAGAAAAAGCTTGGTTCCGGTTTTGAGATCGATGACGGCGCTTGGTCTCCAGCCCTTCCTCACTTATCCTGCGGTAATTAAACTACGGCACGAGGGTGAACAGAGATGCTTCGATTCTCTTCGGAAAGCAGAGGATTTTGTCGGCTCCCTGTCACAGAGTGGGACATTTGCTGCAGATCCACAAGGCAGCGGGAGGGCGGCGGCTGCCCTTTCTTCGATCCGCCGGGAGGGGCTTGGTGACCGGTATGGAGGAGATGGTGGCGGGAGAGATATGGATGATTGCTAGATCAATTTCTAATTTTTTTTTTCTTTTCTCCTCATGGGATAGTATTTTTTATTTTTATTCGATACAATCGTCCCTTTGCTGACTAACCCCCTTATTTTTTGTCTTTATTTTTTTCTGGAGGGGACTAATGGAGAGTAGGTTTCATTACAATAATGTTTTGGTAATGTGAGCCTTTTGGGAGGCTCGCTGTGGGCTGAGGTGGCTCGGTCACGGATCATCATAAGTTTTTGTTGTTCAATCAGACCTATGTTCTCGGTAACGTGCGGCCTGAATTGTTTTTTGTCTATAATTGTCGGTTGGTTATTTCTGTCTGTGTTGTTTTTATTTTTTACAACAGATATTCATGCTTTTATTTACTTTACCTTATTTCTAAAAGGATTTTTCATCTAGGTGTTTTGATATCTAGAACGCACACTAATGTTTGCATGTCATTTGCAGAGTGGGAGTGCTTTTGCTTTTCTTCCTTTATTGAATACAATTTTGGGTTTGTGAATATTCAATGCATACTCTAGATATTTTGTAACTGAATGAGAATGGTTTGGATTCTGCCGTTGAACAGGCCCATGTGTTGGAATGTTTGCACCGTGGATCTATTTCCTGTGCCCTGATACAAGAGACATATTTAATATGCGGGATTGGATTGCGCCATCTTCTGGAATTACCTGTTTGATTTTCTTTTTCTCTCAGCTCTCTCTATTCCTTTTGACTGGACTTTTGAAATATTGAGTATGTGTCTGTTGTTTTGTTTTGTTTGTTTGAGTGGATGTTGTGTTTGTGATGTTGTGTGTAAAAATAAATAAAAAACTGTTGATAACAAAAAAAAAGAAGATGGGTACACTGTAGTCATAAAGGGATGGACATGGTCAACAATAATCAGGTAGGCTGTGGCATTTAAACAATGCTAAATTGGTACTAAGGGACCCAAAGTGTGCCAAGAAAGTATCCCCCACACCATTACACCACCACCACCAGCCTGAACCGCTGAGACAAGGCAGGATGGATCCATGCTTTCATGTTCTTTACGCCAAATTCTGACCCTACTATCTGAATGTCGCAGCAGAAATCGAGACTCATCAGACCAGGCAACGTTTTTCCAATCTTCTATTGTCCAATTTTGGTGAACCTGTGTGAATTATAGCCTCCGTTTCCTTTTCTTAGCTGACAGGAGCGGCACCCGGTGTGGTCTTCTGCTGCGGAAGCCCATCTGCTTCATATATATATATATATATATATATATATATATATATATATAATTTTCATAGTAATATATAGGTTGTCATAGTAACAACACTGACTTTACCAGTAAATTCAAAAATGTGCTGTTCACACAGGTAACAACGTTCCGTCTTTTTTCCGGAAAAGCACCATTCACACATAGGTTTCAAACTACCGGTAAATTCTGTGACATCATTAATCAGAAACGACCTCTTAACGGCTGCCTCCCGGTGTTGTGTTTGTTAACATGAAGGGGTATACGTGGTCAGTGTTTTTGTTGATGTTTTAATTTTTGTATCAAACATTCACATTCACGCAGCGATTTTGGCCCAGAGACATCCATTACACAACTTCAAAGCAAACTACGCAGCGCGGACTCAGTAGCCCCTTTCGCACCGCTTTAGTTCCAGAACTAAAAGTACAGTACTAAAGTACTGGGACGATTTTGCACGAACTATTTCCCAGTACTATTTAAAGGGTTGCATTCGCACCGACAGTGGGTACTAGGAAGTGACGTAAGCCGGTCGACAGCGACTTCATTTGTTCGCGGCGTTCAACAACGAAAACAAAGAAGAACAACGACATTAACAACAGGAGGATGAGGATGCTGTGATGGGAGCTGTGTTTTTGTTGTGTCTCGCGGGTTTCACAATAATGGACATGGAATGTCGACGTATACCTCAAGTAGGGCTGTGACGTCTTTGTGATAACTGCGTCACCGGCGGTGGTCGATTGTCACCGTGGTTGTCTATTGCCACCGGCGGTAGTGCACGTGACGTCACACACTTTATAACAAGCATAATACAAAGTTGTGTATACAAGTGTATAATAGCAGTTGCAAATTGTTTTATTTAGACTATAAATCTATGTTAATTCACAAATTACCTCAAACGTCATACACAGCGTTTCCTTTAGATTGGAAGGTTTGAGCGCAGGAAAATGTGTTTATTCTGCACTCAGCAAATTAATTTTGTGATGAGCCTTGTTGCAAACAACAAACGAGTTACTGTGCCCCCTACTTTCCATCCTCTCCCCTCCTTGCTGAACTTATGATCGATTTCGAAAGTGAAACCGATAAAACAACGCACATAAGAAAGCGATTGCCCTTTAGGGAGCGTCAGCAACTGCACGCGATCACAGATCGCACACACACAACACACACACACACAATGTGATTTGTGCCCCCCCTAGAAATTCAAATGCCCCCCCCCGATAGAGGTGCCCGGCTCTGCCTTGTTGGAAAACCAAATACTACATCGCCGATCTGGAATCATTTCATTCATGTCACCCATCCGCGTTTGTAAAGTGTCTTCAAGTTCACGTGATCGCAAACGCCCAGCTGGTCAGGTTTGTATTGGTGAGGCTTCCAAACTGGCCAAATACGAACAAGACAGCGATAAATGTAAGATGTCAACAAGAAATGTGGCAACATAAGCCGCGATTCCTATTCCACAGAGAGCGCGTGCAGACGAGGACACGCCCGCTTGCTTGGTGGAGGAACAGTGAACCGTGTCTGTTGCAGGACAACAGGTTGAGTCTGTCTACAGGACATTTGAACTTTGTGTCAGTACGTCATAAATAGGACGAGGCAGTTTACTGTGAGGGATTTGTCGCGTCTTATCTCGCCACATCTGTAGACAGCATCACTGATTATAATGAGTTCTCGCCGCGCCACTCGCATGAGGTAGACAGAGTGTATTTAACTTTATTTAAGGCTACTTTCCTATTTAACTGTATTATTTCTTTGATGTATATTAGCGTTTTGCAGGCTGAGTGTTCACTGACGGAAGTGCTAAAATAAACACGCACGTTTGTTAACAGATGATTGAGCCTCATTTATTTATTTTTGCATTTCATAATTATATATATAAATATGTACACAACACCGCGCCACCGGCGGTAGTTGGTCCATTACCACCGCGGTGGTAAAAATCTGCCACCGTCACAGCCCTAACCTCAAGCAATTGAAAGATCGGAAAGGAGGACTAAGAAACCAAAGCAGTAGCCTAATGTTAGTGTTTGTGTTTTGTTCAATAAATCATTTTAAATGGTACACTATTTTTGTCTGTCCATGCTTTTTTATGACTGCATAAGCCATATATACTACATTAATTACATATATACTAACTTACGTTTCTCGTATTTTGGTTAAAAATACCTTTTGGGGATTAAAGACGTCGCAATTTTTTAACAGCTGCTATCTCATTCTGCAACAAGGTGATTATCAGCACAAATAGAAAGATTAAGCACACATCTTTTGTTTTGTAAACTTTATTTACATCCATTCTTGCAAAATATAAGTTGATACAATGTTTACACAGTATGTGTTTACACTTCGTTTTAAATCATGGCGGGTGAGGGTGTTTTCGTATGCGTTTAGCCAATCAGCGTACACTTACGTAGATAGTTTCTACGTAACTGTTTTAGACCCTACTCTGAAGTAGGAGCTAATTTAGTTCCTCCAAACGGAGTTCCAGGAGCTAAAACAGTTCCTAGTTCCCGCGGTGCGAACATGCCAAAAAGTGGGTAGTTCCACAATTAGTTTGGGTGCTATGAAAAGGTTCCTGCGGTGCGAAAGGGCCTAGTGTTGCCAGATTGGATGGACAATTTCCAGCCCAAAAGCTCACAAAAACCGCCCAAAACTTTAACTGTCAAAATAATGTGATTTAATGTAAATCAAGGTTGATAAGAGCCATTTTTAACTCCTTATAATGAAATAGTGATGACAAAATATAAATATAATGCTAGATACATTTCCCATGGATCAAATCGGGGCAAATACATTAAAGAGAACTACCAAATATGATTAAAATATGCAAGCAGACACTGTCAAAACGGCAATCAAGAAATTAACCGATATCCTCGAAAAACACGCATCATTTTCAATGTCAACAGAATTGAAATGCAAAAAAGTGCCCAATATAAGTGATCGGAATAAGCAACGTAATTATAGGTATTTCGCACTCGTTCATGCATTCTGTATGATAATCCGACAATAAAAAAAATTAACAACAACAATAATGCTCTTACTTTCGTGTCGCTCTATAATTTCACACAGAACTAAGTCTTTCGTGAAGTTCATATTGAACATAATGTAGAACTTTGCACAGTCAAAACTAACAAGTCCATCAGCTTTAAAGGATCCAATCTGGACCGTTTAAAAGATAAAAGACAGGATCGTATAGATATAAATATTTTGATTAAATAATTTAACTGTGCTCTGATTTCGGAGTTGCAGTGATATAGCCTTCGTGTCATCTCTCTCTCAACAGGTGTAATTCACGTTTTGAGAGTTAAAACACTCTCCACTCTTTACCATCGAACTTATATTTAGGCATTATGATCACTTACAGTTATACATTCAAAATCAGATCCGTTATAGTGCTAAAAACCCGTCACTCATGAATCATCACGTCTGTTTGCTGATCCCTAGTGATTGGCTAAAAGTGCTGCCGAGACGTCAACATCAGCACCAGTCTCTTTGCAGCGTGCGTGTGTGAACCCGCCCAATCTGGCAACACTGCACACTGCGCGGAGTAAATGCGCTGAATGTTATGATTGGCCCAGAGCCGCTGGATTTTTGAATTTCAACGGCTCTGGATTGGCCCAGAGTACACGTTTTACGTCTTACATCACCGCGTTCTGAACAGTGTTGCCAATTTAGCAACTTTGTCACTAGATTTAGCGACTTTTCAGACCCCCACTAGCGACTTTTTTTCCAAAAAAGCGCCTAGCGACAAATCTAGTGACTTCTTGGACAAACCTTAGCGAGTCTCTTCTGACTGAGAGTCTCTCGCTGGTACTACCGCACGAGAGCGAGATCTTGTTTTCACAGCACGCGCACACCTCCCTCGCTCTCTCTCTCTCTCTCTCTGCTCATCGAATGGCAGAGAGGAGCAGCACTTTCAGTTAAAATAGATGATGTTGCTTCTCTAATTTTACATGCAAATATAGCCGAAAACATGGCACAGGAATTGTTTTTGTCTTTGCTTATGTTATGTGAATTTGATTTCATCAGACGACGGCTCGATTATAAATCAGGATTTTTTTTTGCAGATTAACATCTTGGAAGGGAGAGCTGGTTATGTAGTCTTAAAGGGCCACATTTCAGTCACTATTTCATATTGATCCCGTTGACTGACAACAGAAACAATAAATTAAATAAATGAAAACAGCTTTATTGAGAATTTGGCTAAATTAAAATACAGTATGTGAGCACAGAGAGGCAAACAAATGTAAAAGGCAGTAAGACATTTACATTTACATTTACATTTAATCATTTAGCAGACGCTTTTATCCAAAGCGACGTACAAATGAGGAGAACAATAGAAGCAATCAGACCATCGAGAGAGCAACAGTATACAAGTGCCATGACAAGTCTCAGTTAGTCTAGCACAGTACACGTAGCTAGGAATTATTATTTTTTTTATTAAATAGAATAGGTAAGTGTTAGTATTAGTCAGGTGCTGGCGAAAAAGATGTGTCTTTAGATGTTTTTTGAAAATGGCTAAAGACTTGGAATTGAGATCGGGAGGTCATTCCACCAGCTGGGCACAGTCCAGGAAAAGGTCCGTGAGAGTGATTTGGTACCTCTTTGGGATGGCACCACAAGGCGTCGTTCACTTGCAGAACGCAAGCTTCTGGAGGGCGCATAAGTTTGAACCAGCGAGTTTAGGTATATTGGTGCAGTGCCAGTTGTGGTCTTGTAGGCAAACATCAGTACCTTGAATTTGATGCGAGCGGCTATTGGTAGCCAGTGTATTCTCTTATTCCCACCCTGCTAAAATCCACTTTGGAGTTGTGTATCGTCCCCCAGGTCAACTGGGTAACTTCTTGGAGGAGTTGGATGTGTTACTGTCAAACTTTCCTGAGGATGGTACTCCTCTGGTACTGCTCGGTGACTTCAACATCCACCTAGAGAAACCCCAGGCTACTGACTTCAACACTCTTCTCACTTCATTTGACCTCAAACGAGTGTCTACTATGGTTACTCACAAATCAGGTAACCAACTGGACCTCACCTACACACGCTACTGCTCCACTGACAACACATTAGTAACTCCACTGCACACCTCAGACCACTTCCTCATCACTTCTAACCTCACACTAACTCCTGACATAGCACACGCTACTCCGCAGGTCACCTTTCGACGTAACCTATGCTCGCTCTCTCCCTCTCGCCTATCCTCAATGGTTTCATCTGCACTACCTTCACCCTCTCAGTTTTCAGCACTCGACACAAACAGTGCTACTGGCACTCTTTGCTTCACTCTAACATCTTGCTTAGACAACTTTTGCCCCCTTTCATCCAGACCAGCACACGCTACCCCCTCTGCCCCCTGGTTGTCCGATGTTCTCCATGAACATCGTGCTAAACTAAGGGCTGCAGAGAGGAAATGGCACAAATCCAAAAACTCTACCGACCTTAGTGTCTATCAGTCACACCTCTCTTCCTTCTCTGCAAATGTCTCCACTGCTAAAATGACATACTTCCACAACAAAATTAACAACTGTTCTGACTCTCTCGCACTCTTCAAAACTTTCTCTTCTCTTCTCTGTCCTTCTCCCCCTCCTCCTTCGTCAACTCTTACAGCTGATGACTTTGCAACTTTCTTCACAAATAAAACAAAAACCATCAGTGACCAATTCCTCACACCACAAACTAATAATAACTTCATAACGACAAATACACAATATCTCACCTCCTTTTCTCCTCTCTCTGAGACGGAGGTTTCCAAAGTCATCCTTTCCAATCATCCCACTACTTGTCCACTAGATCCTATCCCCACTCACCTCCTTCAAGCCATTTCTTCTTCAGTCATACCTGCGCTTACTCACATTATCAACACCTCGCTTCACACTGGTTCATTTCCCACAGCATTTAAGCAGGCTCGGGTATGCCCACTGCTTAAAAAACCTGCTCTAAATCCAGCACTTTTAGAAAACTACAGCCCGGTATCCCTTCTTCCATTCATTGCAAAGACACTTGAGCGAGTTGTGTTCAACCAACTCTCTCTGTTTCTTGCACAGAACAACATTCTGGACAACAACCAATCTGGCTTCAGAAATGGCCACTCAACTGAGACTGCCCTACTCTCGGTTACAGAGGCCCTGAGACTGGCAAGAGCAGCTTCCAAATCTTCTGTATTCATCTTGCTGGATCTGTCTGCTGCCTTTGACACAGTTAACCACCAGATCCTCATGTCCATCCTCAGAAAGATGGGCATCTCAGGAACCGCCCTCCTGTGGTTCGAGTCTTACCTCTCAGATAGGTCCTTCAGGGTGTCTTGGAGGGGTGAGGTTTCAAAGTCACAACTTCTTGCTACTGGAGTTCCTCAAGGCTCAGTGCTTGGACCACTTCTCTTCTCCATCTACATGTCGTCATTAGGATCGGTCATTCAGAAGCATGGCTTTTCCTACCACTGCTATGCTGATGACACTCAACTCTACTTCTCATTCCAACCAGATGATCCGACGGTAACTGCTCGCATTGCAGCCTGTCTGAGTGACATTTCTAGCTGGATGATGGACCATCACCTTCAGCTCAATCTTGCTAAGACAGAACTGCTCATGTTCTCCACCAACCCATCACTTCACCACAACTTCTCTATACAGCTGGGTTCATCAACCATAACTCCTTCCAAGACAGCCAGGAACCTTGGAGTTGTGATTGATGATCAGTTAAGCTTCACAGACCATATTGCTATAAAGGCCCGGTCCTGCAGATTTGCCTTATACAACATTAGGAAGATTAGGCCCTTGCTGTCAGAGCAAGCCGCACAACTCCTTGTCCAAGCTCTTGTTCTCTCCAGACTGGACTATTGTAATGCTCTCTTGGCGGGCCTTCCCGCATGTACTATCAAGCCTCTGCAACTGATCCAGAATGCAGCAGCCAGAGTGGTCTTTACCAATAGGTAATAAAATCTGCTTTGTTTACAGCAGACTGGCAGTTCCAAAGATTGGAACAGAGAGTAAAGTAGTAGAGGGCAGAGGGACAGTTTGTAGATTATTAGGATTGGCCTGCCTCCAACGTACAGTGCGTGCTCTCTGAGTGTTAGTAGTAATAGTACAGATTTGAAAGCACATAGTGAGTACAATTGACTAAACGAGTAGATGAGAACAAGTTAGACAAAAAGTAAAGAAAGGGGAGTAAGCAATACTCAAGTGCCTTGTCGGTGTCCTTGCTCGGTGGAGTCGTGCAAGGTAGAGTCGATCGTCTTTACACTCGTCGGTCTTCACACGAGGGCTGCCGCGACCGCTGCCGCGGTGTACAAACCAGTTTTATACTTGCCTAATTACTCATCCCTGAAGTCAGCTGACCACGCCTTCCTACTTAGCAAACCAAAACTGGGAACTCCCGCGATATGCACGAGAGTAGTTATATAATACACCTTCTATCACTTTGATGATTTATGACCTGATTTATGATTTGATTTATGACCCCCCTGTCAGCGTTGATTGACAGTTCGTCATATGTCAAATGTGTACATGGGTAGATTTATGACGTGATTTATGGATCTGTGACCCCCTCTGTCCCCCTGACTGTCACGTCACCGGGGTCCTGTCAGCCCTGAGTGACATGACATTAGGTTGTGTAAATCAAAGATCAAAACAGATGTTAGATTTGACTTTTGATGGATTTATGACTGGATTTATGATGTTTTTATCTCTTACCTATGCCCTGGGGTTTTTATGACGTTCCTTCCTGAGCTGTTTTTCACACCTAAAGACCCTACCTACATCCTGAAATGCAGTTTTAAATAGTGTGGGAAGAATATAGTAATTTAAACACAGAAGACATTCTGAACTCTCCTGTTACAATGGCTGTCGCTGCTCCAAAAACTCCTAAAACCGCTAGAAGAGTGATGTGTATTTCACCAACAAGAGGACCTGTTGAAATGAGAAAGGAACTGACTTTTGCACCGAGAAAAAAACAAAGAGTTAGTTTGACAAAGTTTCTTCATGGCGATGTGAATATGATGACCCGTGATTTCCCAATGTCTGGCGATCGTGTTGGGAGATATGTGTTTGACAAAGTGATGCGGATTGTGAAGCTCTATGCTACAGATATTGAAGACAATTTTACAACGCAGGAACCCTGTCTGATTTTCCCCGCCAAAGACTGGTGGTTATTCTACAACTACGTCTGGAGAGATTTGAATGAGTGCGGTGACGATCCTTTGTACATTGCGGAGTGGAATGGTATAGTTCCTGACATAAGATTTCGTGTGGTTGGAGATCACAGTAAAAAGCTACCGGATGACTGTGTTTACATTTTCTGTTGCAACGACAAGACAAAGATCCGTGAGCGTGTGTGGCCTATTCCTGAAGCTGAACACTACATGCACTATGACATGAAGTTTTTGTTTCAATGGAAAGATGTTCATATAATTGACAATGTTTTTACATGTATTGACAAGATGTTCAGATGGTGTGATATGTACGATCGTTACAGCTCTGTAAAGGTGAAATTGTTCCACCCCGAACAGGGCGTTCCCGAGACCCCGAACCGTCTCTTATCTCCACCCACATATTACTGTCATTAAAAGTCTGCAGATCGGAGCGTTCACTACATTCATTTCTATCATGTCTCAAGAATCCACGTCTGGCTGCTGCTATAGCAACACCCCCGAAACCCTACCAGCGATGCCTGATGACAATGCTACACCTCTGGAGACCCTCCCCCAAACCTACAACAATGGGTGGTTGGATAAATTCTGCATGGAGCTGGGGTATCACAACCTGACCTTTCTTACAACGCCATATGGCAGTAGCGGTGCAATAGCAGGAGCCGAGGCCTGTGCGGGCGTTGATGATACCGACGGGTGTATTCGTATTGATGCATTCAAAATCATAAAAGCAACTATTGTGGTCATACTGGAACACCTTATCAACAAAAAGCTGAAGGAACTCTGCCTCGGTTGTGTGGTGGATCACCCTAGTCAGCTTAGACACTCCTGTTTGTTTGAACCCAGTGCCTACTTCTTTGACGCATACTTTGAGGAACTAACACGTAATCTGGTGAAGCCTGAGCTTAAACACATCATAGCTCAAGCACTGAACCGGTTCGGTTTAAGAATTAATCCTCACAGGATCCAGGGTTCAGTGGACGCTATATTGTGCGAGCTACGTGACGAAGTTTACATTGTGGAGAAGCTTCGTGAGGTCAGAGAAAAAGTTGTGGATGTTGCCAGCGAACAGATTGTCTATGACGCAGTGGACTGCTGGAAGGGCGGTGCACACACTGGACAAGCATAACATTGGGATGGGGAACGGATGGTGTGTTAATGTTCTGACAAAATGTATATTTAGACAACGTATTAGATGTGAAATGACCAACTTACTGTACAAGATCATTGATGACAATCCTGATGTGTCCTTAGCAGTAAATAGATGTGCTGTTGATGCCAAACGTTTTACAAATCTCAAGAAACAAATGGGTGTTGTAAGAGCCATGTCAAATGAGTGGGCTGATGTTATATGGATCTGTATTAATTCCACTGAGCCGATTTCTGCAACTATCATAAAAATACTAGACCTAATGACTGAATGTGGTAGTAGCATTAGAATTGCTGACATTTTATGTATGTGCACATATGTAACAGACCTATGTGTGGCACTGATTTCAAGAAATGATCAGACTAATGTTTGTGAGATTATTGAAACTCTGATTGACTATGTGATTGAGAAAAAAATTGTAATGTGTGTAGAGTTTCTTCAGTACATTGATGATGTTTGAAAACTGTCATATTCTTCTTGAAGTGCATTTTTGATAAATAAAAAACAGTTCACTTAAAGCCAAGGTGTTATTATTTTCTAGACTCTGGAGTGACAATATGTCCGAAGAGACACTGAAAAAGATTTACTATACCCCTTCTAACCCCGGGGCTTTAGGAGGTAAAAAAAGATTAAAAGATGGAGTTTTAAAGGAAACAGGTGTTCGCTTAACCGATAAAGAGGTTTCAGACTGGCTATCTGGTGAGGATGCATATACGCTACACAGGACAGCCCCTCTAAAATACAGAAGGAACAGAGTTTTTGTCTATGGTATTGACATGCAGTTCCAGGCAGATCTTGTTGATATGTCGGCATATGCTAAGGAAAATGACAACAACCATTTTCTGTTGACATGCATAGATCTCTTCAGTAAATATGCGTGGACACGCGTTTTAAAAAACAAGAGCGGGTCGGAGGTGGCTAAGGCTTTTGAATCCATATTGAAAGAGGGCCGAGTACCACACAAATTACAAACAGATAAAGGAAAAGAGTTTTTTAACAAGCATTTCCAAAACATAACAAAAAAGTACAACATCTTACATTTTGCAACAGACACAGACTTGAAAGCTAGTATTATAGAGCGCTTTCACCGTAGCTACAAAGCTAAGATGTTTAGGTATTTAACAGCTACAAACTCCAGACGGTACGTCGACATACTTCAAGACCTCACGGTGGGGTACAATGCGAGCTATCACAGAAGCATCAAGATGAGACCGATTGATGTTTGCAAAGAAAACGTATCTACGGTGCTGCATAACCTATATGGGGCTAGAGGTTCACACAGCATCAAGGCTGTTTTTAAGTATAAGATTGGTGATACAGTTAGAATCTCTAAAGTAAGGGGTCCATTTGCAAAAGGATATGAGAAAAACTACACAGAAGAGTTTTTCACAGTAAAAACATGTATCCCAAGAGATCCTCCTGTCTATAGACTCTGTGATTATGATGGAGATGTTGTCGACGGGGTTTTTTATGAGGCTGAATTGCAAAAAATATCTGTGAGTAAGAACAAAACGTTTAAAATAGAAAAAATTTTGGACAGGAGACGAGAAGGCCGATCAACAAAGGTTCTGGTCCAGTGGGTAGGATGGCCTTCAAAATTCAACACGTGGCTGAATGAGAAAGACGTGGTAGATATCCAGACGCCGTAAAATGAAAGCACACATAGGTGTGTACACATACATTTAAAAAACAACCATGTCTGAGGGTGGATTTTACCTGACGCTCCCCTGCAATGCGTCGTTAGCCGTTTATCCGGAAAATATTATTTCTAGTTATAGAACCATGTTGGCAAGAACTATAAACCTAAAAGGAGAATGGGAGGTAGGATTGATCGAATTTGAATATCCCAAATCATGGTACACATTTCCAGAGGAAGACGGTGCGTATATTGTTAAAGGGGATCAAATCACACCAGAAGATGATGAGGGACAAGTGGCTGGCCATTATGCCGTTGGTGAAGGGATTAAGATTCATATCAACGATGGAAGCCGAAGCATATCAAAGCTATGTAACACATTAAAGACAGGTTATTACGAGGATGTTCTTTTTCTGATTAGAGAAATAAACACAACTTTACCTCCTGGGACGACCCTCGGATATGATCATGTAAAAAACAGAGTCTTTCTAAAGGCCCCTCCGAAGATGTCACTGACGTTTTACGGGAAGCTAGCTGTTATATTAGGGTTAAAACCTGGGGTCGCTATAGAATCTGCAGATCAAGCTAATGAAGTCTATGATGGCAGGATCACAACCGTGATGCATGCCCCACATCAAGCTGATATAAATGGGGGTTTCTACAGCTTGTATATATACACAGATATCATAGAATATCAATCAGTTGGCGATGCGTCCGTCCCACTACTGAGATGTGTACATATAGATGGTGAGAATAATAAGATTGTCAGTGTTAGATACGATAAGGCACATTACGTACCGGTCAATAAAACAACCATTACAGATATAACCATAGAGGTAAAAGACGATCAGAATCAAAACGTACGTTTCACTTACGGGAAGGTGAGTGCTAAGTTACACTTCAGACCTGTAAAACTAGGTGTTTTTTAAAAAATAAATAATGCCATATTCCAACACTTACAAAATGGATCCTGACCGATATGTCGCCTATTATCAAAATCAGGCCGGTAATGGACTCCCTGGTTATGCAGGGGGTGGTGTTATGTATGGAGCTGGTTTGGGTGGTTTATTCCGAGGTCTCTTTCGAATGGCTGTACCGCTACTAAAGCGGGGATTCAGCATTGCCAGGCCTCATCTTAAATCAGCTGCAAAAAACATACTAAGTGATGTTGTTAGCAATACATTAACACACTCCTTTAACAACAATAACGCTCAAGGTGGCTCAGGACTAATGGTGATGTCTCGCAAAAGAACGTCTAGGCCTCCTGGAACCAGGAGGAGTGGTCAAACACGGAAGAAAAGAAAACGTACACCTAAGAAGACCTCAGTCATAAAACGCAAGCGCAAGGAGACAGCAAAACGTGGTACAACAGCAAAGTCAAAGAGATCTGCCAAGACAATATTCTAGATCATGGCCTTACTACACAACATGTCGGAAGAATGTATTAAATCTGAACTCGACCTGTTCACAGTGCCTCTGACACAAACTGCTATTGAAAAAAATGCCTATATAGAGGTGCCACCATTATCGGCGATTTCAGACACAGCGCCTTTGGAGTTTTTTATCCCCGGGACCGGTGAGGATTACATTGATCTGAACAATACATTGTTATTTTTGAGGGTCAAAATCACCAACCCTGACGGTACAGATATTGCAGACGGAGCCCCAGTGGGTCTTATCAACTATGGAGGGGCAACAATATTTTCACAAGTTGACGTCTCGTTGGGGGACCGTTTGATATCACAGAGCACAAACACACATGCTTATCGCTGTCTTATTGAGTGTCTTCTTAATTATGATAAACATACCCTGGAAACACTTTTCTCTGCCGGATTGTTCTATAAAGATACAGCCGGTCACATGGATGTGACAGACCCTGCTGGTGGAAATCACGGTCTGACAAAGAGAGCCGCTTTTACCAATGCCAGTAATGTTGTTGAGCTACTCGCACCCGTTCACAGTGATATATTCTTTCAAGAAAAACTTATGCTTAACGGTGTGGACATTAAAATACGTATGACAAGAGGTAAAGACGAATTCTGCCTGATGAGGAGCGATGCTGTTGCCTATAAACTAAACATCCTCTCAGCATCACTATTTGTGAAAAAAGTGAGTGTCTCGCCAGCCGTGAGATTGGGGCATGCACAAGCACTGTTGTCAACCACAGCCAAGTACCCGATCGATCGTGTGAGTGTGAAAAACTTTTCAATTCCTCCAGGCTTACGAGTCTGCAGTCAAGAAAACTTATTCTTAGGAACCCTACCAAAATCTATTGTTCTAGCTATGGTTGATAACGACGCGTTTACAGGGTCCTATAATAAAAACCCGTTCGCATTTAAAAATTATGATTTAGAATTTTTGTCTATTTATTTGGATGGACAACAATTCCCTGCAAAGCCTTTGCAACCTGATTACGGGTGTGGTTCTGCAGTGCGTGAATTCTACCAATTAGCGTTGGCTTCTGGAAAACATCTCAAAAACCAAGCTCTATCTATTGATAGAGAGGACTTTTTGCATGGTTACACCCTCTATGCATTCAATTTTACGCCAGACGAAGGTTGTGGACACCACGTGTCGCTTATCAAATCTGGGAATATTAGACTTGAAGCGCGCTTCAGACAGCCACTACCCCATACAATCAACCTTATAGTCTATTCTATTTTTGACTGTGTCATTGAAGTGTCAAACCGGCGTCAGATCTTGGTTGATTACTATTAATAAAATAATAATGAACACGGTCCAGCTTACGTCAATCATGGATAAGATTTCATGTAACACCCATTTTCTCGGTGTGCTCCCTTGTGACTATTTACCGCAAACCCCTTTAAGAAAATTGCCATCATCAGTTATTTTTAACACCCACGCCTCAAATCTTCCTGGCGAACATTGGCTCGCTATTTACATAAACGAGGAAGGTGTTGGATATTTCTTCGATAGCTTTGGAAATAAACATGATGACATTCGCTTTCCACCAATAATCAATGATTTTCTAAAACTAAATTCTAGAGTGATACAGTATTCCACCGTGCAAGTTCAGGATTTTTCATCAGACACCTGTGGCCAACATTGTGTGTTCTTTCTCTATCACATGGCAAAGGGTCGTGATTATGATTATGTGTTGAAGCTATATAGTGATGATTATATTAAAAATGACAAACGTGTGTCTGTTTTTGTAAAAAAACTAAAACACTCTCAATGTAATGAAAATGTTTTCAAGTGTGTTCAATGTGTAGAGACGGGTGAAATGTTTATGTCTTATGTTTAATATTTTTCAATAAAAAACTAAAGAATTTTTTTTATAACTGTTTTATTATACACATCACATTCATCATTACATACAACAATGTTAATAACATGGTCAAAAAACAAACAAAAAAAAAACAATGTCTTGTAAAAAAATTAGAGATTAAAAACTTAACCACATGCTCTGGTCAAGAGTGGGTGATTTGAATATCCCATCTTCAGGATAATTAGATTGTCCTGTTGGGGTCCTTAGGTCTAGTCTCCGTTTTTTACTTTTTTTAGAAGATTTGGTTATTGGGGGTGTCGATTTGTTTTTAAAAGAGTTAATCGTATGTCTAACATAGTGATTTGGGACCATTGAATATGGCATGTTTAATGTGGCAAATGCCTTCAGAAACTCACTCCATCCAGCAGGCCTCCGCTCATCAAGAATCTTTTGCGGCGCCATGACACTTTTAACTAAATCCAGCATGTGTGAACCGTGGATGGTTCTACCTTTAAACACAAACTCGCCCGAATCTGTCCAAGAAGCGACGTCTTTGGATTTAGACATTTTATCCAAAATGTAGCGAACATTTTTTGCATTCCTCTGTGGAACGTTCTTCAAAACATCATCTACAACTAAATCTAAAACATCTTGGACACTCACATCCGTAGTCACCGTCGGTTCTTCTTTATCAACATGCTCGGATGATGGAAGTGACAATGTTAATGTGTTTGTCTCTCTGTCCGCTAGCTTAGCTAAAGTTAAAAATCTCTGCAATACAGATGTGTACATCTTTGCCTTTTCATGTGGCTCCAGATCACCCCTGTGCAAAATATCTCTAATGGTCGTATCAAGATCATTCTCCACAATCTGGTGTATAGACTCACGTGGGGTACCGGTCTTTAGTTTATCCAACTGTCTCTGCGAAACCAGGTACATTCTTTCAGTATGTTCCAGCCCCGACATTATTTATTAGACGCAATCAAACTGGTTATAAAAGGGACTGCCACACTTAAAAGAGGAAGAAGGAACCCACCCTGTTGGTTAATCAGCCGTCTCTTTCTTTTGACTCCAACTTTTTTATCTGCAACAAATTTGATTTCAGTTTTTCTTCTTTTCAGTTTTTGGTGTTGCTGATGAGTGAGTGGGATATTACCACGGAGAACATTAAGAGCTAATTCACACAAACATAAAATGAACTCGTCTGTGGCAGCCTGTAAAATAACACGTCTTTGTTTTGGTGTTGCTTTTAATAACAGCTTTAAAAGTACGTGGTTTCTTAAAAGCCTTGCAGACATCTTTTCACGAAAGCAGTAAAATAAAAAACAGAGTCACAGTCTTTTTTTCTTTTTCTGGAGATATACAACAGGATGCGGTGATAGCAATCCAGTTCTGAGACGATACTGTTCCGGGGTCTTTGCTTTATAATCAATCAAAAGGTACCCATAAGGGGTGCTGGAAGCATCTTCATAACTCTCCAAAAAATATTTTGTATTATTTGGATACATTTGCTTAGCTAAAATACCGACCTGGGAGGCATCTCTTGAATTCCGGAAGATTACTAAATAATTTGTGTTCAAACTAATTGTTCTGCTGGATTTTCCCTGAACAAATAAATTCTGTAGAATGTAGATAACACTTACATTTTTATGGTGTACATAGACTGTGAAAAGTTTTTCAACCTCTTTGTTACTGGATGCCTCGAGCATAAAATCATCAATTATGACCAGTGATGTCTTATTGACAGGAAACAAAAAATCATCATCCAGAGTTTGTGGTATTCCTTCAATAAATTTAATATTATTATCATACATCTTCAACAAATCATCATACAAAGGTTGCCATACAGAATAAATGAAAACAATATTGTCAGTTTTTTTAGAAATCAACTTTTCAGCATTTTGCAACAGCGTTTTTACAAAAAACGTTTTACCGCTGTTGGAAGGACCAGCAATAACCATTGAGAAAGGCCATTGGAATCTAATATCAAACCCCTCTGTGTCACACACACCCCCGCCAAAAACGTTGTCAGAAGCCATATGGAATAGTTGTAAAGTCTGGAAGTAATACACGCTTATCGTAGACTACTTTGAATTTCTTTTCAAATGACCTATTGTGAAGTGTCATCTGCTTTTTGTTCCTCACGATATTATTATTCTGTGTAAGAATATACCTGCTATCGCCCCGCCCCTTTACATAATGATGTACAAGTTCAATCATTGAATCTGTCGTGATGGCTGCAGAGTTTAATGCTGAAAATGTTACCCCTTTCACTTTCATACATACCTTACCCTTAGCAGTGACAAAGCTGTAACTTTTGGGTCCTGATGTAACAAACTGGATAATGTGATCGCCGGGTCCAACTTCATCAGTAAGATCCCCAAGAAATGGGCCGGTAGGTGGTTCATATTCACCTTCTTTTGATGTAAAGACAACGCTGTCTGTGTCACAATAAAGGAGTCTATCCCCTAGCTTATCCATAAGCTTGTAGAGTTCTAAACGTGCATGCGCTGTTGTAAAGGCCCCGATAAAGACATTGACATCACGAGTCTGGGGAGATTTCCCATCTGCGTAAGTCCACTGGACAATAGCTAGAGTGTCTGACAAAAATGAAAAATGTTTGATCTCACGCTCGGTGCCAAAAATGTATTGTGCAAACTGTTCTGGATCTGAAAGTATTTCGGTTGTAGCCAACCCATCCCTAAGGCAAAATCGTCCCCAAAGCGTGTTCAAGACCAATTTCATCACAGACCTACGAGCCGGGTTCGATACAATCTTGTCCACATTCAGCTTAATCCCTTCTCTCTCAAAGTAATCTCTGATGTAAGATTCTTTGTCAGCATCGTCCACCACATCTTTTGGAAACCCCGAACTCTCTTGTTTGAACTGTAGAAATGTTTTAACATAATCACAGAACAGTGTTTCAGATCTCTGGGGAAAATGCCAGATCTCATCCACACGTACAACAACATACCCCATTTCAATAGCCTTCATAACTTCTATGCTAGTCCAACAACCACTGATGGCTCTTTCCCCTTCAGTGTGTGTACACGGGGGTGTCTGGTTCTGTTGTTCTGCACACAATCTACATAGCGAGAATGTTAGCTTCCTGTTCACACGCGAGGGTAACACGGGGAATAATAGTTTTCTGGGTGGCAGCAGTGTAGCTTTGATAAGGCCATAATAATTTTCAAGATTATCAAAATCTTTGATAATTATTTGTGGGTGTCCTACAGGGTAAGACTTTGTAGCCTGGCAAAAAGGGTACAAACTTGTGTAATCCTTATACCTTATGACCTCACCTTCCGATGCCTTGTGGTAAAGTTTGAACGAGTTTGTCCTGCCCCCGTACAACGAATCCCTTGGATTCAACCTCTCAGGGTGTTTGTAGCTAGACATGAATGCAATTACATCAGCATCGGATTGTTTAGCACGCGTCCAACTGCAATCCCATTGAACCTCTGTCTGTAAATCGTAAGCATTTTGCAAAATTTCAATTTTGTCATCAAACTGTCTTTTGAGAAGGCCATAAGGTACTTTCAATAACGGATTTAAATCGTTAGGGTTATAACAATGCTCACAGCCATGGAAAAAACACCCACAATATTCAAATGCTTTTTTAATTGTGCCATCGTTATAAAAACCATCCACAAAATACTTGCCAAATGAGACCTCACCTTGATTAAGTGCGTGTTGAACGTCTATGCCGCGTGATTTTCCGATATATTCAAGCCATTCAATTGACGCATTAGAGTATGCTTTGTTTTGATTGGTATACGCATTTTTGCGGGTCAATGCTATTGTGTCTTTTGGGAGGTAGTGCGTTTTATAGATAGCCATACATGTGGATGGCAGAGTGGTGTAATTAAACGGATCCAAACCTGTACACAGAATGAATTCCTCACGATACTTCATGCAAACCTCCCTCAAGATAACAACATCATTCACCCCATATATTGCGAGTTCTTTTTTAAAATCAAACACTTTGTCAGAGACGGTACTGTACCACGCATCAAACTCAGCTCTGTCTTTGTTTGTCATTGTCATGTATCCATAAAAATCTTTTGCAGGATACGGACCTACATATGCATCATTTTCAACACGGTTGAATTGATGTGGGAAGTATCCCTTCACAGCATTGGAGATATTAAATGCAGCAGGTGTGTTGGCTAAACGCATGGGTATAAAACTGTAACTGTCGATAAACCTTTGCTTGAATGTATGATCGTACATTAAGATAAGACGACAGCCTTGCATTGTAATTTTAGGGGCAATACCCATCTTAGCAAAGTATTCCAAAAGAATGAAATTGTCAAAACCGGACGCATTATGTGCAATCCATGTGTAATTACGATAACGAGGCCGTCTGAACTTCTTAATGAGACGATCAACACAATCAGCACCTTCAGCTACAAACTCCTCACCGCTAAACGTAATAGCACATACAAAATTTGCAACATGCTTGTCATTTTCATATCGAGTTTCAAAATCAAAAAAAATGTAACGATCGTTTGGCTCCATCATCTTAACCGGCTGAATAAAACATTCGTGCACGCCATCGGTAACCAAACTCTCCCCACAGTGGACACAACGATCTGCAGGGCATTTGTGTGGCTTCGGATTGGTACCACTGACATGGAAACGTCTGTTACATTTACGGCAATATTTGGTAACGTCGCACTGTGCAAATTGCTGACCTGGAGGTGGCTTTTTATGCATCTCAAAACAGTAATCAGATCTACAGTAACGTAGACAGTCTCCACAGTGTTTCGTTTTTTTGGGGTAAAGATGACATTCAGGCGCATTACAAACATCGCAGGTGTATTGACATCTATGATCTCTCTGATTGGTATAGCCTTTATGACAATACTCACACACATATGGGGTGCCAATAAACGCGTTTAGTTTTTTAATCAAAAAATAATGATTGTCATGGAGATACAAAAACACCGTTTTAGGATGTGGCACATCTGTGTTCGTAAATTTCTCCAACATCCCCGTAGTCGTTCTATAGAAGACCACTATTTTAATATTCAACAGACGTTCAAACTGTACGATATCGCCAAGCGATATCATATGTTGATCTGTGTATCCGGCAGCCTTCTGCAAACCTGATGCTATAGGCTCTAACTCGGTGTGCGGTTTCTGAGGGTTTAGAAAGTGTGCCAGACATATACCAAAACAAAGATTGTTCTCAGATCCAATGTTTAATGGCTTAAACAAATTAAGTGTGTTTTTACGAATAACTTCGTTGTGGGCTATGTCGGATATTTTACGACGTCCACCGCCTTGTTTCGTTTTGGCTATAGATATTCTTAAATTTAAACTCTCATCAAACTGCACATCCGAGTTGCTCTGCATGATTTTTTCAAATTCGTTGATGAAGACATCAACGCAGTAATCATTACCAGCGGACAAGAGTGTATTGACATCTGATGTCAGAGTAGGACCCCTTAAGGTGATGTTAATTAAACTATCACACCCCGCTAATAATCTCGAAAATGTGACTATTTCAGAAAGTATGTCATGTAAAAACACTGTGTAGTCTGTTAGATCTGTAGAAGATATTTCCCTGAAATTTAGAATCCTATGGATTTCCAAACCATTGAACCGTGCACGTGGTACTATTCTGTATCCTCCCACACAACCGCCGTGTCTTACAAGTGAGTCTATTTCATCTTGTGTGAGACCCATGCGTGGATCATTAAGATCGAGGGTGCGATGTGACAGAGTAGCATTACCCTCACCTGTCTGGATGTTTGCGAATTGTTCAAAAATCGGGTATAGACGTGATTCTGAAAGTTCTCCTGACTGTTGAGAATTAATAAATCGATCAAAGTCAAATATGGGTTCTGGAGCCGTTTCTGAAACCATATCCGACTGTTCAGAATTAATAAATTGATCAAAGTCAAATATAGGTTCTGGAGCTGCTTCTGAAACCATATCCGACTGTTCAGAATTAATAAATTGATCAAAGTCAAATATAGGTTCTGGAGCTGCTTCTGAAACCATATCCAACTGTTCAGAATTAATAAATTGATCAATCTCGAATATAGTTTCTGGAGGTGGTTCTGATCTTGATCGTACTTCGTTTATTAATTTTAACAACTTAGTGGACTTGTGTTTTTTCATCTCATCAACAGTCTGAATGAGCCGGAGCAGGTTTTCTGTAGTTTTGTGTTGAGTGTTGTTATTATCACCCCTACTATATCTTAATGGAGGCTCTTGATCCTCATCATATGACTCCAGACAACGTTTTGCAGCCATTTTAAAATATTCACAACCGTAGAAAAATCTAATTTATAAAATCACGCCTATCCACACACGCTACTAAAACAATACAGACTTAGGGATAAAAATAAAAAATAACAACCGGTTAAAGGAAAATATGACTCACCATTTCCCTCTATTTAAACAGATGCAGTAGTTCATTTAGTAGAGTCACAGTCATTTCCTGATCCCGTGCTGTCTGTTCATGTCCCCTGTCGTGACGTTTTTGCATAGCAATAATTTGCTTAAGCACGAGCCACTGTTTCTCCAGGGTTGTTGTCACAGTCTGATTAAAACGGGCTTGTTCCTCCCGGTCCCTCTGATGATCCTGTATAATTATTTTTTGATTCTCAACAACCTTGTTCAAAAAGTTCAAAATCTCCTTGTTTGTGTTGTCCTGTTGTTGCTTCTTGTACTCCTCCTGGTTTGAAGGGAGCGTGTCTGAGTCAACATCTGAATCTCCCACGTTTTCAGTAACCTCTGCGGCTCGATTTACTGCTCCCACTTGATCTGCATTAGACCTGTTGTTCATATCACATTCGTCCCATGCCTGAACAAAATCTTCACCCCAGATCACGGTGTCTTCTGATAGGTGTACAATAATAATAATTAGAATAGTAATAATAACGACTATAATAATAATAATAATTTCATATATACTTACCATGTGATTGTTTTGGGCGTTTTCGCTCCGGTGTGTTTGGTATCACACAGAGTGTGCGAGGTCTTGCAGCCTTTTGTGTACGAGCTTGACCCCCAACAACACCACAAGATATGTTATGACCGGACCGCCAAGATTGGGATGCTGTTTCTTGCCTCCCAACACTCACACCAGAACTAGCGCCAGCAGTTGTTTGTGGTGGTATAGTCGTAGAATTCCTTATGTGATCTAGAGTGAAAAAGAATATTTTTATTTTTTTAATTAAGAGCTAAGGTACAGATATATTATAAATAATATGTGATTAATACATACCTGACGGTACCGGGTTAGTAGATCTCCGCACCGGAGCGTGAACCTGGGCAGTCACAACCACATTCCGTCCCAACAGTGACCCATGTCTAGCTGTGTTTATCCTGTCTCGCGGATCAGCTGCAGTAACGCCAGGATATCGATTAACAAGCCGTCTTAAACACCCTAGTATGAAACACAAAAGGTTATTATTATTTTTTTTTACAATGTAATAGAAATCTTTTTATAAAATCTAAATGTTAATTTTAAAAAAAAAAAAAAAAAACTCACCGAGTGACCCTCTGCTTTCGGTGTGGGCTCCGGTCTCTCTCACAGTAGGTCTACTAATCTCGCGTACCCGTACTGTTTGTGTGAATAATAATGAAAAAGATATGAACATAAACACAACACATACACAACGGGGCAAACCCCAGAGTTAACAGGTCCTTAAACACACTTGTACAAGAAAAAATATAAATTATTAATAAATACCATGCGGCGGTGTGTTGTCAGGTCTGATCTCATCTACTTCAAACACAACGCTAGGCTGTGGAGGTCGCGCTGTTAGTGGGAATAACAAAAAAAGTACGGTCGTAAACACAATATCGTTATACAGGATGGTATGGATTTTTTTATTTTTATAAATAAATAAGTAAAAGATCATACCACCCGTGTTCAGTGCTACGATCTCATTCACAATCGCCTCATATTCATCGTCCTGCGTATATAACATCATTTCGCCTGTTAAGGAAACTCACGCTATCATCGTGTATAAACAAATCTGATTTAAACAACTGTTAATTAAAAGCTAGACTTACCATTAAGAGAGTGAGACATATCCCCAAAAATGTCGTCCTGATTTAAGGCATAAAACCGTTTTAGTTGATAAAGCTACCAGGCCCTGTGACGGGGTTTTCGGAGTAAAACAATGTAACAGACCTCGATAGCCTTTTTGTATTGCGAACTGTAGGCGTGAAAAAGGGGGGCGTGCCAGATGTAGACATACCCCCTCCTCAAAGGAGACAACATCATTTAACATAAAACCACACTGGTTTTTTTTTTAAAAAAGAAAACTATATTTTTTATATAGAGATATTAGATAGTTTCATCTGTTTTAAATATAAACAGTCACATCTGTTTTATTATTTTTATTTACGTATTTAGAAAAAAAAAAAAAACGATTTAAAAAAAAGCTAGTTTTAAAATTAATCTCAATCAATTAATCTCAATGATCTTTTTTTTTTTTTTTTTTTTACACAATACACAATCTAAACTGTATAAATCACATATTGTGTATAGTACATAACATAAATGATTCATTTTATTAATTTCAGATAACATTACATTTTTTGTTTCTGAAGTAGGAGTTAGGTCTTTCTACGATAGTTTGGTTAGATATTGTTCTCTCTTTGTCTTGTTTTAACAAAAGTCTACATATTAGACAACACTGTTGTTTCTAAGGTTTTAGGAAGGAACATCGTCAGACATGACACCTTTCTTTACCCACACCTAAAAAGATAAGACATCCCGACAACCTCGTTATTCAGAGATGGTTGTAGACGGGCCGGTAGGAACAAATTGGTGACTAGGCATTAACATTTAGCCTATAGATCAAACAAATCATTGATCCTGTTAAGGTGATAAAAGACACACCATTTGCTTAGCTGCTTTTTTTTTTTCTACAGTCAGAAAGACCCCAGACATCCCGACTCGAAGCGAGTAATAGCCCCGGAAGGAACTCCATGAAAAATAAAAAAAAAAACAGGGCCCAGGTGAGATAAAAACACCATAAATTTCAGTCAATCTATTCAACCTACAGATAATATCTGAGATGATGAAGAAAAAACATGGCATAACACCTTTTTTTTTTCAGACGCATATAGAAAATGTGACCTTGGTGAATTCTTTAATTCTATGTTTCAGTTTTCAGGTGCTTTATTGGCAAAAGTAATATTTGTACATTAGTATTGCCAGAGTGGTTTAGTATTGTTGGAAACAATCAAAACAGTGGTGTCTTAGCTATCAACATTTAGCCTATAGATCAAGCAGAGCTAAACTGTTTAGGGGTTTGCCATTAGAAAACATGATTGGATGTCTTCCAACCCCCAAACAAAGCACATTCCCTTTAACAAACATATTAAAACATTATATCGGACACAGACAGCATCACGGTAGGAAACAGATTGGGGAGAAGCTTTGGGTTCTGATGTCTAGACACCAAAGGTGTTGACCTGAAGCACACCCTTTTGCTCAGCCATTTTCCCACAGTCACAGTCAACTCCGTCTAGGCATTAACATTTACCATTACAGATCAAACAAACATTGATCCTGTTAAGGTGTCAATACGCATCCTTTGCTCAGCCATTATTCAACAATCAAGAAGAACCCAGACATCCCGACTGAAAGCTAGCTACAGCTACAGAAGGAACGCCATAAAAAAACCCAGGGCATAGGTAAGAGATAAAAACATCATAAATCCAGTCATAAATCCATCAAAAGTCAAATCTAACATCTGTTTTGATCTTTGATTTACACAACCTAATGTCATGTCACTCAGGGCTGACAGGACCCCGGTGACGTGACAGTCAGGGGGACAGAGGGGGTCACAGATCCATAAATCACGTCATAAATCTACCCATGTACACATTTGACATATGACGAACTGTCAATCAACGCTGACAGGGGGGTCATAAATCAAATCATAAATCAGGTCATAAATCATCAAAGTGATAGAAGGTGTATTATATAACTACTCACGAGAACAAACGCGACTTGCGAACGCGTTTACCAGGTAAAACACAGTATGCAAAACAATGTTTCCTAGCAACGACAACTGAGCTGAAATTTAATGAGAAAACAAGACAAAACACTTACAAACTGCTGTTCTCTTCTACTGTTCGACTGCTTCTTCTAGGATGAGAGGAAATGGGAGAAGACCAAGGAACGCCATACGCTTTGAGAGCAGAACGTATTTGATTATTCTTATTTTCTTTATTTTTATTTGACAGTAAAATTTTTCCCTAAACATACCAAACCGTACCGAAACCGTGACTCTAAAACCGTGATACAAACCGAACCGTGAAAAAGTTGAACCGTTCAACCCCTAATATCTATATATATATATATAGATATGAAACCATGGGCCCCTAAATCCTGCCCTGACTGACAAACACTGTTTCTGACACACACCTGCTTTTCACTGAGAAGGAAAGAAGAAACTGTTTTCACATTGTCAAACTGCTATTCAAATTTTTTGTGTTCACTGAAAGACTCTGCTAAAGCAGATGTTCATGTGATCTTCTCTCAGATATTGATCTGCTATAATGCTAAAGATCTGCAATAGAGAGTGATGCTGTGACATGTCTGTCTGTCTGTAAATCTCTCCCTCTCTGCTTCTCTCATCTTATATGACTCAACTCAACTCAACTGACTTTTATGATCAGTCCTGCTCACAATATAATTCTATGACCCAGCATTTCATTTGGTCTTCTGCTCTGTTCTTCTGGAGATTATCTGCTATCATACATGACACAATTTAAGGCTGGTATGTTAAAGGAAAACCCTGGACTTTACTGAGTGAATCTTCAGTGACTCATCCCACCACATGCTTTTCAGAACCACCCAGAATCCATATTGGTCATGTGATGATTCAAAAGGGACTAATGAATTTAACCACATTTCTCCCTAGCTCTGACTCGTCTTTGACCATTAAAACAGACAATGCAACAAACTTAAAACATAGAAGATAATTTTTTATTTTTATAAGTATGGAGTTTACTGCAGTAAATTTGCAGTAAACTTACAAAATTTGTTTTATACAATATATACATTTTGTTAACAAACATATACATATTTTTGTCTCTATGAAATGTTGTAATAGTTTTAGAAACATGTACAGAAATAATTATTGTTTGTTATGTACAGCATCATACAGTAAAACACTAAGAGATTGCTAGTAAATTTAACAAATAGTATTCCAGATAATATTCCAGTTATCAGTTTTATATACAACTTTAAATATATATATATATATATATATATATATATATATACACATTTATACATATATATTTTACAATGAAGTTAATGACATTTATATTAGTTCATATTGGTTGATTATATAGATCTATGATATTCTGAATATAGAATGACACTAAAATACAACAAACAGTGTAAAGTATACAGTATTTGATCAGAGACTGAATATAAAGTATATTCTGCTGGTCAGGTGAAAGGAGCTGCTCCTGTCTGAAAAGAGAAAACACTCTCTCTCAGAATTATAACACACATACAGTAACTGTCATTATACAGTACATACACACACTGTCAGTGTAACAGAACTGAGTGTATTTATGTGTTTATGATTGGTGAGAATCTCACCTCAACTGAGAGTCACTCAGAATAAAACTGTCTGAATCTTCAGAAACTAGACATTAAAAAAATCACACAAAAAAAACACACACGCATATCTGATTATCCTCATAGTTTTTATTTAGTAGATAAATAGTAAAGTTTGGGGGTTGATTTTACATTCAGACTCCAGAGAAGATGAAACTGCATTATGTAGCAATAAAGCTAAATAAACATAAATAAATAAATAAACATGTTACAGTGTTTTATTTAATATCATGAATACTCACAGTTTGGTCTTCCACTATGAATACTGTTCCGTCTGACTCGTTTCAGGCTCTTTTTCTCTCCTGGTTCGTTAGATTGTCTCTCATCCTCTTTGTTTGACATTTTTCTCTCTGTTTAATTCTTCTGCAGTTTGTGATGCTCCACTGATCTTCGGCCATGAATGAATTTCTCTTAAATTTTCTTTCATTATCTGTTGATAAAATTGAGATATAACTGATGAATATATCCAGAATAAATATATATCCATAATTAATAATAAAACGCTTTAATCTACAACACAACTAAAGTTAACTGTGTGCCATTACCTTGTGATGAGCTGAAACTAAAACCTTCACTACAGCTCTGAGCTCTCTGCTGTTGTGTCTGAGTTTTAAGCTGGTGACGCCTCTTCTGGCACTGAGCCTAAAGAATAAAAACAACAACATCTGGTAGTGAATGTGGAAATCCCCTCTCACAATATAAATCACTTTGAGTGTCTAGAAAAGCGCTATATAAATGTAAAAAGTGTGGCCAAGTCTGCCCTGCTGAAAAAAAAAAACAATAGAAGCCTGCACAAAACACAATAGAAAATGTAATGGATTTAATGGTTATAATGTGAATTGTATTGGTTTTAATGGAAACTATAATGGTCTCTACTGGTATGTGATGGATTCTATTGGTGGGATGATAAATCCTATTGGGAAAATTGATTTTTTTAATGGTTTTACTTGAAAAAGCTAATGGTTCATAATGGTATTTTAATGGAAAGCACTGGAATTTCTGTGATGGTTTCTATTGGGCTTCTATTGTTGTTGTTTTTTTTAGCAGGGTGGTGACCCATACTCGGAATTTGTGCTCTGCATTTAACCCATCCAAGTGCACACACACTTGGATGTGTGTGTGTGCACATGTAACAAATTATTATTATAGTTACAGTGTTTCTCAACCTTTTTTTAGCCACCAAAATCCCACGGCACACCACTAAGCACTGAAATATAGCAAAATTGCACAAACATGCTTCAAATGGCATATTAAAACTGGATATTATATTAAATGTAGTACTCCTATTTAATGAGAAACTTGAGCTTAAGTCAGGTAGGCACACAGGGTCATAGGTAGCTTTAAGTCGTTGGTGATGATAAAACAACAAGTTTACATATCGTTGCAGTCGGTTGGAAAACCAAAACCACTACCGCTTTCAGGAAATGTAAAAAACAAACAAACAAAAAAATGTTCCCAATCTTGCAGCTGCAGTTGCATCTGCATCTGCAGTTGTTACATCCCTGTGCAACATTGTGTTTTTTTTTTTTTTATGCTAACGCCCATGTTTTTTTGTTTTTTTTTACCACTCTTATTTTCCCTTTTGTATGTCACATAGTGAATGGTTGTTTCGGCTGTCAATCGTTCTAGATAACGTATTGAGTGTGCTGACGAAAGCAGGATGAGCTCCAATGGTTTTGCCACTGGACATTCAGTGATGCTGTATAAGGGAAATGTGGAGCAGTAGAAGCCAGCTGGCGATTGAACTTAAGTTGTGATCTTTCATTTGTATTCCCTTTTCTACAGTCTTTTATTTTGAGTTAGTTTTGGTTAGTGTGCTCTGTCTGCCATGTAAAAGTCAACTACCTGCTCTTCTGCGATTGAGGTTTAAAGCTGTGATTAAACTGGATGGAGGAGAAGGGTTAGGCAAGCTCTGTCATGTGATATACAGTACATGGTGCACATTTTGTTTAAACACACTAGGTTTACAGATTTGTGCCACCCACTGTAATTTTTGCTTTGGTATACAGAGTAGATAAGATACAACGTCTCAGACATTGAAGACCTTTTCTTTCTACGTTTTCTTTTGTATTAGCTAGGTTTAGTTGGAACTGGGTTAGAAAGATTCCTTTGTTTTACTCTTTTCTTTTATTTGGCACGGTCCCGTCCCTTTGTCCTCCCCAGTTCCTAAGTATGGCAAATTTGCCGATGTTTGGTTGAAATTGTTTAATTTTTTTTTTTTTTCTTGTTTGTAAATAATTATCTTTATTATATTTTTCCTTGTAAATATTTATTGGTCACAGCCTGCTTAAAATAAACTCAAGTTTAATAAACTCAGTCTCCCATTTCTCTTATTCACTTTTTCCATTGTTTTAATGGTGACAATAGGTACGACTGGCCTAATGTTCCCCTTCTTACCCCTAGACCTTTAATACATTTACATTTACATTTAGTCATTTGGCAGATGCTTTTATCCAAAGCAACTTACAATTGGGGAATACATAAAGCGATTCATCTTGAAGAGGAAATCAGACAGAGGAAGTGCTCGTAACACCAAGTCTCAGTCATTGTTCAAATAAGTACAAGCTAGCAAGGGAAGGAGAATAGCCAAAGAAGGGATGTAACAGCTGTTATATTATTAGCATTTTATGAAAATCATGCTCAATCGGAGTTATGATGTTTTTGACCAGCTAGCCGTGCAGTATCCTGCTTATACCATGGTCATTTGCCAGCACTGACCACTACTTCAGGTGTGTGTTCACTCTGTCTGTCTCTCTGTGTGTGTGTGTGTGTGTGTTGGGGATGGGTGTGTGTGTGTGTGTGTGTGTGTTGGGGATGGGTGTGTGTGGGTGTGTCACTACTCAAACCACAAATTCTGTGTATGGGACACCATATTTGGCCACATGTCACTTTGACTTTTTCACTTTGACTTGACAAGTTAAAGCTGTTAATGATGTTTGCAGCGGAATATTTTACTGGAAGGGTAAGAAAAATTAGTTACTTTCGTCAGTTAGGCCTACAACTTGTTAGCTCTAGCATTCTGCCAACTTCAAAATATATAAATATAAAATATTTATTATATTATTCTGAAAATGTCTATTTTGAGTGGAAACAGAAACATGCTGTTTTCGTGCATGTTTCTTTAAATGCAAATGAGCTGCTGCTCCCCACCCCCTTTTCCAGAACAGGGCTGTGCCTGTACAGCTCTTACTTTAGATACTCTGCTAAAAAAGCATCTGTTGATTATCATGTCTATCATGCTGAAATCATGCATTTTAAAGCTATATCAGTTTAAACTTACATGCACAGAATCCACAGTCGGTTATGTCTATGAAGGTAAACCGCTGGGAAATAATTCACATGTTTAGGCTTAGATCTGTGTAATAAGTGACAGCAGCGTAATATACAATGCATATTAGTGATGCGGACAGATCGGCTCATTGAACCGGTTTAAAAAGCTGATTCATCGGTTCCTGACGTCGTCAAGCAATAACGTCTCTATGCATTTCTTTTCTAACAACTCAGTGCCATGTTGTATCAATGAAAAATTCAAATAAGTCATTTGTGACAACACATATTGAAACATTCAAAAAAAATAAGTTATTTGTGTGAAAGCATATTGCTGATTATTGCCATATAATTCACTTAAGTTAATGGTGTTTGTGGTCACAGTTTCATTCGCGGATCCTTTTTTCAGATACGACTGACTGACCAATATTGACTAGCCTACAACTTGGATAAGATTCCTAAAAGTTTCACACCTACAGCACACATTACAGGCATTGATGTACAAACGCGGATATGTTCTATATGTCTACAGTGTAAAGAATGAATAAACCAGTATTATAAACTCCTTGATTTCGCTTAAGCAACATTAAATATATATGCATGCACAAACTATTGTAAAATGTATTTACATCACTCGACAGAAAGGTTTTTGCAGGTTTTAATAAAATGTAAATTAATAACAGTCATAATAAGCATATTTCCAGTACGCGCCTCAGGCTTGCACAGTATCGTCAACTCGCTCATCAGAATCTTCGGTAATCCTCTGCAAACTTCGACACTTGGTTAAACCGGCTCATTTGGTTCTTTTTGAGTTGGACGTGCTACTTCGGCTGTGCGACTTGCGTCATCAACCCGGAGCTAAAGTTAAATTCAGTTCGATTTGTGAACCGGCTCGACCGGTTACTTCCTGAGAACCGGCTCAAAAGAACGATTCGTTCAAGAACCGAACATCACTAGTACTTATACTGCTGTTACGCCGTTAATATGACCCAAACAATAAAATAAAATCAGAAAACCACTCATTGCTCTGGACTAAATAATGTCTGTAACTTTAATAAGAAGGCATTTCTTACTTGAACGCTGCTTTTAAATGCTCTAGCATGAAGATGAACATGGCGGATTGTGCACAGCTCAGTCAGGGTGGGGTCTTTGCTAATACAGCAGTGTCCATCAACAGTCGTTGGCAGGGCCCTAAAATGTGATGCCACTTTGTACAGATTCTGTGAACAGCTTGTTGTGAGACACTGCTTATAAATTTATGGGGATTAAAAAAAAAGAGAGGGTAGACTTTTGGTTGTGTCCACATACTGCCAACACACATTTATGTTCCAGCAACATGTAAAAGTTAATTTTGCATAATAGGTGTCCTTTACATCAATAAATACTATTAAAATACTAGCAACAAAAATAAACGCATATAAACACGTTCATAATTTTATTTATTGATTATTTCTGATATCTTGAAACTCCTCCGAGCAGCGTTTTGTGCTCAAATAAGATAACAATGGTCGTAGGCGACCATTAGTTTTACATTGGTGATTAATTAATATTTTTTAATCATCCACCAAATTATCATCACGTCTATCATCTTTTGTAAGTTAACAACAACAATGCCACTTCAGTAAATTAGTAAAACATTTAACTGAGTTAATGCCTACATAATATATTTTAATATTAATAATGCATGAAATAAACGCTAAAGCAGAAATGAGAAAGATGTAAATGGCATCTCTCATTTAAACTCGCTCGCTCCAGCTATCTTTTCCAGCTTGTCAGTCCTCTCCGCATTGGATTATGGGAAATAGTGTACATAGGTAATCGGAGTGCATTGTGGGTATAAATTAACGAATCAATGTAGGGAACAAAAAGCCAAGTTTTTGCCATTTTTGGAAACGAGTGATTATTGAATCATAGGAGTCGGACTACAACGCATCCCTGAATGTCAGCAGAGACCATGACAACTAGATGAGCTCTAGAGATGGATCCCCTGCAAAGACCTCATTCCCACGTCACGGTCCACGGATCCTCTGCAAAGACCACCAGAACCAGACATGTCCTCTGCACAGAGCCTTATGGCCAGCATTACCTGCTGGAATAATGTTTCCCGGTCTTCATGCAGAAAGAGTTGGATGAAATATACTGAATGTTGTCAATACACAATCTGATTTGTGATGCAGCTTGGTATAATAATGTTTGTTCATTTGGCCAGAGGAGAACAAGTTTCCTGACCGATCCTGGTTTTGATAGAGTTTGGGTTCCTTGTCACTGTTGGCTTTGGCTTGTTTGGTTGGGGAAACTTAATATTCAGCAATATTATTGACTTGACTGCACTGACACCATTAGATATGAACTAAACTGAACTGAACTGGATCATGACATCATGTCAGTCCTCTGCCGTGTGTGTCATGTGTTCCCGCCTCTTGTGTCCATATTTGGTTTGTTTCCTGTCCTTGTTTCATGTCATTATGAGTTAAGTATGTTCCAGCTGTGTTTATGTGATTATGTGTTAATTACCCTGTGTATTTAGTTCCTGTCTTTTGAGTTTGATTTCGTCTGGTCTACTCGTTATTCCCCGGTGTTTCTGTCCATGTCAGTCCTGCCTTGATGTAATTAAAGACTATTATTTGAGTTTATGTCCTTGTCTGAGTATTCCTGTTCCTCCCTCGTGTGTGCACCGTGACACATCACTGTTTTCTGCATGTTTTTTATTTTTCATGTTTCATGATTTTTTTCTTAATTATCGAGTAAATATAATTTACTTAGTATTTTATGGTTTAAAAGTGTGTTGTTATTGTTTGTACTGTAGTGTATTTGTTCATTGTTAATACATTTGTTCATATACATATATTAAAGTATATTTGGTCATACTGGAAGCAGCTCGGGAGCAGCTTATTTCATGTAAACAGGATTAGATTGCATCTTTTTAAGCAGAATTGATACTTAAAATCTGTCCCAGCCACCACTACTTTATTACAAGAGTACTCTACTGATCCAGGGACAGTAATTTAAAATAATAATTAAAAAATTTATTTGAAAATAATATAATAACGTTGTGTAGTCTGTAATGTTCAGTGTTGGGGAAAGTTACTTTTAAAAATAATGCATTACAATATTGCGTTACTCCCTAAAAAAGTAACTAATTACGTTACTTAGCTACGTTTTATGGAAGTAATGTGGTTCGTTACTTTTGCGTTACTTTTGCATTACTTTTTAAATATGAGCAGGGCTTGATTGTTTGTTTTTAATACAAGAAGTTGTAATTTTAGCAAATGTAAAGCCCTCTCACACCAAAAAGTGTAATGAATAAACCTCAGACTGAAGGAAAAGTAAATTCACGTCTGTACAGTAGAACACAGGAGAAAAAGGTTCAACACTCTTCAGCAATAAAAAACAATGAAGCACAATTGTTAGTTCATCTAAAGTCACTTTTGCTTATTAGTATGATTGAACTGGATCATCAAAGGTAAAGACATTGGTTAATAAAATGGGATTAGATACATTTGTGTTATTTAACATATTTAATTATTGCAGGTTTGCGTCATATTCTGAGTTTGCATTTCACTGTTTTAATTAATTTTGATGAATACTAAATCTTTTGTGAGTTTGTTTTTATTGCTGTGTGTAAAACTACCTTAGCTGCATTTTGTATTTAATATTAATTTTAATAAAATGTAAATTTATTTTATTCAAGCTCGAGCAGTTGTTTTCACATAGAGGTTTCTAGATTTAAATCTAGATTTAAATTAAAGAGACATGACCTGACGTTTTATTTGTATCCAAAATGAGGAGATATGAATATCAGGAGAGCTGAACACTCTCGTGCAGTGCATGTTTCATTCATACTCGAAGCCAGAGGAGCTCTCGCAGAAACTTATGACGTGCATATGGACAAACTCACAGGGCTATCGCTGTAGCTGAGCTGAATAAAAAGCAGAAACGTTTTTACTGATGAAACGTGAAGACAATAAACACATGATTGCGAAAATATATGGTTTATGTGTGTTTTTCAAGTTATCTTCAGGTAATAAATAAATAAACTATATGAAAAATGCAGTACTGATTGACATCATTTAGTGATAAAATATATTTCCTGAATTATTCTGTGATAAAAATGGGAAAAGGGTGTTCGTAGTAGCCTTTATAAACCAATCATAAAATTGTCATTAGGAAAACACTGAACAAAAATATTGTACGTTAGCCCCTCGCTGCAGAGCTAACCTGGCTTCCACAGGCTACACACAGCAATATAAACAACAGCTGTGCATGATCTCTTCACGCTGTTCTCGTAAAATAATAATAATTCAATAATATAAGTTTACAAGCACACCCCTCCGCTGAGAACTCCACTTACTGGCAGACGCGGACGTTATTGAAGGAATCCTAAAGGCGTGTCTGAACGTGAGGGATCGTCTCGGATGAGATCGTCAGGTGAAAGGTCATCATGTGGATAATTTAATTTACGGTTAAACTATTAATTTATTTTACTAATAGTTAGATTGGGCAGGCCTTCACAAAAGGGCGTTTAATTACAAAAAAAATAAAAATAAAAATTACCTTGCCAAAAGGGCACTTTGGGCATCAAGGGGAAAAGGGGCAGGTGCTCAAGCACCCACCGCACCCCCCTCTGCACGTGCCTGGACTGGTATGTTAGAGAAAAACCCTGGACTTTACTGCATGAATCCTCAGTGAATCATCCCATTCAGTTTTCCCAAATCTCTGTCAGGCATGTTAAAATAAACCTGTGGTTATGAGTGATGAATCAAAGAATCAAAAGGGACGTTTCAAGGCAAGTTCTGCCAGGAACGTACGTCTGCATCAGTGTAAGAACTTGTATTTATTTGTCATGTTTAAAACATATGTCTCCCCCTCACTCATCTTTGACCATTAAAAGAGACAATACAACAAAATTAAAACATTATGTTTTTATTTTTCTAAGAAGTATGGAGTTGTACAGATGTATTGCAGTAATATAATATCAATTATAAATGTCTTGTGTTTTAGGACTCTTGTTTTGTAATGTGTTGCTGTGGTCCTCCTGTGTTTTGTGTTTTGTGTTCTGTTTGCCTACCTCCCTTGTTAGTTATAGTACCATTAGTTCCCATGACAATTTATTAGCTCCATCCCCTCAGGAACTAAAGATGGGAACTGTGGTAACAAGGCAGGCAGTAATGCCATGTCATTATTACAGCATAGGCTCAAGATGACAACACGTCACTTTCTATTTGGAGCTGTTTGTGTCCTCAGACTGGGAATTATGTGTTTCTATAGCACCACTATCAACACCTCAATGAATCTGCAGTGTTAGGTGGCACAAGCAGGAGCTCTGAGAAAAGTATCATCTTACAAGGTGTAATTACGAGTTCAACAAGGACATGAATGCATTAAAAAACAAGAGTACTAAAACACAAGACTGGAGTCATGACAATAAAATTAGCTGTATAAAAGATACATATTTTATAATCATACATATGCATATTTTTTATCACTATGAAATGTTGCAATAGTTTTAGAAGCATACAGAAATAATTATTGTTTGTCTTATGTACAGTAAAAACACTTTAGAATTTGCTAATAAAAATACTCCACTTATCTGGTTTGTTTACAAATTAGTTGATAATAACAGTAGGTCTATAAGATAACACTAAAATATAATCATTGTAAAATATACAGTATTTAATCGGAGACTGAATATAAAGAATATTCTGGTCCGGTGAAAGGAGATGCTCCTGTCCGAAGAGAAAACACACTCTCAGAACTATAACACACATACAGTAACTGACAGTATAATAGAGGACGCATATAATATGATTTAGTGTATTTAGTCTGTGTGTGATAAGTGAGAATCTCACCTCATCTGTGATTCACTCAGAATAAAACTGTCTGGATCATCAGAAACTTCAAAAACACAAACATCTGATTATCCTCATAGTTTATATAGTGGATAAATGGTAAAGTTTTGGGTTGATTTTACATTCAGACACCAGAGAAGATGAAGCTGCTCTAAGTATTAATGAAATAAATGTTTTGTTTTATAGTTAATAGCATTAATACTCACAATTTGGTCTTCCACTATAAATACTGTTTCGTCTGACTCGCTTCAGTGCCTTGTGTCCACCTGGTTCATAAGATTCTCTCATCCTCTTTATTTGCCATTTTCCTATCGGTTTAATTCTCCTGCAGTTTGTGATGCTGCGCAGATCTTCTGCCATGAATGAATGTCTCTTAATTATTTTTCATTATCTGTTGAAAAATAAAATGGAGATCCAATTTCGAGTTTAAGTTTAGTTTTATCATAATACAAACAAAAGCTTTTTATAACACAAAGATTACCTTGTGATGAGCTGAATGTAGGGAATGTCCTGCACTGCAGCTTTGAGTTTCTGTTTCTGAGGATCAGGTGTACTGTACAATACACACGTGACGCCCTCTGGGTTTGGGGGCGGGCAAACAGAAATCTCACTGGATTATAACAATAAATGGCAAAAGGAATGTCTGGAAATAGAAACTGATATTTCCTACTGACACACTTTACAGCAGAAGATAGAAATAACTGACTTAAAACATTATTTTTATACAATATTTACTTAATTCCCCAAAATTGTTCTTTGTGCACTGAAGATAATTGACATTGTCAGTATATATTCTAAATGGCCAAATATCATTCTTCTTTTCATGCAATTAGTATTTACATTATATGTAAGTTTCTCTGTTAACTGTTTTGCAAATGTGTGTCCTAATCTGACATATTATTGACTTTGAACAATATGGTTAATCCTGATTAATCACTTTGATAGAAATAGAATAGAATAGTTTTATTTGTCACATACATGATTATATAGAGAGTATATAACCAGCAGTGAAATGTAGTCTCTGCATTTAACCCATCCTAAGTGAACACACACCCGGAGCAGTGGGCACATGTTACAGCGCCCAGGGAGCAGTTGGGGGTTCGGTGCCTTGCTCAAGGACACCTCAGTCGTGGTATTGAAGGAGGAGAGAGCGCTGGTTATTCACTCCCCCCACCAACAATCCCTGCCGGACCTGAGATTCGAACACACAACCTTTGGGTTACGAGTCTGACTCTCTAACCATTAGGCCACGACTTCCCCTCTTGTAGTTTGTTAGTCAGTCATGTGTCCAATCATTATGTTTGCACATCACCTGTCACGCCACATGTGATTGTTTCTCTTGTGTTGTATTTGTATGAGTAAATAACTAAATTGTAATGATAAATTATTCATGTCATTATGTTATAAATTTAAATTATTCATGTCATTTTAATGTTCAATATAATTTTACCTTCACAGTAAGCAGAATTATTATAGTAAACTAAAACCATACATATAAACAAAAACTAATAAAGTGACAAAAAAAACACAACATAACTTAAACTTTAATTTTAAAATAAATACAGAAAATATAAAACTATAATATTATCTCATTGATACTAAAATAACACTCATAGTGAAAAGACTCTCTTTTTTTAGTATTTATAATCTATAATTTATTATTTATAATCTTTTTTTGTGCCAAGTTATTGCAGATTCTTTGACGAACACTTTAACACACAAAATAAATACACTAAAGGCTATGTAAATTACTTACATTTTCACACATTGTAAACATCACATGCTACGTTGTTTTCACAATACATTGCAGCTTAATTCAGTGAGTAGTGTTTAGTTGTCAAATAAAAATAGGTAATTGTGTATTTGTAATGCAATTTTCTGCAAAAATGTCACAACTTTGATCAGATCAGAACAGTCTGATCAATTATGAGTATAGAAGGTGATATTACAATATTTTTTTTTTTTTTATGGAGAATAATGCATACTGTGCTTTAAATAGGCTTGTGTTTTGTGTCCATCAATGAGCTGCAGTACTGCTGGGGTCTTCCAGATGATATCAAACTAAACTACATCAAGATTGAGACTGAAAGATGATATGTCCTACTTTAAGACAGGTTAAAATGAGCTTTTGTGTTACTATGTTTGTCTTCACTGAGTCCAGACCATCATGATGTGGAGATTATATGCACGAGCCATCATGTGCTGGCAAACACAATGTCATGTTTGTTTACTCCAGATAAACATGACCAGCTGCAGCAGGGGAAGAACATGATATTTGTGTGTTCAGAGTTCCCGTCTGAAAGCAGTAGTAGGAGAATAATAGAAAAAGCAGAACCGATTATGCAGTTGGAAACTTGTTTATATATGCCATTTAATATGCCTTTCAGATCATCTTGAGTTGACCATATCAGCGGTGTCAGAGTTTAGTTCCAACCCTGCTCCAAACACACAAACCATGTAGTTTTCAAATAAGCCTTGATTAGCTGGAGCAGGTGTGTTTAATTAGTGCTGTGGCTAGGGGTGTGCGATATTGAATTTTTTGGGGGGGATTTTTACGATAACAATAATTAGACAGTATTCTGCCGATATCTGACTACCGTGGACAGCTGCAGTTTTGGATATTCTTCATATTCTGTTTGGTTAGTTCACATCAGTGATAGAAATTAATCTTTTCATATAAGTTTAATTTCATTTTTACCTTTTATGGGCAATTTTACCTTTATAAAGCCATTTTTTTCCAAAAAGTGTGCATCTTTTGAATCAAATTGTTACATTTAATCAGTCAATTAGAATAATAAGTAATTTAGGCTGTTACCAAACAAATGAAACCAGTATCAACAGAATTAATCTTTGCAGAAGTTGCATCTGGACATGGAGTGCTTTAACCTGCAGTTACAAATGCATAATGTTTTGATATTTTAAACATAAAACATTCATACTGATATTTGAAATTATTTTAAAATGAAAAGATACTTTAAATGTGAAATTAAAACCGCCAGCAGGTGGCAGCAAGTCACTGTTAATAAGTGAGTCATTGGGATTGAACCGAATCATTTAAAGCAGTGGTTCTCAACCCGCGGCCCGTCACGAATCCAAATGCGGCCCACCATGCTGAATGTTACAGTCTATGTGCTGAACACAATTAAATAATAACTTTCAGTTTTACAAGTCATTAGTTTTTTACATTAAAAAATGTACTAAACAAATATAAGCTGTAATGTTTTTGTTATGTAAAATAATTTAGTTTTTCATATATTATTTTCAGACATGAGCAGACCTATGTAGGCTACTCACGTAATTAATGTTACACATTTAACGAACACTTACAAGCGTGCACTTTGGCAGAATTCAATTCAAATAGTCATCAGCAACCATTAGTTCTGTAAAACTGAGCATCAGAATGGACAAATTTATTAAAGGAGAAAACGAAATGTGTAAAATGCCAGCGAAGGAACGCATTCAAACAAGATCGTCGCAGCATCAGCAGTGAAGAGAGTGCTGGACTTCCGGTTTGTACCCCGCCACTCACTTGAAGATGTTCAGGTAAAAAGAAACACCCACACTACTACGCAGCAATCATCCTTAATTACAGAAATGTGGCAAAACATCTCTGGAGAGAACCTCAGATTATTACATTTGAAAATGCTTTCCATATTTGGATCAAAATAGGCTACATTTGTGAACGCACACTTTCTGCAGTGTCGCGCGTCTTACAGACTGCAACTTACAATCACAACGTCATTGTGCTGTTACTCCTTTCCAGCAGAATTTCACAAAATTGGTCAGCTCCCGACAGCATCAGGTGTTTATTAATGGTGAGTAGAATTATTTATTTATTTATTTCAATAAATGTAATCGTTTAGATATCATAATATTTAGGCTATAAATAATATTATAAATCTGGTTGGTTTGTACTGATGACGTAATATGTAAATGACATGTGTGCAGCCCGTGAGACTTGCACTTGGACCATAGTGCGGCCCGGTGGAAAAAAAGGTGAGAACTATGTATGGAGCGAATTTTGTGACAAAATTATGCAAACAAATCCAGTGTTTTGCAAATAAACACAATCTGCTTTGCAAAGAAAAACTCGACTTTCAAACAAACGCAAAGTGATTTGCAAATAAAAAACTATATTTGAGAGAAAATGCAAAGGTATGGACAAATATATATATTGTTTTACAACTGTGAGACTCATTTGCCTTTTTATGAGGAAACTTGGCTTGATTTTCTCACAAATGCATTTTAGCATTACAATATATTGTGACACGATATTTTAGAAGGAGCTTATTCAGTCTGTTAATGTGATAAGAGCTCAGAGAACAGTCTTTTATCAGACTGTCAGAAGAGGTAGTTTACAGTCAATGCTGGATGAGGTAGAGATCAGTCCAATGCTGCCCAAAGTGACTGGTGCGGGTCACAGTTTGTAAGTGGGGGGGGGGGTGGTGGAAGGTCCTGGGGAGCTGGTCGTAGTGTCAGAGTTCAGTGGTGCGTGGGGTAAAAGAGGGGAGGGGGGCAAGGACGGGAGGGAGTTCAGATTCCTGACAGCCTGATGGACTGTTTGTCCTGGCCTGGAGACTCCGCAGTCTCCTCCCTGATGGCAGCAGACTGAAGAAGCTGCGTGTCGGGTGGGTGGGATCACCTGCAATGCTGAGGGCTTTGCGGGTGAGACGGGTGCTGTAAATGTCCTGGTGCGAGACATATGTTTAATATGATAAATATTAAACATATTTACTTATATATTTGATTTACAATGCCTTAAATTCTATTTAATGAGTGACAATCTTTTATGTCAATTTTATGAATACCATTCAGTTATCTATTTTACATCTTTCTGTAGATTTTAAATGAGGAAAGGAAAGGAAGTGACTTGTGGCCAAATATGGTGACCCATACTCAGAATTTGTGCTCTGCATTTCACACATCCAAGTGCACACACACATGTTGGTTTTTGTGGTTTATGGGGACTCTCCATAGGCGTAATGGTTTTTATACTGAACAAACTGTGTGTGCTATTGCCCTACACCTACCCTACACCTAAACTTAGCCCTCACAGGAGACTGTGTGCATTTTTAGATTTTCAAAAAAACACCATTTAGTATGTTTTTTAAGCCTTTTGAATTACGGGGACATAGGCAGTGTCCTCATAAAACACCTTCAAATTGTAATACCTCTGTCATACCCATGTCATTATACAAATTTGTGTCCTCATAAACCACATAAACCCGCACACACACACACACACACACACACACACACACACACACACACACACACACACACACACACACACACACACACACACACACACACACACACACACACACTCACTCACTCACTCACTCACTCACGCACGCACGCACGCACGCGCACGCACGCGCACGCACGCACACGCACGCATACGCCCGGAGCAGTGGGCAGCCTATTGCTTTGGCGAGGAGCAGTTGGGGGTTCGATGCTTAAGGGTCTCAGCTCAGTCGTGGTATTGAAGGTGGAGAGAGCGCTGGAAATTCACTCCCCCCACCTACACTCCCTGCCGGACCAGAGACTCGAACCCACGACCACTGAGTTACAAGTCCAACTCTCTAACCATTAGGCCACGACTAATGAGATGCAGTTTATGACTGATTGGTTTTTATATATATTATTCACTCAGGAGATTATGGAGATCTGCTTGATATGAAACATCATCTTCATCATCAGAAAGAGTGTCTGGTAAGAACAGAAAGGCTGTAAATCTGGAGAAACAGAGAGATGTTGTGTGTGAAATGAGAGATGAAGCACATGAGAAAGCTGAGAATAAAAGTGATTCTTCTGTCAGAAACAGCATCAATACACAAAAGCAAAAGCACAGATGAAATACTGAGCAAAGGTTTGGAGTGAATCATGAACAGAATTGAGTGGAAATGAAAGAGATCTGGTTCAAAGCTTCAGAAGAGATGAAAACAGCAGAACTGATCCATTAGAGTCACATTTCACATCTTTGTGTTTCACTTCAATAATGTTTCAAACTTTAGTGATTTCTCACAAACTCTTTATTAAATGAATCCAGTAGATAACATCATATCAGCTGATGAAGTGTGTTGCTGTAAAATACTGTAATATATATTTGTAGATCTTTAACTCTGCTGTGATTCTGATGATCTCCTGTAGAGGGAGACACGTGACTGTGTTACAGGGGTCAAAGGTCAATCCAGACACTTTATCTGACTGCATAAAGAGGAATATTGAGTCTGTTTGTGTTCATTTGTTTATTTGAGAAATGTTTGAGTTCCTTCATATAAATATTTGGTGTATTTGAGTTTTTTTTTTACAGTTATATTTATTGTATAGTGCTTTTCACAATACATCTTGTTTCATAGCATTTCACATAAAATGAATGTTTCTACAATACAGTTAATTACTTAATACTGATCTGTTATATGAGGTCACTTTAAAAGTAATAGGAATATTTTGGTGTCTGACACATCTGCCCATACAGACGATGGAAAGCCGTCTGTTCAGAGTGTTTCTCTGTATTATTCACTGAAAGCATGTTTAAGTGTTCACTATGAAAGGCAGGGAACTGTGATGTGCAGAATGTAGTCAGTAAAGTGCAGCATCAGTGCAGTATTGAAACAGATCTGATGATTTATGATCAGATGAGTCTATAAAAGCTGAAAGAATCCAGGAGCTGATCAGACTGTATCTGGAAGTTGTGTGTTCTTCAGAACATGCTGAAGTTTCATCAGAACGAGACGTCAGAGGCAGGGCTGGAGCTAGCTATAGGCAGAGCAGGTGATTGCCTAGGGCAGGGGTGCACAACCCTGTTCCTGGCGATCGACTGTCCTGCAAAGTTTATCTCCAACTCTAATCAAACACACCTGAAGCAACTAATTAAGGTCTTCAGGATCGCATGAAAATTAAAGGCAGGTGTGTTTGATTAGAGTTGGAGCTAAACTTTGCAGGACATTCGATCGCCAGGAACAGGGTTGGGCACCCTAGGGCCTCGGCTTCTGAATGTTTGCGTAAAGAACACATCCTTCAGGTGCTGCGAACTATGCGATGCAAAAGGCTAAATAGTCATGCAAAGAAGTACAGCTCCTAATGCAGGTGTGTGAGTTGTCTCATCTATTTTAGAGAGATTGCAATGTATTCTAAAAATAAACTTGTTCCGTCGATCAGCGTCATTTCTGGACAGATCATTCACAGCACCATTGACGCGTCCAGACGCGACGATTTGAATTTGCACGTACAGTGAATGACATTGCATCAGGAGCTGACTAGCAAAATAGCTACAAAAGTAAAAGCAGAAAGTTTTGTATTCTAAGTTAAAAAGCAAACACACTAGAACATTGTTTAATGTTTCAAATAAAAGATCTCAGATGTGTGTATCTTCTAAATTCTTCTGATGATTACTACATTACTGCTCTAACATAACACTTATAATTTCAGTTTCAGCTAACTAGAAAATAAGTCTCTCTCTTCTACTTGATTTGTGTATGTATGTGTGTGTGTGTGTGTGTGTATAGATAGATAGATAGCAATGCAATGCAATGCAATGCAATACATAATATCATATTGATATTAATAATATGAAAATATCTGTAGTCAATAGTGATTAAATTGGAGGGGGAAATCCTGCCCATACCCAGCTAGGAAAAAATAAATAAAAGCACTGATGTTCATCTACTGAAGTGGTATTCTGGAAATGTGAATAAATGGAATAAAACAGCAAAATAAGAACAAAAACAACAATAACATCTTCATCAAACAAAAAGAGATCATCTTAATGTGGACCCATTACTATTTTTAGAGAAATTTCTCATATGCTAATTAAGCCTGCATTTATTTGATCAAAAATACAGAAAAAAACAACAAAAAACAAACAAAACAAAAAACAGTAATATTCAGCAAGGATGTGTTAAATGGATAAAAAGTGATAGTAAAGACATATTGTCATAAAATATTTTATATACATTTATATTTCAGTAATTCAACTCAAATTGTGAAACTCGTGTATTAAATAAATTCAATGCACACAGACTGAAGTAGTTTAAGTCTTTGATTCTTTTAATTGTGATGATTTAGGCTCACATTTAACAAAAACCCACCAATTCACTATCTCAACAGATTAGAATACTTCATAAGACCAATAAAAAAACATTTTTAGTGAATTGTTGGCCTTCTGGAAAGTATGTTCATTTACTGTATATGTACTCAACACTTGGTAGGGGCTCCTTTTGCTTTAATTACTGCCTCAATTCGGCGTGGCATGGAGGTGATCAGTTTGTGGCACTGCTGAGGTGGTATGGAAGCCCAGGTTTCTTTGACAGCGGCCTTCAGCTCATCTGCATTGTTGGGTCTGGTGTCTCTCATCTCTCATAGATTCTCTATGGGGTTCAGGTCAGGCGAGTTTGCTGGCCAATCAAGCACAGTAACACCACGGTCATTGAACCAGCTTTTGGTACCTTTGGCACTGTGGGCAGGTGCCAAGTCCTGCTGGAAAATGAAATCAGCATCTCCATAAAGCTTGTCAGCAGAAGGAAGCATGAAGTGCTCTAAAATTTCCTGGTAGATGGCTGCGTTGACTGTGGACTTCAGAAAACACAGTTGACCAACACCAGCAGATGACATGGCAGCCCAAATCATCACTGACTGTGGAAACTTCACACTGAACTTCAAGCAACATGGATTCTGTGCCTCTCCACTCTTCCTCCAGACTCTGGAACCTTGATTTCCAAATGAAATGCAAAATTTACTTTCATTTGAAAAGAGAACTTTGGACCACTGAGCAACAGTCTAGTTCTTTTTCTCCACAGCCCAGGTAAGACGCTTCTGACGTTGTCTCTGGTTCAGAAGTGGCTTGGTAGCCCTTTTCCTGAAGACGTCTGAGCGTGGTGACTCTTGATGCACTGACTCCAGCTTCAGTCCACTCCTTGTGAAGCTCTCACAAGTGTTTGAATCAGCTTTGCTTGACAGTATTCTCAAGCTTGCAGTCATCCCTGTTGCTTGTGCACCTTTTCCTACCCAAATTCTTCCAGTCAACTTTGTATTTAATATGCTTTGATACAGCACTCTGTAAACAGCCACACCTTTCAGTAATGACCCTCTGTGACTTACCCTCTTTGTGGAGGGCGTCAATGTTCATCTTCTGGATCATTGCCAAGTCAGCAGTCTTCCCCATTATTGTGGTTTCAAAGAACAAGAGATACTCAGAATTTATACTGTAGGGATGGTCATTAATTGAAACTCAAATGTAAATATTCTAATATTTTGAGATACTGATTTTTGACTTTCATGAGCTGTAAGCTCTAATCATCAAAATTAAAACAATGTTTTTTTAAATATTTTACTTTACATGTAATGAATCTAAAATATATGAAAGTTTAACTTTTTTAAATAAGTTACAAGAAAAAATTAACTTTTTCACGACATTCTAATTTATTGAGATGCACCTGCATATATATATATATATATACAACAGAAATATATTAAATGAATTAAACTATAAATTAAAATTATAATGAACAAAACAAATATTCATTATAAAAATAGACTGAGAAACAATAAACACATTAAATTATACATTACAATTATAGCAAATGAATAAATCATATAAATGAAAAACTTCAAATAATGAATAAAACATAAATATAACAAATACATTAAATTATAAATTAAAATGCCCCATCGGGACAAGACCACAGGAATCAGATAAGCCTTTTACACAATCTGACATGTCTGCGGTTGGAATTGAACCTCGGGTTTCGTCTGGCCGGAGGAGAACTGGCCCCCAACTGAGCCTGGTTCCTCCCAAGGTTTTTTCCTCCATTCTGTCTGTAAAAATACAGGGGAATTGTTAACAGTGTGGGTGTGTGTTCACTGCTGTGTGTGCATTTGGATGGATAAAATGCAGAGCAGAAACTCAGAGTATCTGTTTTGCATAGGACCTATCAACTGTTTTGCATAAAACCCATCATATGTTTTGCATAGCACCACATGGCAGTTTGCATAATGAAGCATAATGCAGTGCTGAGTGTCTTAAATAGAAAAGGAGAGAATGCTTGCAATGTGAAGCTGTCATCAGTACCATGTATAGTGACAGGGGGTCTAAAGCGAGCTGCTACCACTGCTCTCTAGCATTACCACTGGTGCTATTTTCCCATTTTTCCCATCAAGTCCTTTCTTGTCAAATCTAAAATGATGTATGTGTAAACAAATATGTACATACATACATACACACACACATCAATCTACACCTAATGCACCATAATGACAATAACAATTTTTATAAAAAAAAAAAACATTTGTAAGTAGTAAGTACATCTCATAAATATTAATACACTTAACTCATTAGTTAGTTGAAGCACCGTTACAGCCTTTTACAAGTCTTTTTGAGTATGATGCAACTAGTTTTGCACATCTGCATTTGGTAATTATCTGCCAATTATTTTCCTCACCTCTTCACCTCCCAAGCTCTGTCAGATTGGATGGGGAGGGGGGCAACAGACATTTTTACGTTTCTCCAGAAATGTTCGATTGGGTTGAAGCCCTGGCTCTGGCTGCCACTCAAGGACATCCACAGAGCTGTACATAAACCACTCCTGCATTGTCTCGGCTGTGTGCTTAGGGTCATTGCCCTTTTGTAAGATCAAAGTTCTCCAGTCTAAGGTTCTGAATGCTCTGGACTGCGTTTTCATGAAGGCTATCCCTATGGCCTTGTTCAGGCTGCCAGTCCAAATCTGATTTTTACGCATATCCAATTGGAAAGCAATCATATTTAACAAGTGTGAACAGCAAACAAAAAATAATAATAATAAAAATAAATAAATAAAATAAATTCACATGAAATCAGACTTTTACAAAGCTATATTCATGTGTTTTGAAGTCCTAGTTAAAGTCTGTGCAAAGCGATATTAAAATATGTGTTCTGAGTTTGTCACACAACAGAAAAATGTGTTATTAACCACCCAGCCAAATTTGAATGATTAAAAAAAAAAACACGGCAATTAACTAAAATAAGCTATCAAAATCTTTGAAAGATAAGCAGGACTCTCTGCTCTCAAATGCTGGGGCACTGAAACCATGCCCACTCGTGGGAAAGCGGCCATCTCTCTCAACTATCAAATACTGCTACAACCTGAATGGATGAATGAATGAATGAATGAATGAATGAATGAATGAATGAATGAATGAATGATGCATTTATATAGCACTTTATGGGTGCTACTGATGCTACCTCTAGTAGCTTAATTGGATTTATGGGTGTTTCTTCAACTAGGGGCACTTTTAGCCTTGTGAAGTTGAATAAAGAAAACTTGTCCAAAAGTCACATAAGACAGTCTTTTCATAATTTGTCTAGTTTTAAGGTCTGTAAGAGGACAAACTTAGATTACAAGAGAAATTGTTAATATTTTACATTTTTCCGACCTGCAATGAACAAATGTCATTTCCACCACATCTCAATATACAGCTGTTATTTAAAAATAGAATAACTTAAGCCACTCAAGAATTTTCTAAGATCATTTTTCTAACTAGTTTTACCAGTTTTTCCACAATGTACATTAATTATACATTTGTCAATGAGATAAATTAACTGCCCTAAGGACCAAATGCTGAACTGTACACCTGTCACACTCTGAAATGTAATATTGGTTTCGGTAAGAGCTTATTAGAAAATAAATATAACTTAAATAACTTGAATTTTTATATTAAGTAGAGCATGATCTCATAAATCGTGGATACATTTTTAATGTGTGATGAGAACTTTTTAAATATTTTTAAAAAATGTGTGTGGTGATGTAAATGACAGGGTGTTGTGGAAATGACAATGAATTAACGTGAATGTAGAGAAACAGTAGAGATATTTTTAGAAAAAGTATTAAACTCATCACACTCATTAAACTCAATTCACAAAGTCATTAAACAAATCAATTGTACTTTGTAACCATAAATGTAATTTCCACTACAGAGGGCAGTGTGGTGGAGATTACATTTCTGTAGTTTTTTTGTGAAAAAATGGAAGATAGCTTCACTGATTAGCTTTGAATTAATACTTAGCATTTCATGTATGCAAAATACTCTTATTTAACTTAATTTTTTTAGCTTTTTAAAAACACCCTTGAAGGTACAGCATGTTTGGAAATGATGTAGAATAAATAAATTAACTGATCATGCAATATTTACCTTGATTTTTCTTCATTTGTTGTTGATGAAAATTTAAATTCCCTCCATGTCCAACATGTGCTTTGATGTCACTGAACATTTCTATAGAAACCACCTAAACAATCTTTCACACAAACTTTTTAAAGTGACATTACAGTGTTGTGGTGGAAATGACACCAATACTGTGCGACAGCTAGATTTTGTATAAAAAGTAATATTGATAGTGGTCTCACATTAAATACTATAATGTATTTTTAGTTATTTTACTAGTGCTTAATTCAGGTACATTAATAGTTACCAGATAAGTCATATTTTAAAACTGTATTTTCATTGTTGAAGTTTAGAAGTCTGGGTGTGCGACAAGGAGAAAACAGTGATTTTGACACCTATAAGGAGGTATGAAAAAATCATAATAGAAAGGTAGTAAAAAGTTAAGGTGGTTTTATTGTTAGTTTGACAAAGAAAGAGGAATTTGTCCAAAATTATATGTATTTTTAAAAATATGACCAAAGAACATAAAAGTGCCCATAGTCTAAGAATCACCCTTATACAGCCATACATGTTCGAGCGTGCAAGGTCGTTATTTAATTGTAGACGCACGGCAAACGTGCTCAAATAGACAACAACGCGCGTCAGCACTGCAGTGAGTTGAAACCTTCTCGTCTTCGAGGCGAGCGCGGCTCATGGTTGCTTAGCAATGGCAGACACCACAAGAGCGCAAGCTCCGATGCACTTTGAAAAAAGAGAAAGCGTTACAGCTCGCGTTTCCATGCGTTTTTAGATGCGAATTGTAAATGCTCCATGTTTTTAAATTGTATGTATTCTGACACGTATTGATGTCTCTGGGCTAAGACCCGGGTCTCCATTCACCCTTGAACCGTCCCTGCATAGAATCTGTATATCTAACATCACAGACTTTCAAAAAGACAAACTACTTGACCTCTCAACATACCTGTATTCTTTCTGTTGTTTAGAGTTATTTAGTAGTTATTATAGAGTTAGGGGCGGGGCCACGCTCGGTGGCTCCATTGCATCATCGAGCCACCGTTTTAGCCTTACCCAAAAAATCCTGAACACAGAATTGGTGAAAAACTGTTTAACGGTTTAACTCCACAATTGAGTACTACATACTTAAGAGTCTTTGTAATGTGTTTCAGCAATACATTTCTAACACTTATAATGTGTTTAGAACAGTGCTGTCAAAATTAACGCGTTAACGCAGGCGATTCAATTTTTCAGTTTAATGCGTTAAAAATATTTAACGCCGTTAACGCAGGGGCGGGGCTAGTATTAGCCACCCCACTCAGAACTGCTGCCTCTGTCTCTTTTTCCTTGTTAAGAATTGCATTTATTTAGTCACAGAACGTCTTTACGAGCACATCAAACAGGAGACGTTTCAGATGCCCACTCCACTTCACTTCAACGTCAGGCGCGAGTCAAACGAGCGTGGAAAACGGTACTGTACTCGGCGCACGCTCTTCAATTGCACGCACAAAGGCGCCGGCGCGCACTGTAGCCTTTATCATTTCATATCAAAGCACAAAAGAAACGATGTGCATGCAATGCCGTGGTCAGTTAAGTCATGAAGGCGATTAAAGCTGCCTTAAAACTGTGCATGCATGTATTATATGTTATATATGAGTCACATTTAAAAACATGTCTCTGACATGGTTTTCAAAACTATTCTGGAGCAGCCCAGCACTGTCTCCTCATCTAACACACCCGATTCAACTCGTCAACTCATTAATAGAAACTTTAAGACCTGAAGTGGGTCAGAAAAGGTAAAGAGAGTTGAGAGAAAATATGATGCGTGAGATTATCATCATGTTCAGCAGCGGCAGCTCTTAAAGAATCAGCACCCAAAATAACATATTAACCCTGCTGCTGTGATGTCTGTTCATCACAAAAGAAAAAAGAGGAAATCGATAACTTTTATAGCTTTAAGGATTCATCTATATTTAATTTAGAATTTAGTGTTTGACAACTTTATTAAATTTCCTACTTGCTGAATGGCACAGGTATAGCTAAATATGACATTTGTTATAATGGATTTATGTGAAGATTGTTTAAAGTTCACTTAAATTAGAAGTTATTTTATTAAAGTCTAATAAATATTAAAATTGATAGCTCTCAATTATACTGTTGAACGGCTATAGTCAATGGTTAAATATTAGGAAAAAAATAATAATTTTATGGAGGCCTCAGTAGTATTGGTATCAGTGATACTGGCCTTCAGTTATAAATAAAAGATACCATTAAACAAATATTAAAAATAGTGTTTATGTTGTTTCTACATTAATTTGAAGATTAAATGTGAAATTATTGCAACACAAAAGTATATTTAAAAAGTTTAATGTTAGGTGGGATTAATCACAATTCATTTCAGAAAACAAAAACATGCGATTAATTAGTTAAAAAAAAAACTTAATCGATTGACAGCACTAGTTTAGAAACAATTCTCAGAATTCTCTTTACACAGACTTTAAATAACATTTATGGGAATCCATGTCAGTCTGATTTTTGCATAGGCAAAAAAAAAAAAAACAAACCTGTCATGTTCTCATGTAAATAAAAGAAAAACACGTCTGATGTTGTTTGTAGAACACATGCTGGATGTCTTTGTAGAAACAAGGTTATGTTGTTGCAAAGTGAAAGTCAAGCAGAAAATGACAATATACTGCTGGTTTACACACCTCTTTGAGTTTTGAGACCAGTGGAGATGGCAGCATGGAATAAAACCATTCTATCATCCTGTTTCTGCTGCTTCCTCAAAATGTAATATAATCTATTGTGACGGCAACATGTTGCCATGTTGTAAGACAACATCTGTACACAAACTGTATTGCTATTGTTGTTTGTAGTGTAGGAATACCAATGCAACATTGTTGCCATACAAACCAATACAGATTTAGTCAAATGAAAGATGTAACCCAAACTCAAATTAGTTAATTGGCAGTCCAAGGGAAAAAAAAACATTTTTCTATATTTACCTATGTAATTCATTTTGGTGAAACACCACTTTAAAAACTCTGGAGGAATTTCCATTATACTTTTGCATGCATTTTGTATTATTTAATTTGTGACTTGTCAAAGTGACTAAATGTTTTGCTCTGAAAACTACTAGTAAAACCAATAATGGCAAACCTCATAGATCCCCTGAGGGTTTTCTGAAGCACCTCCTTTCGCTGAATAGTTGAAAATTTCCCGTGTCACATCCTGGCATAACCATACAGAAGAGACTGGGCACTCTGTGACAGACACAGCACGGGTGTCTGTCCATCTGATTCTGACCTTTGACGACTTTAAAATCTAGAGTTAGATTTAATCAGTGCTCATGGAGGTCAAAGCTCTCTTGCTTTCTATTATATATGTGCATACATGTGGTAAGTACATCGGTAATTAAAAGTGCTATGACTTTCATGGCTTGCTCATCTGCTTTAATTCACATTTTATGACTTTTTATTAATTTTGAAGTGTGAAACAGACTAATTAAGTTTTTGAATTTACGCAGGAAGATAAAAAAACCCTGCATTTTATCAATTACAAGAGACAAGCTGCTAACAGTACTATTTACAGTAAATGGCCCTGTGTTTTGACTGGAGTTAATAAGATAAACATGTTCTTCATGGCCTCTTAGGAAATGTGTTACAGTCGCCTTTATTTGTCTGGTAATGCAATAAAAACCTAATGTTTTGTATGTTTGGTTACAGATGCCTCTGAACGCAATTTCACTGTTACGACAGAGACCAATGAGACAGCAGAAAATGATTCCTTTTTGGATGGGGTGGTGTATGGAGACTGTTTTGGAGAATATCCTGGAACAAACTGTCCAGAAAACGTATCCATAAACATACACAATGATCCAGGTAAAGTTTTCAGACCTCCAGAAGCAATTTGTAACATCATATGACATGAGATCATTACAACAGTTCATAATCAAATATTCCAAGTGCATACGTTTATTGGAGTAGTTTATTGGAGTAAAATGCCCCCATGGGTGGGGTAAAAAGCTCCCCAGTCTGACAAAGCAATTTGCTTTACACATTTACAGCAGAAACAGAGTACAGGCAGTTTTAGCTTAAAACATCAATAATTATGAATTACAAAATTATAATAGCCTATTTGAAAAATGTTCTTAGCTTTTGCTAACTGGCTAGCTAATTAGCTACCTGATGATAACTTGAGTTTTTTTTTAAATATGAAGCCCAAATATTTTTATTTAACCAACTTAGAATACATTTGATGGAAAAACAAAGGATTTGAGGTTCAGAACAGAATAACTACAGTAATCAAGTGTTTTACCCCACAAACTATGTTTGAAATAAAAATTCTGTCATTCTGAAAATATAATTATATTTTTCTTAAATAACACACACTCCGTATCTACAGTCCTTACTGTTCTCATATCATTTATAACTGATGTTTTACAAAACAACAAGCTTTAAAACAAATTAATTTTCTCTTAGGTACATCGCCAGTGTAAGCTTGGTGAATGGTGAATACTTCTGCATCACTCTTGTCAACGTAGTCCATAGTTACAATGCAAATTTATCTTGACTTTATCTAGTGGTTAATTTAGGAAAACAGTAGGGGGCGTTTCCCCCCCACTCTACCCTAAGTGACTGGCCAGTGTTTGGGTGTTTATAGGATTTTGGGTCTGTTATTTTTTTTAAGATTCTGGAACAAATCACAGGTGAAGCAATCAAATCTGTAAATCACACAAAAAACATGATAGGATGTTATCAGTATTTTTACTGTAAATTAAATGTTTGTTGTAGCATGAATTGTTTAGCTCAAACTTTTTGACTCGAGGGCCACATCAAGTTTTCTACATTAAGTGAGTGGCCGCATAATGTTTCTGACAAATGAAGCTTTGATTATTATTTTTTTATTCTAAATTGACACTCACTTACTACTGTACTGTATGTATACTAGTACATACATGGCAGTTCTATTCTAGTACCATCTCTACCTATTTTTATGACTTTATGACATAGATAAGTTGCATTGGTGTACAAGTCGATTGACGTGTAAGACACGTTTTATCATTTCATTCAGAAATCATGTAAAATAAATTAAACGTTTACAAACATTAGAAACATGTATATGTTTCAGATAAAACAAATAAAAAAAAAAAAAACGCAATTTATAATCTAGAAAAAAAAAACAATACTTTATCCATTTTCATAAGAATGTGTGTGAAAAACAGAAGAAGAAAGTAGGCTATATCTTTGCGAGATAAAACAACAAATTATTTCCATGTTTTCCCCACGAAATTACAATGCCCGTTAGGAGGATAACACTGACATTTGTTCTGATACTGGAAAGTCTACAGAGCATGTTAAGCATTTTTAAAACAGTACAAGACATTTTTCAAAACAAATGAACACTTTCATTTTTAAAAAAAAGTAACTTATTTACAATTGTGCCAGTTTCATAGGGTATATATTTTGACTTTTTATTTTGTATTTGCTGTGCGGCTTTAGCGAAGTGCCAGCTTTTGCCAGCTTTTGAAACGTGCCACGGCGTGGCTGGTGCGAACACAAGCATTGACTGGAGTGGTCGCGATCAGCTCCGGTGGCCGCGTAGGAATCTTTCTTCAGAATCTTCTTCTTCACTTCACTGACCTGTTAAGTGGAATTTCCTGAAGATACTGCCATCGTCGAAGATGCACCAGAAGATACTTAAACTTCTTCATCGCATCCGATGGCACCTTTTGTCGACTTGTCACCTGTGGCTGTGCTCTGAGTCCAACTGCGTGCTCTGCGCTCTGTGCTCGAGGAGCAACGCTCGTGGACTTATGGGGACGAGGCCTACCGCCGCCAGCGAGCCGCTGCTGGGTCCTCCCCTCCCCCAGTCCCTTTCACTGACAAGAGCCTTCGATCTCAGGAAGACGACTCCATGTCCATCTCAGTGTCAGACAAGGGCAGAGTCAAACTCCTGGTACTTCCATTCGAGCTTCTTCCAGGCTGCTTCGAGGAGGATGGTTCCGTTCTTCTGGTGTCCAAATTGAGGCCATGTTTCACATGTGCACGGGGCTGAGCCCCATGGTTACGTGTGTAGGCCCCCCGTCGAGGAAACCGTCTAAACACATCTGTGCCCTTCCTCGGACATGCTTGGCGTACATTTAGAAGATAAAAATGTGTGAGCAAAGGTGGGGTAAGTGATTTTTCAAAAACACTTTAGAAAACTGAGTCGGGGCCTAGTACAAAACAAACTTGTAGCCAATCAGCAGTAAGGGGCGTGTCTACTCATGATGTGGGGGAGAGAGCGTTCAGTGCACAAGACGGATATTAGCCAAACGACAGAAAGCTAGAGATGGTGGGAAAAAAAACAAGAGTAAAACGTCTGCGAAACGATAAGGCAAGAAGTAGGACCCGTGTGAATATCGGATCAGCTTTCCAGCACTGGAGAGAACTCAAGGAGCGGAAGGCCTGCGATCGGACACCGAGGTTGTTTTGTTTCTTCTCGATAGGTGAGTAACACCGTGTCTACACCAGAGCGCCGTGCCGCAACAGCAAAGGTCTGCCTACACTGGACGCGACAAAGCGACCGTCGAAAATCATTTGAAATTTTTGTCGCGCCGCGCCGCTCGCGTCCGGTGTAGACACGGTGTAACATTGGTTTTGCTTTGTTTCACAGAACTAATCGTTGCCTGGGTTGTGTACGTATGTGTGGGGCGGAGCTATCAAAATAGGGGCGAGACAATTTTGGGGTAGGGGCGTGTTTGTTTTGGTGATTTCAGATATCAACATTGGTTACCAGAAATCGCTTACCCCACCTTTAAGTCGTGATTAATCATAAGTTAACTCATGACAATCATGCGATTAATCACGATTAAATATTTTAATCGATTGACAGCCCTAGTTTATGATCAATGTACATAACAGTGACTGTAAAATATGTATTTTAGGTATGAAAATGACATATTTTGAGTTTTGATATTTGGGATGGTCATTGCGCTACTTTGGGCTGTTTTTGACTGGCATGGGCTAGTTTTGTCACGCAGACCTGGGAGCCCTGGTTGAATGGAACAGAGCAGACGCTTTCAGTTCAGTGTAGCGTACGTTTTCCAGCTGAACTAAATTATTTCTATTTAACCCTCTAAGCGCCAAAGTCGCAATATTGCGACAAGACTTCATACCTCATAAAATAGACTGTAGTTCCTAATCTGGTGTAATATCTCATTTGTATTCCCTACCACTAGATGGCAGACATGTAGTACTTCGATTCTAGACCAAAAGTGTTCGAGGAAATAGCAGAGCAAGTGAGCGATCGTGTCATTGATGCGGAAGCAGTTCAGTTCATGGCGTGTGAGTAAATTGTGAGAGAAAATCGGCAAATGGCTAATAAAAAGTTGTACCGTGAGGATGTGTTGCAAGTGTTATTCGCCGATTCTGACTCTGAAGGGGAATATTTGCCTTTTTGAAATGACGATCGGTCGTCTAATGATTGCGCTTCTCCCGGTACATCTTTGCAGCGCAATGGTACCGCGCGCGCAAGGCGAGAGAGTTCACGAAGCACAAACAAGTGATCATTTGGACCCTTTGCCTGACAGGGATGGGGGTGGCAGGGGTGGACGTGGTCGTAGTGTCCATACGAGAGCTGTTGCTCTCTGATGTTCGGCCTGATTGCATCGTTTGTTCTGACCGCGCACGCTCAAATGGCCGCCGGCAGACAGTACAGGTGCAGTCAGTGTTGGGTAGGTCTGTGCACTGTGCCATGCAATGAGAGGTACCATACTCTCAAGAACTATAAACTGTGTCACCTAGATACCTGATTGGGCAGATAGCTGGTAAACTGATAAAAAAATAGGCACATGTATTTTACTATGGCACAGTAATATAGTAATAATTTATTACTTTCTCCTGTTTTACTGTGGATTTCCTCTTTTCCTTATCATTTGGAATGAGGATAAAAAGACAAAAAAAAAAAAACATGCAAATAAGTTCAAACATCCATTCAATATCTATTATTTCCTGAATATTATCAAATTCAAGAGGGCCGCCCCCTGATGACATCATAATATGCAAATTAGATGAGTATATTTACACCCCACATAAACTTTCGTTCATGCCCAACATTTTTCTAATTTACAGTAGATCTCTATCTTTAAGCCTTTTCAAGCCACAAGCTTTTGAAATCTTGATGTCAAAATCCAGCATTGTTTCCAAAAAACCCTGGCGCCTAAAGGGTTAAAAAGCAAAATAACAGTGGTGTCTGGTCTCCTTTCCGTTAGCATTAACCGTTACACTTTTTTGGCTACAGGTTGCAGGCTTGCCTTCTAGTGGCTTTGGCTGTGTCTATGTTAATAGGGCAGAGAGTGTCACAAATGGGCGGGACTTTTTTCCCTGTTGTGATGTCAACCTAGGGAGAATCTGAAACCGCTCGCTTGGAGAGACTGTTTATGAAAAAAATGAGTGGGTGGATTTTAACCATTATAGGCTGGTTGTTTTCACACACTGCAACCACACAACTGTGTTCAAACACCTTATAAAAGTGATTTTTGCATAATAGGTACCCTTTAAAATATAATTATTATCATCATTAACAACACTATAACTAAATACATTTCGCTATGTTACCACTAGGGCTGTCACGATATTAGATTTTTCACACCACAGTTATTGTGGCCAAAATAATTCACAATATCGATATATCGCGATATCTATAGAAACCTTGGGGAATCAGCCAAATTAATTTTTACTTTATTTAGTTTTTCTTTTTACCCAATGAACATAAGGATACTGATAAACACAGGGCACATGCATTTTCACTTCTTCTTCTTCAGGTCACAGCTGACCTGAGACTCTGGCTTTCTCTGTCTTCTTTAAAGCTCCCTATGAAATAACAAGAGAAAATACTGCCAAGTTCAACAGTATGATGAATAAATATTAACATCAAAACTGATACTTTAACTTGTTAACTTGCGTATTGTAATCTCTTTAACCTATAATGTTAGTTGCCTCGCCGCCAATGAAGTCATGCAGTTAACGCGCTTCTAATTCAGTTTTAATGTGCACCTAGAATGGCTGCAGATGAGGCATTAAGTGCATGGCACTGTGACCAACTTAACATTTTACAGAGTTTAATGTAGCAATGTGGTTGCTCAGTTTTTCTAGATTTGTTTTAATCATGCAATAGATTTAAACAAAGAAATCAAGTGCCATGCACACATGACTTGATTGCAAATACAAATACAACAATTGGACGAGTAAAAAAACATGGTACTTATAAAAAGAATCACCCCTTTATTTAAATATATAATTCAGGAAACCGCTGTTAACAGGTTAATGTAATGTTTCCCATTCCATGACTAGTAAAATAGTGGCTACTTACTGTCTGTATAATATTGAACATGGTTCTTCTCTGAGTAGCGCGGCCGCACACTGCGTCTTCTTCTTGTTTGAAAGGTGTCAGCGTTAAGGCACAATACTGCCACCTGGGAGCTCAACCAGGTACTGGCGCTGGAGTATTTGCGTGTCGTGTTATCATAAGTGTCCTGTTCATTTTAGATATTGTGGTTATCGCCAATACCGGTATATCGTCACACCCTAAATTAACAAGATGTCGATATTTTATGATTTGAATATCACGGTTATCGTCAATACCGGTATATCGCAACACCCCTAGTTACCACGCTGAAACAATTCCTATTGGTTGTTTTACCTTATTGCTTTGATTCATGATTGGTTAATCTGGCTGTCATCCAGGAAACTGGCCAATGAAACTGTGCGCGCCTTTTTAAGTTTGAAAATATGACCGTTATGGTCTTTGTGAGTGAGGTTGTGATCTGCTGCTCATTGAAATTGTTCGGTCGGTCCCGAACTATTTTATATTTGCCTGTTAAATTTTTATTTTAAGCGAATTTGAGTTGTGACATGTCAACAGAAAACAAAAACTGTAATGTGAACACAGAGGAAGGGTCAGATGTGAGCTGCAAGGTCCTGCAGACATACTGGCAAAATCAGGTAAGAAAATCACTATCTTTATTACCTTTCAAAAATAGTTTTGAGTCTTTTTAATCGCAATTAGCGTATTAGCGCGCTAGCGATATTAGCTCGTCTGATGTTGTTGTTGTTAATGTCTGTCTTTTAGAGATTCACATTTTTCTGATGTGAATGCCATGCTTTAGGTGTGTTTCAATTTTTAATTGTATAATAACAGTCTCAAAGATGACATACTCTGTTCGTGTTTTCTGAATATATAATGGCAAATGTTGATACAATTTAAATGAAATAGGATTGTTTAAAGGAATGGTATAAAATGAAATCCTGCTTTTTAAGAACTTCTTATAAACTATTTCTTCTGTCACCTTGTAGAGTCGTCAAGGATCCAGCTAATTATTGGCAGTTTGGTAAGGAATTGTTCATCTGTTACATTGCACTGTCACTTGTGGTAGAGATTCATTGACCTTTTCGAGGGGTGAGAAGCAGAAGGGCGTAAGTGACATTTCACCAACTTTACAGGAGATTAGTTTGATCTGACTTTCTGTACTGATTTCAATAGTTTATAATACAAATTTGTGCACTCATGGATGACAGTACTTTTGCCAGTAGAAAGAGCTCATTAAGAGCTTGTATTTGATGTATATATCTCCATTTCACCGCCCTTCTGGTTCTCACCCCTCGTTTTCTGATTGTACTTAATTTGACTTTACTTGTTTTACTAAATACACTTAGTTAGGTTTCTGATTAAAACAGTATAACTGGGGGCTCTGAAAAACTGCTTGTGAATAATTGGTCAATATTGTAAACTTTCATCTGAATACATTAAAAAGTGTTTAATAATAGTGTTGTGCACTTTTTTCCAACCTCAGTTATTTAACCGTAAAGTGAAAATATTGTACGTGATTTGTTTTGTATTCAGTGTTTTCAGTTAAAAATAATTCACAATATCAAAGTTGATATTATATTTTAAGTATGAGAATTTATTTTTGCCGTTTTCATTCATACAGGACAACGACACAATAGCACTGCACAAGGCTGTTGGATCTGACTTTTTGAAGAAACAAAGAATTTCAGGGCGACCATCTCTTCAAAATGTATTGCCGTCTCTGGCTGTCAACAAAACGCAGAAAGGTGGTCACATGCTCCTATACCTCTTTACCGCTGACATGGTTTCTGTTGCAGGTTCCATTCTTGAACTGTTTCACCCATTTCCACTGCACACATGTACAAATATCTTGTAATGAGACACATTTGTTTGCCTGTTTTCACAGAAACTACAGTTTTCCACCAAAAATAAAAGATCAACTGGTTTCAGTCAAAAAAGTACAAGGGTTTCTCTTGCAAGTGCAGCGCAAAATATGCATGTTATTGTACAAAAACTTTTTTGAGTCTTTAAATACTCTATTTGGATTGTTCTTCCACAGGTTTTTAACAATACATCCAAGCACAAACACTGCAAGCTGAAGTTTGAGATTATTTTCATCTGTTTATACAGTATGTTTCCAAAATAAAACTGTTGTTTTACAATATTGAGCATGTTGTAGTTTATTGAAGTTGATTGTGTATCTAAATGCGAACTAGGTTCTAGTTGAATGTACAGTTGTGTATTCACCCGTGTTAAAAGGTAAGACAGTGAAACAACATCGCGATTTCAAAGATGAAACAACATCACAATATCAACATTAATTCAATTTGCAAAATCGAAACATAATTCAATGTTGATTTAACCATGGTACCTGACGTTGATTCACCGGTGAATCAATGTTGAAATGCTGACTGGGTATGTGCCAAATCATGGGACTGTGGGACCCGCACTAAATTTGTTTGACCACCCATTCCTGCCCACAGTAAAGGTAAAACCACCCGCTCCCACGGGACCCGTGTGAACCCAATCCCAATGCAGCCCTCTAGTTTAGAATGACTAAGAATTAGGCCTAACTATTTCAAGAGTGAAAAGCCCTCTGTTCACCTATATTTGTCTGGTGTTGAGAAGTTTTAAAGTTGTTGTTATTTATTTATTTATGTATTTATTTATTGCATGTTTGTTTACAGTAATAATCCTTGGCCTTATTCACAACATCAATGAAGAAATTATTCAATTTAGACAGCCATGTAACAGCACCAATCTGGATGCAGTGAATTGCAACAAGACTACACAGGACACATACAACATCTCAGACGAGTCTGTTAACTTCCTCAAAGGCCTGCTGGTCACACGCGTCATGCCCTCGTTCTGCATCATCATCATCCTCATTAGTTTGCCCCTGAACGCTTTGGCCTTGGTGACGTTCACCTGTAGGATTCGAGAGAAGAAGCCAGCTGTGATCTACATGTCTCACCTGGCATGTGTGGATCTGCTCTTCACCCTGCTGCTGCCTCTGAAGATCCACTACCAGATGAACGCTTCAGATTGGGTGTTCGGTGAGGCGGCGTGTCGTGTGCTCAGTGCAGCTTACTACTGCTACATGTACTGCTCCATACTGCTGATGATGTGCATGAGTGTGGACAGGCTGCTCGGCGTGGCGTTTCCCATCGCCTCTTTAACCTGGAGGAGCACAAGGAAAGCCACATGCGTATGTGTGCTGGTCTGGCTGCTGGCACTCGCTGGTACCGTGCCACTTCTCTCCATAACACAAACATTCAAGATAAAGGATGTGGGCGTCACCTGCCACGACGTGCTGTATCACACACAGGTGTATGCGTACCTGTTCTCCATCCTCTCTTGCCTCTACTTCTTCTTGCCACTGGTCATCATCTTAGTGAGTTACTCTACCATCATATATGTGCTCACTACCAAGCCTAATCACTTGGCAACATCATACTCAAACAAGGAAAGGAGAGCTGTGATTATGGCTATAGCTGTGCTGAGTGAGTTTGTAATGTGCTTTGCACCAACCAATGTCATCTTGTTGTATCACTGTGTTCGTTTAGCCACTGGAGGCAGCAGTGAGGAGGGGAGATATTACCTGATCGCTGTGTGTTTGGGGAGCGCAAGTGTTTTTCTGGACCCTCTTTTCTACTACTATGGCTCGTCTCAATGCAGAGAGAAGATCAGCTCTCTGATCTGGTGGAGGAAGACTAAAAGCACAACCACACCATCAAACACAAACAGTCAAACAAAATCCTCTAACCTGAGCTGCGAGTGCACTCAGGCTCACATTCAGGTGTGAATTGATGGTGATTTTTTTTTGTACTAAAAATTCATTTATAAATGCATAGCCTGTATTGCACAGATAATTGCTGTTTTACAGGTTCACTCAACTGTATTTAATTGCCAGTTATAAATAACTAGAATATGTTTATTTTTAATGTTGGTCTTTGCGCATGTGTATACTTATATAACGTACAGCATTTATACAATCATGTTGCGCCTTTAAAGCTTGAAAACATTGTACTTTTAACAAAATTGAAATGCATTTAGTTTGTATCTCAAAAATGAAGGTGTCTGTAAAATATATATAGTCTTGATTTTTGTTGCAATATGCATTCTGTAGCAATGCTGATACGTGTAACTTTCCCATTTATAGTCTACTGTACTTAAATGTATAAATGTAAAGACAAAAGTTAAAAAAATAAAAAAACATTATCATTCCGTAAATGTCATATTTAAGAACAGAGTCAACAAAAGTGCACTGAAGAGTGTAATATTTTCTTACAGTCAACACATCATATCGGTTGCCAACAATGAAGAAGGTTTAAGGATCTGGTTTTCAAATAGTTTCTTGTAAATAACAACTTAAGAAAGAGGTTCAAAACAGTTTTGTCATATTTAAACAAACCTGCATAGTCAATATAGTCTGTGAATAGTGACGTTTTCATTTATTGTTTGTGTCATGCATAGGTAGCTTTTGTGATGTAGTTTTGATTACAATGTTTTTATTTTGTTTTTTAATTACAATTTATTTTCTGAAATCTTAATCATGTTTATTCTCTCCTAATTTATTACAGTAAAATTTGTTTCATTTAGGTAATCTAGTTCATATTTATTTACAGTTATTTCAAGGAAAAGTTTATAACATTGGGTACAGAAATAGTGTTTTAAATGGTTGAATAATATCATACAGAACACAAAAGCAGTGATTATATGTGCGCTTACTGTAAAACTGTATCAGATTTATTCAGAATAATGTATAAAGGGCCATACAAGCCATAATTCATTCTGGTGCTCTCACACACATACATTTACTTATATTCTCTGTTTTCACATATATTTCTACTCTCAAACACTTACATTCCTTTCACATACATACATTTTTGCTCCCATAGTCACATATTTTAACGCACACATTATTTATTTTGCTCTCATGTTTACATAAATAAAATGCGTGTGTTAAACTGCAGCTCTGTGCAGTGCCGTGTTAAGCCTTTGCGGGGCCCTGGGCTAATGCAACTTTGTGGCCCCCCTAACCCCCCCCCCCACCATTCCATTCCGTTATCAAAATCAAAAATGCGGTCAAACACTGTATCAAGACGCGCATGATATACTCGTGAAATAAAAACAAACACAATGCGCACGACATAATCCGATTGGAGGCAAAAAAATATGTATATAGCCTAAATTAAACAATATTTTCGAGTAGTAATCATAAGCCCCTTTCACACAGAGATTCCGGAAAATACACGGGTAATGTGTTCCGGCATTTGTTCCCGGATCGTCAGATTTGCTGCATTCACACTGCCAGTGATTTCCCGGAATATGTGCGTGCATTCACACACAACCCGTAAAGATCCCGTAAAGACACGTGACCTTTCATGTGACGTGTATAATGCGTGCTCACCATTTCACTAAACTGGAGAATGATTTCAGCTTCAGGAGCTCCCTGATCGCTGCTTCATTCCAGTTTACACATTTTTCGTCGTGTGAACGTTGATCTGCCTTCAAAACACCCGGTAAAACAGTCGAACGATAAAGTGCGTCATCACTACGACACACCCTTTACGGCATTGATCCGGCTGTTGTTCACACAGAGCTCGTTCCGGGACTGAACCCGGCAATGTTACTAGGTCCCCAACCCGGGATCAATCCCGGAATTAATCCCGGGACGTGTTTGCGTTCACACAGAAGCACTCCGGCAATTTTCTGGCAATTTTCTGGAACCAACGTGCAGTGTGAATGGGGCTTTACAAATCAGTGACAGCCTAGCAAATAAAATTAATATCACTCTCCATTAAAAGGGCTTCGTCCTGCTCTTCTTATAATGCGCTAGAAGTTATAAACATTTTAAAAATGTATAATTTTGTTTCTCTATTTAACAACATTAACTTACAACAGTGAAAGACATTCCCTCAGGTATTTGTATTTATTAAGCACCAACAAACACAACAGCAGTTGACCATAATGCTGTACAAATAAAATAAAAACCCAGTAAAAAGTAAAACATAAGTAAACTCAAAAGATAATTTAACATAGCCTACAAACTTAAAGTTTAAAAAGCCAAGGTAAGAAAATAAGATTTCAATTTAGTTTTAAACTCGTAGACAGAATTTGAAGCTTTCAAAATTATCCCATGGCCTCGGTCCAACAGTTGTAATCAGTAAAAGGTAGTATGTTTTCTAGCTGGATGTTGTGCTTACGATCAATAGTCACGTCTTTGCATTCGACCAAACTGCTTTGCAGAAATCATAACGCGAGCCCCACTCGTTGTGAAGCGGGAGCGACTAGCGGCAGACGATCGCTTGGTCATAACGCCTTCCATGAGCGGATACGTTCGCAATTCAAACAATGCTTTGGAAAAATAATAATTTATTTGTTATTTATGGTCTAGGTCAGGGGTCGGCAACCCGCGGCTCCTCTCCTTTCATCCCTTTGCGGTGGCTCTCTGTATGGGTGTACGCGGGTGAGGGTCCCCCCGACTTTTAATACAACCTAAACTCTTCCCCTGCACTTTTTCTTGGTCAAGTGTGTTAAAGTAGAGATTTTCAAGGGCCAATGTGAATAAATCTAGATTTAAATTAAAAGAGAAAAGATAGTCACGTCGTTTTGGATACGTTTTATTCGTATCCAAAACGATATCACGGAGCGCTGAACACTCTCATGCACTGTATGTTTCATTCATACTCGAAGCCGGGGGACGCTCTCGCGCAGAAACTCCAAAACGGACTCATATGAGAAGTAATAATAACTTTTGACAGGCATCCCGCACCCGCAATCGCTGTAGCTAAGCTGAATAACAAGCATAAAACTTAACGGATGAAACGTGAAGATGATATGTGTTTTTAAAGTCTTCTCCAGGTAATATGTGACCCTGGACCACAAAACCAGTCTTAAGTGTCAATTTTCCGAAATTGAGATTTATAAATCATCTGAAAGCTGAATAAATAATCTTTCCATTGATGTATGGTTTGTTAGGATCAGACAATATTTGGCCGAGATACAACTAATTGAAAATCTGGAATCTGCAAAAAAAATTAAATATTGAAAACAAATCGCCTTTAAAGTTGTCCAGATGAAGTTCTTATCAATGCATATAATCAAAAATGAAGTTGATATATTTACAGTAATACATTTACAAAATATCTTCATGGAAGATGATCTTTACTAAATATCCTAATGATGTTTGGCATAAAAGAAAAATGTATAATTTTGACTCATACAATGTATTGTTGGCTATTGCTACAAATATACCTGTGTTACTTATGACTGCTTTTGTGCTGCAGGGACACATTTATGAATGATACAGTGGTAATTGACAGCATAAATTACAGTACAGAAGCTATAAAAAATATTTTCTGCCTTATTTTGTGATAAAAATGGAAAATGTGTTTGTAGTATATATATACTGATTGTACAATCAGAACCATAAAATTGACATTAGTAAAATATTTTTCAAAAATATTATAGAAGACAAATTATTGGTTATTGTCCAGCAGTGTATTTTATTTCTTAGCCAATTAAACGTAAGAGATTTTTTTTTTGTCAATTATACATACATAAATAAATATTATTATTATTATTATTATTACATTTGACATTTCTGTCCCTCTCACTTCTGAAATGATTGCTACGTCCCTGCATGCCCTGTAACATAACTGAATATAAAACTTTAACTATGCCGTGTTATCTTTATTTGAACATCAAATATTTTGTGGCTCCACATGAATTTTATTCGTGGCTCTTTTGATGTTGAAGGTTGCAGACCCCTGGTCTAGGTGGTCATACGGCTTATGCCTGCAAATATGGGACAAACTTATGCCTTAAATACGGACCGATTCCATATTATACGGAACGGTTGGCAGCCTTATATAAAATGCAAAACAGAATTGACTCGGGGGCCCCCAAGTGTTCGGGGCCCTGGGCTCATTAGGATAACGCGGCCCAGGCTCTCTGCATCATTCTCCCTCTCACAAGTGTGCGTTGCGTTGGTGGTGTGGCAATTAGCTGTCTTTATGTGCTTAATGGAACTTAATGGAACTTTTTATGGAATCCCTTCCCACTTTCCCCTTTTTGGAACCCTTTTCAAATCGGAGGTGTGAGAAAACATTGCTGAAACAGGCTTTAACGGCTTCCTGCTGCTTTCTCCAAAATAAAAGCATGAAGGTTCATATTATCTGAAAAATGAAGTCATTAAGATATTACTGTTAGAATTGTGTTTTTACAGCTTTACTATAAATTAAAAATATTTTTATTAAACACTGTTAAACTTCTGACTAAGCTTACAGTTCTTCAGTGCATTATTATTATTATTAATATTATTATTATTATTATTTTGCTGCTTTCTAAATAGAAAATTGTCATTCCGTCAGGACTGTCAGTATAACACTGCATTTCAACATCAGTTTTAGACAGATATTTATTCTCTGTATGTTATTAATATCTGCCCTCATCTGTGAATCATCATAATGAATCTCTGCAGAAACATCTGATTATCTTTGTACAGTTCATATACAATGAATGATGAATAAACTTCAGGATGAATTCTATGCATTCAGATGACAGAAGATAAAAGAGAGTTGAGAATAATATGTAAGTGTTTTATCATAAAGATAATAAACACTCACAGTCTGGTCTAACTTTATGAATGCTGTTCCGTCTGACACGTATCTTGCTCTGTTTCTCTTCTGGTTCAGTAGATTGAATCTCGTCCTCTTTGCAGGTCATTTTGATTCCTCTAGTTGGTGACGCTCCACTGATGTTCTGCCATTCATTTCTGTTGCAAAATCTACAATTTAGAGTTAAAGTGAAGTTTGACATATATCAGTGATTTTTGCGTAATACAGGTTTACATTTCAGTTTCAGTTTTTGGGGTTGTCTGCTGTTATGTCCCCACAATGACAAATGCTCAATTCAAACCTACAGCCTAGCTCCTAACTAACTTTCATCTTGGCACAGCAGTAAATTTCACATTCAAAATGCACTTAAACTAGCAAAACAATTCATTTTCTCAAATCACCTCAATCTTCACAACACTAGCAAAGGTTTTCACCCAACAAACACACTTTCTCTCTCATAAAAAATGACCTGAAAAACACTAACAACAGGTAGCATTATAGTGTTTTCTTCTCTTGTTAAGCCACTCCTGAACCACAGACAACATCAGAGGTGTCTTACCTGGGCTAAGGAGAAGAAGAACTGGACTGTTGCCCAGTGGTCCAAAGTCCTCTTTTCAGATGAGAGCAAGTTTTGTATTTTATTTGGAAACCAAGGTCCTAGAGTCTGGAGGAAGGGTGGAGAAGCTCATAGTCCAAGTTGCATGAAGTCCAGTGTGAAGTTTCCACAGTCTGTGATGATTTGGGGTGCAATGTCATCTGCTGGTGTTGGTCCATTGTGTTTTTTGAAAACCAACGTCACTGCACCCGTTTACCAAGAAATTTTGGAGCTCTGCATGCTTCCTTCTGCTGACCAGCTTTTTAAAGATGCTGATTTCATTTTCCAGCAGGACTTGGCACCTGCCCACACTGCCAAAAGCACCAAAAGCTAGTTCAATGACTATGGTGTTGATGTGCTTGACTGGCCAGCAAACTCACCTGACCTTCTCTATGGGGTATTGTCAAGAGGAAAATGAGAAACAAGAGACAAAAAAATGCAGATGAGCTGAAGGCCACTGTCAAAGAAACCTGGGCTTCCATACCACCTCAGCAGTGCCACAAACTGATCACCTCCATGCCACGCTGAATTGAGGCAGTAATTAAAGCAAAAGGAGCCCCTACCAAGTATTGAGTACATATACAGTAAATTAACATACTTTCCAGAAGGCCAACAATTCACTAAAAATGTTTTTTTATTGGTCTTATGAAGTATTCTAATTTGTTGAGAGTGAATTGGTGGGTTTTTGTTAAATGTGAGCCTAAATCATCACAATTAAAAGAACCAAAGACTTAAACTACTTCAGTCTGTGTGCACTGAATTTATTTAATACACGAGTTTCACAATTTGAGTTGAATTACTGAAATAAATGAACTTTTCCACGACATTCTAATTTATTGAGATGCACCTATACATAGTGAGTAGAGTTTCAGACATCTGTCCTGTTTGCATTGTCCCTTAATGCCCCTGACTCCAGATAGATTTAGTTTGGATACCCCCAAGTGGAATCCAAATTATTTCTTTAATAATGATGTACTAAGATATTGCAGGTTAAAATACTCAAATAGTACATACACGGCTGTTACAAAAGTGTGCTACTCAAAGCCTTTACAGTAAGTTAAGTAAAAAACTTAATGTGACAACTAGCCCCGGTCTTAACTACAGTATATAAACATAAACACAGAGCCATGATTAAAGGGTACAGTCATCGTTATAGAGTAATTCACTTAAAACCATATTTCTTTACTTTTATTAAGACTTCTCTTATAAAACATTAGATAAGTTTAAAGCAGACTTCCACAACAGCCTTCTGTAATCACACAGAGAATCACAGCAACAACCACAGATCAAGACGCTTTCTCTTCTGGACGAGTGACACATTATTATTGTGCTCGTGTTGGTCGACGCACGGAAACTGAGCTCCAGGGGCGGAGCGGGGTGGAATTACCAAAAAAGCGATTAAAGCTGCAAACTGTGCATGCATGTATGTATGCATTACATTTCAGAACGTCTCTCAAATGCATACTAAAATATACAATTCCAGATCACAATAAGGCGCAAGCTGATATGTATTTTAATTTGTAATTTAATGCACAAGTAAATGTGAGCACAGTGCACTTATACTAGAAATTATGCACTATTTTTTCATTAATTTTAAAAGTACAAATAAAAATGAAACCATTTAAATGCATAAAACAACTCATTTTACATTCTGGCATTTATGTGCTGTTGTCTTCCGGCCTTTTTCACATTCTTATCACTAACTGCATGTCTCATCCATGAGTATGTAATGTTAGAGAACAGGTTTTGGGGGGGTTGAGAACCAGAACCAAACTGACAGAGCAATAAAGCTATAGTGAGCCCCTTTATTAAAATACCTGGAGGTGAGGAATAATACAAAACTTGTCATATTCACTCAGTATTACTTGATATAATAATTCACAAATATCTCAATTACAATTAAGTAGAAATTAATTGTATTCAGCTGTGTTTTAGGCACTAAAATAGTCTAGTACTTTATAGTCAACCGCATTTTTATATTGAAATAATGAATATTTCTGTGTCACCCCCGGCTGGTTGCTGGCCCCTCCTTGACCACCCCTATGAAAACATCCTGGCTCCGCCACTGCCTTATGGACAGTGACAGTGATCTGGTAACAGATCAGTATTAAGTGTAAAGTAGAAACATTCATGTTCTGTGAAGCTGCTTTGAAGTTATATGTATTGTGAAAAGCACTACAAATAAATGTGAATGTAGAAAACCTCTCAGAAATAATCCAAATCCAGATTTATATGAAGGAACTCAAACATTTCTCAAATGAACACAAACAGACTCAATATTCCTCTTTATACAGTCAGATAAAGTGTCTGGATTGACCTTTGACCCCTGTAACACAGTCACGTGTCTCCCTCTACAGGAGATCATCAGAATCACAGCAGAGTTAAAGATCTACAAATATATATTACAGTATTTTACAGCAACACACTTCATCAGCTGATATGATGTTATCTACTGGATTCATTTAATAAAGAGTTTGTGAGAAATCACTAAAGTTTGAAACATTATTGAAGTGAAACACAAAGATGTGAAATGTGACTCTAATGGATCAGTTCTGCTGTTTTCATCTCTTCTGAAGCTTTGAACCAGATCTCTTTCATTTCCACTCAATTCTGTTCATGATTCACTCCAAACCTTTGCTCAGTATTTCATCTGTGCTTTTGCTTTTGTGTATTGATGCTGTTTCTGACAGAAGAATCACTTTTATTCTCAGCTTTCTCATGTGCTTCATCTCTCATTTCACACACAACATCTCTCTGTTTCTCCAGATTTACAGCATTTCTGTTCTTACCAGACACTCTTTCTGCATTCATCTGATGATGATGAGGATGATGATGAGGATGAGGATGATGATGATGATGATGATGATGATGAGGATGACGATGATGATGGTTTCGTGTCAAGCAAATCAAGAATACATAAAATCACACATCAGTCATAAATGCATTACAATGAGTCTCATTTATAATGTGTTTTCCTTATAATAAAAACTACAGAAATTAGTAAAATAGAGCAATTACTTCTGTACAAACAATTAATTGAAAATATATTGCATTCCTAATATGTAGAAGCCTTTCAGTGTATACAAAATAAACAATTATTCAAGAAAAGCAGCTACTCAGAGAATATCTGATTTCAGACGCAGTCATATTGTTTGTATTGTTTCAAATCTCAGTCTAAAGGTTATATTTGTGACCCAGAGCTGAAGAAGATGTAAATGTGTGATGAAACACACCTGATTCACATCAGCAGCTCATCAATGACTTTAACAGAAACACTTTACACGAGACATCTACTGTTTAACACAACAGAGTCCATTACAGCAGAAGATGAGCAAAGATTGTTTGTAGAAATTCTGACATTTAAAACTTACACAAAATGCAAAATAACATTATTATTATTATTTGTGAGTTGATTGATATTCACTAATTAAGCTGAAAGAATGTCACTTGTATTAAATAGAGTTTAAGGCTTCATAAATCAAATATGAATCAGTTGATATGTTTTATCAACCATAGAATATTAACTGCAGTTATCATCTTTGTCCACTAGATAGCAGGACTACATTTTCAATCTCAAAGGTTTTTAGTTTCAGCCAGAAAGTAGAACTGAAAGGGGGCCTCACACAAAGAGCAGCCTAGGGGCCCCTGACCACCTTAATCAAACCCTGGACAGTAATGTTTTTTTAAAGGCATGTTTATATAAATGTCCTAATTGAACTATGGTCTAGTCCTGGCTTAATCTAAGCCCTGTCTGTGAAACCAGGCCTATAAATATTATCAGCCAACAAACACACTTTGTCACAATTAGCCTACCTAAAAAACACTGTTTCTTTCCTTTCCTTTCCTTTCCTTTCCTTTCCTTTCCTTTCCTTTCCTTTCCTTTATAAAACAAGACTTACAGTTCTCTACTTTTACAATTCACTACAGTATATGCTACAAATTTACATTACAGTACAACATTATTCCTAAAACTTCACTTTTGTATAGATGATAATGACAAGCACCCATTTGGTATTTTCAGCTACATCTAATTGTTTTGATAATATTTCTTTCTTTTTTAGATTTAGAATATATTCCAATATGGTATTAATGATAAATGTAGTAAATTACTATATTATTACAACCATATTTCTCCCACAAGAAAAAAAAATGAGCAAAATCAAATAGGACACAATAAAACAATCCATTTTTCCATTCTTTGATGACAAATTTTGTATTACTATTGATACAAATGTATAGGGTAAATGCCCCTCTAGATGCCATGAATTAGATTTTAAACTTTTACCACTATTGATGTTGTTCTATCAATATTTAATAATATTTAGTAAGTGTCACCTGTTTGAAAGGAAATTATTTAGCAAGCTTTTTTAGGGGGTGGCTTCTTATGTTTATAGTTTTTTTTTTGGTATATCCTATATTAACTTGTAAAATAAAAGGAAAAAGGAAAGGAAAGGACTTGACGTGTGGCCAAGTGTGGTGTCCCATACTCCGAATGTGTGTTCTGCATTTAACCCATGCGAGTGAACTGAAATGATCTCCTCATGAAACCAAACATCAGGAGCTCTCACAAACAGATGCCATGCAACAAAACAATAAAATCTCCAAAGAGAGCAAACAACACCACTCTCCTCACTCATTATGACCCTCTTCTCTCCTCTGCCCTCTCTCACTCTTTCCCCCAAAAGGTTTTACTCAAAGTTCAGTAAGAATATCATGTATCTTGTGAATCTATCTATTTTCCCCTTCATGTTTAGTACAGCAGTGACATTGCAATGGTCTCTGTGCACTTGGTAAAATGGTTTCAATATCACAGCAGTCACTTGTATTATGAGAAAGATTGAAAACTTTTGAAGAATTATGTCTCCTTCAGAGTCTGTGAGGATGTTTTTCTTTCTCCGGCCATGTGCAACTCACGAGATTCTAACAAACCAAAAGGTCTTTTATGTTTTTACAACTGATTTGAAGATTTCTTTGTTCTAGTCTGGAGATATAAGTGAAGTGACAAAACACTACTTTAGGATTCTGTAGCCAGAAAGCCCCCCCACACAGTGTGTGTGAGTCTCTGGAGCTTTGCATTGGAAACTCTCTCATGCTGCTGTGTGTCTCTCTGCTGTCAGGTATGCATCTCTTAGATTCATCTTTGAGCAACTGATGTTATGTGTTTTTCTAAATTGGAACTGAATTTAATTCTGAATTGGCTTCTAATACAATGATATACAACTGCCCCTAATACAATGATATTCTCCTGAGAACCATAGAAAAAAGTTTTGGTAAATTATTATTTTTTTCTTTACATCATTGTTTCGAGCATAAGAAACAAATTGCAATTTTTTTTAATTATTATTATTAATATTTTATGATATGCCCTATGTAGAGAACACCATGACTCAGTTCATATGAAAATGAAAACAAGACTGTATTACCAGAACATATATTAATTTGTTTATTCGATATACCAGCTTTTTTTTTTAAGGTTCCAGGCATTTTTTTATAACTTGTCCTCTGCTAAATGGATATGAGAATAAAAGATATATATTTTGCATTTTCTATGCTAGTGCCTGAATTTAGTAGAAATCTGAGTTTTCAGGACATTGACAACTCCAGGAAACGTCCACCTGAACCAAACTTTCCACAAAGATTTTCAACTATGGTATGAAAGATTTTAGATTTTTATTTTACCTACACAATTTACTAATTTACCAAAAGTGTTTTTTTTATTTCCTGTTGTAATCAATGTATATTGTCATATTAATGTGTTCTTTGGGCATCATGTAATGAAAAAAATAAGCATAATAATGAGAGCAGTAACTTAGTAGCAACATTTTCATATAAAATCTTGCAATGAATAGAAATACCGATATATAATTTATTTTCCCATTACTTATTATGTTAAATGCCTGATAAGCAAGTATTTCCTGGTGTCCTCTATGTCTCCCATGTCTCACAATGGAAAGTTATATTCTGCTGTGAAACCCCACTAAAGTTGTCCTGAGATGATCATTTATGACAAACAACTTGAAAACTAGTCCGATTTAAATGATAATTGCTAAATATTTATCATATTTCCATAAGAGTGCTGAATGTCTGTCATATTTAAAGACCAAGGAGAGGGAATTGTCATGTTCAAATATATATATATATATATATTTAAGTCCATTTCTTCACATTGCAAAGTACTGTAGACTAGTAATATTATGAAACTGTTATGGAGCTGATGAGACGTGAGACAGGCGGATCCATTTGCAAGGCTTTATTATTAAACATGGTCAATACAGGCAAGGTCGGGCAGTAGCAAACAGGTATGGCATGGGCAAGACACAAGAATAATCCAAGGGGAAGCGAGGGTCGGCGATCGGCGTACAATATCCAGAGGGCTAGGCAGAGAGAACAATCCAAGAACACGGGCAGGAATCAAAACACGAGAAATCAAACTAAGAATACAGGGAAACACTTTGTATGCAGACTAGGCTAACAATACTCGGCAGCGTGTAAGAGAATGTCCAGGGTTTATATAGTGTGTGTGTGTGTGATTGGGTGATGGTGATTGTGAGATGGTGAACAGGTGCAAGCGTGATCATTGTGAACAGCTGTGTGGGTGCAGTGAATGATGGGAGATGCAGTCCATGAGTGATCTGTAACTGTGTGAAATCCATGTGATGGGAGAGTGACCTCTAGTGGCGAGTGATGCAAAGTTCATGGTTTTGATGCAAAGATGCAAAGTTTTGTCATTATTGCTGACTGGGTTATTTATACTTATTAATTTTCTGTTTACGTCTGTTAAACTTTCATTTTCTCATGAAGATCCACCCCCTTTGAAAAGCTATAAGGTGAGCGCTAAAACAGGCACATCATTTATTCATAATGTAACATGTTACAGTGGATTGTCCAAGTGCGTGAGTGTAACAACAGTATGGAAAGTTGGTAAGTCTGTTATGATTTATTAAAATACTGTTATATTTGACTGATGGAGATGCTGGTATTATTTAACGCTGCTGAAACGGTGCAAATGTAACGTCTCACAGAACAACTACTCCTTTTCCTGATCGAATTAACCAATTCAATCACAGAATATTATATAATTATATTCTACAAGTATATAATTTCTGCTATTTATTTTTTTTCTCTTAGTAACAATACAATTCTTATTAACAAAAATGTTGGAAATCAGAAATGTATTTTTTCTTTTCTCTTGCAGCTGAGATGACATTTTCATAAAGATTGTTTGCTTCTAACTCTCACTGCTGCTTTCAATTTTGACATTTATTAAAAAACGTGTACAATCTTTCCATCAAAATAATATGTGTATTTTATTCATGTATTTTACTAGGTGAAACTAGTTTTAATTACCTTTTTAAAAATTGTACTGTTGACTATCCAAGTGGATCCATGAACTTCGGAACTTATAAGACATCTTATTCCTGCTGTGACTCTGACCTTTGTAATGTCCAAGATGATCCAGGTATTATATTTCACTGACCATATACAAATAAGATCAACACTCATTTTACTTTCATATGACATTCAATGAGGAAATGAATTACTTGATTTTCTACCAGGAATTGACTGGATGGAGCAGCTAAAGGAGTGTTGTTTCATTAGATGTCATATTTTGAACTAAAATAAAAGAACACTTGTTTTCCTCCGTAGATCCCAGCACTAACACTCCCAATGGAAAGATGTGTTACTATTGTGATGGACAGAACTGCTCAAACACAGTGAACTGTTCAGGGAGTGAAGACCACTGCATTACAGTTACAGGTGAGAATCAAGATTCAAGTGCTTATTTTGTTTCTCCATAATTCATTTTAAACACCTGATACATATCAATACATATCACACATGTATGATACATATCACATATACCAATTGCCATCTTAGACTAACATCTGTTTTCTTTCTTTTTATCAGTGAATTTCAACGAAACACTGTTTCTAAAAGGCTGTATCTCTAAATCTATTTGTGATTATGTCACAGAATCATCTAGTACTGTTAATGACTTCTCATGTTGTAAGGGGAACTTGTGTAATGACGTATATAATGTCACCCAGAACATCACCCAGAACATCACCCAGAACATCATCGAGAACATCACTCAAAACGTTACGCAGAACATCACCCAGAACATCAACGTCACCCAGAACATCACTCAAAACATCAACATCACCCAGAATATCACCCAAAACATCAACATTACCCAGAACATCACTCAAAACATCAACGTTACCCAGAACATCACTCAAAACATCAACATCACCCAGAATATCACCCAAAACATCAACATTACCCAGAACATCACTCAAAACATCGTCACCCAAAACATCAACGTCACCCAGAACATCACTCAAAACATGACTCAAAACGTCCCCCAGAGAATAACCCAGAACGTCCCCCAGAACGTCCCCCAGAGCATCCCCCAGAGCGTCCCCCAGAGTACTAACAGTGCTAAGAGTGTCACCCAGAGCTTCCTGATATTATTGATTGTTTACTTAATTAAGTAAACAGTCAATAATAAAATAAGAAGAAGGAAGCAAGTTTTGAGCAGTAGGATAAACAGAGACAACAGATTATTATTGTCTGTTGTTGGTTGGTAGACAGATCTTTTCATTTGATGTGTGTGCATAAACAAAAAAAATTTGGAAAGGGATAAAAGAGTTTTGAATATATTGTTTTCTTTTGCTAGATTTGTGTGTGTGTGTGTGTGTGTGTGTGTGTGTGTGTGTGTGTGTGTGTGTGGTTTTGTGTCTAGAGTTATGGGACTGTTGGCAAAAGATTAAGCAAACATGTCAAACCATTTGGGGAATTGGTTGTTCAACTAGTAAGGTTAACCAATCAAGGTTTGAATTGCTTAGAAACAATTTGACTATAACCCACAACTGCTAATATTTACACTGAAGACATAAAGCATTCAGCGAGACAACTGTCCTGAGATGACTTACAAGATAAACACGATTATTTTCTGAGTCAGTGACACCTACACAACAGACAGACTTCTCATATATAGACCAAATATATAGTCTGTCTGTACGTAAACACCTCAAACAGCATTATTTTGGCTTATTGAAGTACTGTACACGTGTGTGATAACAGAAACACATCCTTATATTTAAGCGCAAGTGTTTCGGTGTAGAAGAGGAAAAATATCCTCTTATATATATCCTGAAAAAAATGTTTTCATCTTATGCAGGTAAAAATGCAAACTTTGAGAAATATGTAAAGTTTCAACATCACAAATAACATATTAATTATAATACTCTGCGTGGAATATGTTGATGCCTGTGTTTTGACATCATCAGTGGAAAATAACCTGATTTTCTAATGAAGTCTTGTAAACATGATCTTTTTGTGTTGCTGGGTTAGTGGTTTACATGTGAACCGGTACAATGGGCTATTTCAATTAACTGATGTTTTTTTTTTAATCAGAATATTGTTTTGCATGTAAAAATAAATATACAGACAAAAATGAAATAAATGGTAATACTTAATAAGGTCTCATAATGCATGTAATGCATTCATATTATTTTTGTTAATGTTAGTTAATAAAAATACAAATGATTAGTTCACATTCCCTCATGTCAGTTAAATAACAATAACAGATACAGTCACACTTTATATTAGGTTGCCTTAACTACTATGTACTTACATTAAAAAATAAGTACAATGTGTGTTCATATTGTATTGAAAACACTTCTGCTGCTATTGAGGTGGATACGGGTAAGGTTAGGGACAGGTTCGGTGGTATGGGTAGGTTTAAGGGTGGGTAAAGGTGAAAGGAATGGGTTAACAGTATAATTATAAATGTAATTACAAAAATGAATTATAGATGTAATTACATATATGTATTTTTAAAAATATAAGTATGTAAAAACATGTACACTCTAAAAAATGCTGGGTTAAATACAACCCAGCGCTGGGTAAAATATGGATTGTGCAATCCATTTATTTCTCTTTAATGTGCAATAATTGTGATTTATCAAACAAACAAAAAAGCTCCACCACAACCCAGTGATTGGATTGTTTAGACCCAGCGGAACCCAACTGTTGGTTGAAAACAACCCAGCATGTGTTCTATTTAATATTTACCCAGCATTTAACCCATGCATGTACATAATAAGTGCATTGTACCAAATGATTAATTTAAATGTAAGTACATAGTAGTTAAAGCCACGTAATACAAAGTGGTACCACAGATTCAACTTTAGATTTTAATAAAAAATTATTAAATCCTAAAATTAACATTAACATTAACAATAAGAATAATAAATGCTTTATAGCTTTAACATATTTTTCATTGAACATTCATGTTAGAGTTATACTTTATTGTGCTTTGCAGGAAATTTGTCTTGGACTCAAAGCTGCAGTAATACACAATAACCATACACAACAACAACAACAACAACAACAACATTTTTAAGAAAGTTAAAATACCATCACAATACCATCAAATGCCAATAGATACAGGTATAAATTAATTAATAAATTAAGTGATTACTTCTACATAATAGAACTCTACACTGTAAAATATTTGTCAAATTAACAGTAACTTACTGGCAACAATTATCCAGTAGTTGCTGTATTTCGTACCACAGTAAAATTGCTGTAAAATACAGTAGTTTTAAGCTGTTACTTCCTGTTTGTTGCTGCCGTGTGTTTTGAGTTGAAGCTCCGTCAAGTTATACACCATCATTTTTTGTTTCTATAACGTTTGAATATATCCCTCACTGTATTTGTTCCATCTTTTGATTTAGCTGAGGGAATATCTGTGTGGACTGTGTTGTGTTTCTCTCAGGTTGATTCCCCACACAGCTGCACACCTGAGCTCCAGCTACAGGTGTATATTGGAGCACTCTGAGTCTGGCTGAGATGAGGAACACTTCTCCCCAGACTGTACTTCTCTGCCTGTGTGTACGCTGGAGTGAAAACCAGTGTTAAAAGCTTTAAGCTTAGTATGTGCCTGTTTGCTAGCTAGTTGTTAGTTGTCGGAGTTGTTTACCATGTGCAGAAAACTAGTGTCTTAGCTTGCCTTTTCTCTTTGTTTACCTGTGGGTAAATTAAAAGGTACTGTAACTGCTTTAACGCATGCAAATGAGTAAGAAAGTAGGGAGGCAATGCCTTTTCTTTTGTGAATGATTTTTCCTCCTGTTTTTGGTCAGCAATGATGTTTTATGTTGTTGTTGTTTTTCAGCTTTGGTTTTTGTGAAGGGCAGGTAGCTCTTTAAACCTTATTTTAGGATATATTCTCTCTTGAAGATTTAGTCCCTAAATCTTTATTTTGTTATTTGAAAATAAAAGCTCTTTTTTAAAGGTTATTTTCCCTTTAAACTGACTCACTCTAAGGGGCTGTTTACACCTGGTCACTTCATGTGTTTTGTCTGGTCAGATAGCTATCGATCATGAAAATACTGGGCTGCATTTACACGTGGCGTAAACATGTGACCTGTATCTGGATGTTGTCCACATTCACATTGAAAAGTGTAACAGACAAGTGTCCAGAGGTAGTCAAGGATCTCAGTTTAATGTAAACACAATATTTTTGAAATGACATGGAATAAAATGACTTGACTGTTTGAGTTTGATTATTGACTCTGAGTAGACAGGACACCCTGTTACTAAACAATGGTTCCAGCTCCGCCTCTGGTTTGTATCTTAAAAAATAAGAGTTACATCAATATTTACTGTAGATCATTAATGATGACTTTATGAGCTGTAGACATAACACACACACACACACACACACACGCACACACACAAAAGATGAACAACTGAGTAAATAGTAGCTAAGTATAAAATAAACGCAATCAAATACTAAATATGAAGAAAAACAGCACAGTATAAAAACTAAAAGATTTACATGTATTTATTTAGCACATGCTTTTATCCAACTACAATTAAGAAATATCATAAGCACAGAGCTACAATATTCATTTGGAATGGCAGGTTTATTAGGAAGATACATTAGGAGACAACTGAGCTGAGAACAAATACAGGAATACTTTTTTTTGTGGCAAGTGCCATGGTATGAAGTTGTTTTTTAATGCTGAATTTAAAGATAATTTAGTAAAAATCCAAATAATATTTACAGATCTTTATTATAAAGTGTTTAAAACATGTTTGTTTGATAAACCATAATTATTGCACATTAAAGAGACCTTGCTATTGACTCTATAAACACCAGAAGAAAGCAGGGTCCCTGCACACCTGCATGAGCATGAAGCTACAGTATAACACACAGCAACACGTTTAAATAATATGTAATATGCTCTGGCCCCCTCCCTGCTTACCGGGGTGATGAGATTCATAGCAGACTGTCGTCATGTAATGGCTGGATGTCTAAGTGGTGCCCGCAGAAGAACATAGGTTTTATAGACAATTGGATGAGTTTTTGGGGCAGACCTGACCTGTTGAAAAGAGATGGTCTTCACCCCTCCTGGGGTGGTGCCGCTCTTCTCTCTAGAAATATGGCAAACAGTCTTAGAGTTCATACTTGACTAACTGGAGCCCAGAAGCAGACAGACTGGCTAAACCGACCGTCTGCTAGCCGCCTCACGTCACAGAAGTCAGTTAATTCTCAGCACATAGAGACTCCTTCACCTAGATATCACACTATAGAGACTGTGTCTGTTCCCCGAACTAGAAAATACAGAAAACATCCAAACCAAAGTAAGAGTAACAATTTAATTGATGTTCAACAAATAAAAAACAGATATAATACAGATAAACACGTGATAAAGCTTGGCTTATTGAATATTAGATCCCTTTCTACAAAAGCACTTTTTGTAAATGATATGATCACTGATCATAAACTAGATGTGCTCTGTTTGACAGAAACCTGGCTAAAACCAGATGATTACATTACTTTAAACGAGTTTACCCCCCATGATTACTGTTATAAACAAGAGCCGCGTCTAAAAGGTAAAGGGGGAGGTGTTGCTACAATTTATTGCAATATTCTGAGTATTTGTCAGAGGTCGGGTTTCAAGTATAATTTGTTTGAAGTAATGGTGCTTCCCTATCTGTCGGTCACTACGAGTTATGTCGTGACGACATAGGGGATTTACTTGGAAGCCCCAATCATCTCTGTAAAGAGAAAACGCCAATGAATATTGGCTAGTGGAATTTGCATACCTGAGCCACTCCCCGTGCACACGGGTATAAATAGGCGACAGGTGCATCCACTGATCAGATTTTTGCTTCGGAGCCAAGTGGATGAACGTGTTGATCTCCACAAAGCCATTCATCTGTCTGGAAGCTGTTCTGGTTGGCGTCACGGTGCGAACAGCGGTGTCCCCTGGGCACTTCAACTAAAAGAGCAGATTTCCTAAAAGAGCAAAAAGCACGGCCGATTCACGTCTTTTTAAAGAAAATACTTTTTCACACAGGGCCATGTAGGTTTGGATTTTGTTTTCCCTTCATAAAATGAACCCTTCATTTAAAAACTGCATGTTGTGTTTACTTGTGTTATTTTTGATTTATATTTAAATTTGTTTGATGATCTGAAACATTAAAGTGTGACAAACGTGCAAAAAAATAAAAAATCAGGAAGGGGGGCCAACACTTTTTCACACCACTGTATATTTGCAGCCATATAAGACACATCACATGGATCTTTTAAATGCACAATAGGGTAGATATGTGAAATTACACCTAAAAGGCATCACACAATGACATTTTTCAGTTTCGTATGGTATTTTCAGATTCCCACATTTGTCTCTGAAAACCTGGTGTAATTTGTGATTCATCATTATGCTTATACCTCACTTCCATCAGATCTTAAGAAAATCTGTTCAGTTGTGGAAACAAATACTAAACTAAACCTAACAAAACAAGTGCCATTTATGTTTGGCTCCTAAATGAACAGGATAGCTTCACATAAGTCTACACCATTTATCTTTTAAATCCTCAATATTCTTTTTCAGAGTTTTCACTTCTTCACTTTTCTCATCTTTGAAGTGTTCAAAGAGTTTCTCCAGTAATTCAAGTTGTTTCTGGCGTTCATCCATTACCTTCTGCAGCTCCTGAATGTGCTGCTCTTTTGTCTCTCTAAACGTATTAAATTCTTCTGCTTGTTTTCTGGCGTTATCTTCATGTTTCTTCTTCATCTCTCTCATTTCTTCTTCATGTTTCTGTTTCATTTCATCTCGCCCTTTCTCTTCTCTTTCTTTTCTCTCTTTCTCTTCTCTTTCTCTTTTCTTGATCTCTTCTTCTTGCTCTTGTTTCAGATCTTTAATCGTTTTCTTCCATCTCTTTCTCTCTTCTTCTTGTCTCTCATCATCTTCTCGTTTTCTTCTCTCCCACTTCTCATTTCTCTCTCGCTCCAGTTGTTCATAATGTCTTTTTGTTTCCTGTTTCTTTTCTTCATATTCTCTCTCTTTTTCTTCTCTTTCTCTTCTCTGTTTCTGTCTCTCCTCCTCGATCTTCTGTTTTTCTTCTTCTTTCTCTTTTTCAAATCTCTTTCTCATTTTCTCCAGTTTTTCTTGATTTTCTCTCAGTTGTTCCTCGTGTTTCTCTTTTCTCTTTCTTTCTTCTTCCTCTCGTTCTCTCATCTTTCGGTTCTTTTCATCCTCCCATTCTCTCTGCTGTCGTTTAATTTCCTCTTGAGTCTCTTTTCTCTCATTTTCAGCTGCTTTTATTTTTATTTTCCATTCTTGTCTTTCTTTCTCTTCTTTTTCATTCCTCCTTCTTTCATCCAAATCTCTCTTTTTTGTTTCTTCTTCTTGTTTCATCTGTAATTCTGCTATAATACGTTCTTGTTCATGTTTCATCTTTTCTTGATCTTGTCTGTATTTTTCTTCTCTCTTTCTATCTTCTTCTTCTCTTTCTTTCTGCTGTTTTTCATAATCTGATCTCTGATTTTCAATCTCTCTCTTCATCTCTTCTATTTTATGATTATATTCAGCTCTTTGCTGTTTTTCCTCTTCTGATCGTTTCTGGTTTTCAATCTCTCGTTTCTTCTGTTCTGTTTTCTCTTTTTCTTCAAACTCTTTTTTGAGTTTTTCCTCTTTTTCTCTCATTTGATTTTCTATTTTCATTCTCTCCTCATCTGCTCTTTGTTTCTCTTCATCTAGTCTCTTCATCATGTTTTCCATTTCCATCTCATATTTGGCCTGTAACTCTTCTCTCTTATTCTCTATTTCTCTCTCTCTCTCTTTCAGTATTTCTTCCATTCTGTTTTTAATGGACATCTCTGCCTCCTCAAACATGCTGTTAGTGAAGTATCGACCCTGATTACTATTTTTCACATCTTCTATCATGTTTAACAGTTTAATCACTTGAGTTCTGTCTTGTTTTTCTCTGTTATTGAAAACCAGGAACCTGTTTCCACAATCTCTGATCAGCTTCTGGAGGTTTGCATTGCTACCTTTCTTCACATAGTCCTCTATAGATTCACCCTCAAGATCGTCTCCTCTAGTGAACAGAACGATGCTGAACTGAGCAGCTTTATAACCAAAGATCTTCTTTATCATATCCACAGTGTCTGTTTCCACCTGAATGAATCGTCCCACACTCAACACAATGACAAACACATGAGGTCCAGGTGACGACAGTGAAACACATTTCACTATTTCTTCTACTGCTTGTTCATTATTCAGTGTCGTGTCAAAGAGACCTGGAGTGTCGACAACAGCTACTGATCGACCATCAACTTCACCAACTCCTTTCATGCAATCAGTCGTCACTGAATCCATGCTTGCTTGACTCATAAACTCATTTCTTCCCAGAATAGTGTTTCCTGTTGCACTCTTTCCATTTCCTGTTCTACCAATCAGCACAATCCTCAAACGCTCTGGATCTTCTGAGCATTCGCCACCTGAAAACCATGCATGTATTAATATCATGGAGTTGTCTTCTTTTCTTTTTTTTATTCCAAGTCTTATATAAAAAAATCATACTCATACAAAATTACTCATGGTCTATGTTATGACTAGGACAGATTTTTAATTGCTTTATTTTTATTTGATTTCACCATTTTGGCCCATACCTTTGTATTGCAACAAACAAGCCACCAAAATTGTATAGATAATGTAAAAGTTTTACAATTCTCAATTGCAATACAGCAAAAACTACTATATCTTAAAGGAATAGTTCATCCAAATGACAATTTGCTGTTAATTTACACACCCTCAGACCATCCAAGATGTAGGTGACTTTTTTTCTTCACTAAAACATTAAAAAAGATGAAACTGTGGTCCTTGGAAGTCATATAATGGAAGTCAACGGTTACTATCTTTATAAGAGTAAAACACACACACACACACATACAAGCAAAGCAAAATTAATACCCGTGGCTACTGATGAAACATTGAGGTCAAATGAAGAGAAACAATCGGTCTGTGCCAGAAACTAAACTAAACCTCGGCAAACGGTCCTGAGTGCGTTCACAACAGTCTGGAGCAAGAGTGTCCTGTCACGTAATGACGTATATCAAATGTTGTGAATCTGTTAAGTCAGTCCTGATTGAGATCACCCACATGAACGTAATCTTGCTCTTTTATATAGGTTGCAGCATCAGGATAAGCACAAGTAAGTGTCATTATGATGAACAATACACCATACACATCATTCCTCTCCTCACCACAGTCTGCAGCATGTGCTTCCAGTCTCTAATAATGACATATGCTCGGTGGGTGAAAAACTCACACATGAACTGACATTGTACTGTTTAGGGAAAAGTGTGTTGTATTGATATGCGTCATTACATGGTTAAAGGTAATACAATTGTAAATAGTGTTCAGTTTTTTGTATTCATTTTGGTTTGCTTGTATGTGTGTTTTTTTTTATTCTTAAAGAGATTGTAACCATTGACTTGCATTCTGTGTTAATTCTGTGTTAATATTGTGTTAATGTTTTAGTGAAGAAAAAAGTCACCTACAGCTTGGATGGACTGAGGGTGAGTAGATGAACAGCAAATGTTCATTTTTGGGTGAACTTTCCCTTTAAGACATAACTGACTGTGTTTGTGAGGATACTCACACTCACTAAGATGTGCATTTTGACATAGATGTGTGTATTTATCCACTTTTCTTTTTTTTTTTTTTTTTTGGCCTGTCAGTAGCACAGATAACACATGACAGTACATATGCGTGGCCATGCTATCATCATTCACAGCCTTTTTTCCTTTTTCTTTTTCTTTTTTTAATTAAATATATTTATTTATTTTTTTTATTTTATTTATTTTTTTAATATTTTTTTTTTTTTTTAATTAATTAATTAATTTTATTTTATATACCCTTTTACTTAACCACACTGTGACAGACAAGACCAGGGGACAGAGAAAACAAGAGAGAGAAAGAAGAAAGAAGAAAGGAAAAAAAAAAAAAAAGGTTGTGGGGAAAGTCAACAGAGAAGGGGGGGGGAGAGAGAGAGAAAAAAGGAGAATGGGGGTTAGAGAGAGAGAGGGAAAAAAAACAAAACAAAAAAAACCAGACAATTTGCTTTGATACCTGCTGACAAAAAGAGAAAACAACAGAAGAAAACAACCGAAGACACATCAAAGAGACTGCAGCAACAACCAACATCTGTATGAATCACAATAAATTCTAAATGTTAAATGTTATTGAGCAGCACACATAACTAATATTACAAAATAAGTTTTGAAGCAACAGCAGATCAAGACAATGTGTGTCTGTGAGCACCTGTTTTTACACCAATGTGAATGCTTGAGTGTACACCTGTGTGTGTGAGCGCGCTTGTGTTCATAAGGTTCCTCCATGTAAATGTTTAATAGTGTGTGTGGGGAACAACAGCCCCATCCCGCAAGGCATGTAGCAGGCACGGGAAAAGGCCCGGGCCCCAAACATCCGGAGGCCCCCCAGGGCACGGGACCCCCAGGAGAACCACCGCAGGGACAACCGCGGCCTCCACCCAGAAAAGGGCAGAGGAGAGCCCGAAGGTGGGACCTCCGACAGCCACAGTGTAGACGCCCCAGGGTGCCGTGGCGGCAAGCCCGCAGGCTCCACCGGCAGCCGACCACACCAGGGCGGACCGGGCCCTGGGCCCGGAGACCCAAAGGCCCCCCACCCCACAATCGGGGCCCAGCAAGGCCAGTAGGGCCAGGCCCCGCCGAGAGCGGGCCGGCGCTCGCCCGAGCATCCTGCCCCGGCGCGAGAAATCACCAACGCACCAGCGGCATCCTCCACCGGCAGGGCATGGTGGTGGGGTGGGGGTCGACTAAGATGATGAGTGAGGCGGAGTCTAAGGCCCGACCTGACACATAGACGTAGACGACAAGCACACATATACACAAGCATATGTTCCCACCCTCATGCACGCAAACGAATATTCACACCCTCGCCCCACATGTAGACACACAAAAATGGACACGGTACCCACACTCACACTCCCCATATGCACTCTATACTCCTAGGTCCAGGCACCACCACCCCCAGAGGGGTAGCCAGCGCCCGATCCCGGAGCTGAACCCCCTTCGCTCCGGCGTGGGGACAGGAAGACCACCCCGGTCCCCGCAGCAGCAGAGAAAATCAACAGCCCAGACCCCGACCGGGCGGCCAGCTCATCCTCACAGCCCCCGGCCCCAGACAGAGAACAGAGAACAGGGGTGTGAGAAAAAAATAAATAAATAAAAAAAATAAATAAATAAAAAAAAAGACCCCATGCTTCACCCCACCCGCTCAAATGTAGTGTTGGTGTGTGTTGTTCTAAGGTGCTTTAAAACAGGGGTGCTTTAAAACAGGGGAGGGGCACCCTCCACAAGCTTGTGTCAGCTCGTCCCCTCCCTAGAGCCCTCAATGTATATGTGCAACTTAAAATGTATCCACTTTAATGCAAGAAGATGCGATAGAGTGCTCAATTTGAGCGTGTCTACTGAAACATTAACACTCCAACCCAGGGCCATAGCAAAAGAATTCTGGGACTTACAATTTTATTGGGTCCCTCTGATGTTTGATGTGAATAATAAGATATTCATTGGATCAGACTAAACCATTTTAGGGAGAGGAGAGGAACAGATATTTGGAAAACTTCTTTCACCAAATTGTATGTTTTTGTGATTTCCATTAAAATCTCAGGCATACAACTATATTTATATATATATATATATATAATTATTCACTGAACAGGGACCAATATAGTATAGCTTCTAGATTTTGTGAGGCCCCCTGCGCAGAGGGGGTCCTTATAACTGTCACGACCTTTCGCCCCACTAGCAGCAGCCCTGCTCCCACCCAGGGTCGTTGCCCCCTCACTCAAGATGAGTGTGAAAATAGATTTTATTTATGAAATATAATGGTTTATTTAAAAAACACAGTTGCCAAATGAATAGGCTTTCTAGCATGAATATGATGCTACTATAGCAAAAATTTAGGACAGTCTGTTTCACAAAGTCGCATTTTAATTACATCTGACACACAAACTTCCCGCGCAAGCGGTTCAACTAAATGCAGGACTTATGCAGCACTACTGACTAAGCTAAAGGTATGATTAAATAATTTTTTAATGTTTAATAGAGCGCTAGATTATCGTAGTTAGTTGATTATTTTGCTGTATTGTTTGATGCTGTTCAATTTGTTAAACTTAAAATGATGCATCTGTTAAATGGGCCGCAATGAATGTGTTATGTCAGGGAATCGGTCGCAATAAGCTTGTGCTTCATTGTAAAACAGACACAATTGAGTATTTCTGGTGGCTGTGGTGGTATTTGACTGTATTTGTGGTAAAACTGCTGCCCTAAGACATGTTATTTCCTGGATGTCAGATTTTCGAATTTGATGCGATTTTGTTTTATCATACTCTGCCATCTGTATTTGCTAAGTTTGCTACCTTTTAGCAGAGTCACTCACTCAGAACGCATTTTTCATTCCACTGCGGTATTTTCCATTGTATTTCAAAGTAAATGCGCTACAGATGTCTTTGAATTTGAATGCTGCGCTTTCATCTTTTACAGCAGCTTGTCCACGCTTAATACATCATTCTAAAATACAGCACTAAAAAAACCCCCCAAAAAAAACACTCTTCCGCTGACCTGTCTCGCACCAAAACACTATCTGTGTGTGAACCCAGTATTCTAATAGTTGTAGTAGTAGCACGGGCAGGTTTGTTTACGGTCTGACAAATACGTGAATGGGCCACATATGTTTTTATTTATTTATTTAATTTTACTTTGCGCTACGTCATCGCCCCCTTTCGTTACCTCAGCCGCCCCCTCATCAGTGCTGCGCTGGCGCCGGCTCTGATCCCACCACACACTTAAACTTTTGCTGCTTTTGTCCCCCACAGACTGTTCATTTCAAAAATAATTTTCAATTCTCATGTGTAATTCTTATGTGCAATACTATATGAGCGAGTAGACTGCTCATAAGTGGATGAATGGGCCTTACAAAGTTAATACTCTTGCCCCTCTCTGTTGTGTCACTTTAATTACTTTTCTCTCATCTTGCACTGTCCCTGTTTGAACTGTACCACTGCACTGTGTTGTTTCTTGTGTAAATTCAAGTATGTTTCAAGTTTTCATGTAAAGTATTTCTGTAAAGTATATTTATACTTGAAGTATATGTATAGTTAGTTTACTCTTTAAATATGTCAGTTGTGTGTAGGTTTATATATGTTATATGTTTATATATTTCTTTGTTTTGAGCAGAGTTCTCTTTTGCATCTTACTGTGTTTAAATGTTTTAAAATCGTTTGAATTTACAGGATTTAAAAACATGTGCAAATGACAAACATCTGTGATTACACAGTCGCAGCACTGGCCCGCTGAAACACTAAGCCACATCACAATATCCATTTTATTTCTACATATTGTGAAAACCTAAAATGTGTATGGTTTATTAAAATAAAGGGTAAATGGAAAGAAGATCTGCTACTTTTTAATATTCCAATTATACCGCTACAGAGAGCATGACTTTCGGATTTTCTTGAGTACATCTGGAAAATGTCTTCATCTGTCATAAGCTTCACATGCAGGTGTTGAACTTGAAGCTTAAACTTAAAAAGTATTAACTTAAGCACTTTCTTGATTACTGACAATCGGTAGGTCACTTCTGAAGGTTTACTGTAATTAATTCTAGACAGATATTCATTTTTTTCAGTAGTTAAAGTATTTTTACTGTTTTGCTAACCTATTTTACCAGTTGAAAATAACTGACTCAAGAGTGATGAAAAAACTGACTCATAAACTGGTATATTTATGAATCAGGTAAATCTAGCTCTTTTTCTACAACAGACGTATAGAGAGTATAGACAACATGACTGCTTAAAGATTGTGAAATAAATATTTCTACATTCTGATAATGATTCATAAGCTAAAAAAACGAAACACTGACCTTCTGACTGACCCTTCTTTTGTAACTCTTTGATTTTACTCTCCATTCTCTTCAGTTCTTCTTCATATCTCTCCTCTGTTTCACGTCTGGCTCTGTTCTCTTGAGCCTTCACATACATCTGAAGTGAATATGGTTCAGTCTTTATGTTCTCTATATAATCCAGTAGATCTGGGATCTGTCTTGAGTTTTCAGGTTCCTTTAACCCCATCACTCTGTACTGACCTCCACAGAGACCGATTAATCGCTGAGATTCTGGGCTGGATATTATGCATTCTGTCACTGGTCTTTTAACAGGGACCTCACTGATAAATATTACTATGAAGTGCTCTTTAGAGTAAAATATCCTCTGGATCTCCTCCATTTCTGCTTTGGCATCATTGTTTAGTGGATCAACAGGAATAATAATGATGAAAGCATGAACTCCAGGATCACAGAGAGACACACAGCGGAGAGTCTGACGCATCACTTCCTCCTCTGAGAGACGACTGAGAGCTGGAAGATTGATCAGATAGATCAGATGTCCATGAATCTTCTCCTCTTTCTTCTCACACACTTCACTGATCTCATTTTGATGTGAAGGTTTAACTTTCTTCCCTCGTAAAAGTTTGGACACAGAAACTGTAAGTGTTGTATCACTTCCACACAGCACCAGATTCAGCTTCTGTTTTCTTGAGACATTCAGTGACCCTGAAAGACATAAAGAGACATGAGTGCACTCACACACACAGATACATAAACATAAACATAAGTGTTACTCATTGCGCGGCTCGCGAGCCTCATGCGGCTCGCCAAGCTTTACATTGTGGCTCGCATGGCAGTAAATAATACGATGATATGATCATGCATTCAATACAGATATTTAATAAAAACATTAAAAACAAGCAGGGCTATAACAACCCATTAAAAAAACTAACCGGACGCGAGTTGCGTCCAAAAGACAATAGAGCCCATCAGAGTACGTGAGCGGAGCGGAGTGGGAGTGGAGCGGTGTAAGTTTGAATGGAGGGAGGAGCGGATTTATTAGAAGTCGGAGCGTCGTGGTTTCCACTTGCTCCAAGAGCGCTCCACCACCGCTCCATCACGAGTACAAAGCCCCATTCACACTGCACGTTGGTCCCGGAAAATTGCCAGAAAATTGCCGGAATGCCTTCTGTGTGAACGCAAACACGTCCCGGGATTAATTCCGGGATTGATCCCGGGTTGGGACCTAGTAACATTGCCGGGTTCAGTTCCGGAACGAGCGCAGTGTGAACAAAAGCCGGATCAATGCCGTAACGAGTGTGTGGTAGTGATGACGCACTTTATCGTTCGGCAGTTTTACCGGTTGTTTTGAAGACAGATCAACGTTCACAAGACGAAAAATGTGTAAACTAAAATGAAGCAGCGAACAGGGAGCTCCTCACTATCCGCGCTGAAGCTGAAATCATTCTCCAGTTTAGTGAAATGGTGAGCGCGCATTATACACGTCACATGAAAGGTCACGTGTCTTTACGGGTTGTGTGTGAATGCACGCACAGATTCCGGAAAATCACTGGCAGTGTGAATGCAGCAAATCTGACGATCCGGGAACAAATGCCGGAACACATTACCCGTGTATTTTCCGGAATCTCTGTGTGAAAGGGGCTTAAGTCATGCCAACGACCCGTAATATAACTGCATATTTAGCAAGAATTCACATGTTAAACATATTTAGCTAGCTTGATAGAAAAGGATCACTCAAATAAAAAAGAATGTGAAGGCTATGATGACATGAGCTGATGTTATAGTTCTCAAGGAATTTGTAACTTTGTTCCTTCTGATAGGCTACTGAATATTTCCATGTGAAAACATGATTTTAACAGTTACAACATTTATTCACACGCAATCGCTCTCTCAATAATGCATTCAAACAAATGTAATCTTAGTGTGACTTCATCTGTATCTGATTTCGAATGAGCAGAAATCTGTAAGAAATGAAGCGATAATAGTAAAATAACTGACGAAAATGTACTGTTCTTTTCATCAGAAACAAAATTGGCACTGCAAAAAGCAGCAATTATACCTTTTAATGCTGATTTTAGCTTGTCATGTGGTAGGAAAAAAAGTTTGCACACTTCCAATAAGCCACTTTGAACCTCTCCTGTTATTTTATTTATTTTATTTAATTGTATTATCCTTTCTTCTTTTAATATATGTTATGAACAGAACTTTGATATTTCAAACATACTGAAATACTTTAGACACGGAGCGGTGTTTCTGAGATCAGTGAGCGAGGAGTGGAGCGGGAAATGGTGAACCCGAAGCGGAGCCGGAGCGGAGTGATTATTAAAAGCTCGGAGCGCGGAGAGGAAATTGTTGGCGCTCCACTCCGCTCACATACTCTGGAACCCATGATGTCTACACTGGATGCGGCGCGATGCGACACGATCCCCATCAGTAAACTGATGCCTCGTTCCATTTATGAAGAACTAAGTTCAAATGATTTGCAACTGTCGCTTTTTCGCGTCACGTGTAGACAGACTTTTAGCGCAGCGGGGCGCGGCATGACAACTGTCTGGTCTGGTGTAGACATGGTCAGACAGTGTCTGCTCTATTACAAATAATTTATATTTAAAAAAATACCTAAAACAGCTACAAGATGGAAATATAGACTAGAGATATTTACACTTGCTCTGTCCTACGTCCATGACACTGACTCACTGCTGCCAGTTTTAATCTTAACAGCTCTGAACGCTGAATGTGCGCCGGATGGTTAGATAGATACATGATGGACTAGTATAGAAAAAAAATAACTTGAGGTCTTCCCAGCATTAAGGTAATCCTGCTTTTATTTTAAATCATCTTGTCCTAGTTACAAATTTGACTGGTAAATGATAAAGAATGATAGCCCCTTTTGTATTGCATTGCATATCAGGGATGACAGATTGATAAAAAGACATGCTATTTATGACTGGATGTAACCTTTGATACTTCGCGGTAAAAGTGGCTCTCCGATTGACTTTGCCCTTTCAGTGCGGCTCCCATGAAAAAAATAGTGAGGACCTCTAATATAGCTGAATGGTCAACTTAATGTTGGGACAAACTCCCTCTGGATTTTGAACTCTTATACTGACTGTGTTAAAAATAAATTCTTAATGTAAATATAACCATGAAGTCCCACCTGAACCATGACATGAATACCAATAAATAAATAAAACATAAAACAGTTCTAAATTTTTGTACAAGCTTGTAACAATTTTGTATAAATCATTACAAACTGAGCTGACGTTGCTGGTGTGATGCCAAAATAACAACAAAAGCTATTCTGGAGGGGAATGTGTTTAGTGCCCTCCATTTCTACAAAATGGGATTTTGAACAATATCAGCATAGATATTTTTGGCATCAGTGCTTTAACTTGTGATTATAAAGGAATCATTTTATTTTTGGTGACATCATAATGTCATTATAAGCACATAACAGTCAGAAAAGCAGCTATGATGCCCTGTTATTGGATTAAACCCAGCTCAAGTTTCTGTCTTTCTTTCTTTATTTATTGAATTTCTTTGCTCCACAGACCTTTGTAGCTTTATTGATTATTGATTGATTGATTGATTGATTGACAGTTAATGTACACATGTATTTCCTGATAATAATATTAGACACACGTTCTGAAAGCTTTACAAATACTTTACCTTCAATTCTCTCTTTAAGTTTTCCATAATATTTGTGGTGAGCTCTTCCCTCATATTCTTCCTCTGATCTGCGTGGATCATCAGATCTGCTCTGCTCTTCATCCACTGATGTCCCTATTACATCTTCATATATCTCACATGTGAGACAGTCTTCCAGGTTTTTATTGAGTATCTCATCAACCCTCTTGAATATCGCAGAACACCATTCTGGTTTTCCTTCATCAAACTGCAGATGTCCTCCTCCACACTCCTTTATTAACTGAAGAATATGCTTTTTCTTAATACTCATGTGTGTCTGTTCATCGGTCGTGATCACTATTGCACGTTTAATTGCTTCTTCACTGAATTTGTTGAGCACATATTTCACTCTTCTCATGTCCTCCTCAGTGAAGTCATTATATTGCAGTACAAGAATGAATGCATGAGGTCCTGGATCAGATATGTCCACACACTCTCTCACTGTCTGTGTGATCTGATGATCTGAGATGTCCGGATTCAGCGGATGAAGAGTGTTAATGACTGTGACGAGTCTGTCCTTCACCGGTCCACTGATTTTCATCACATTGTGCTGCTGTAAAGATGTACGTGCATCATACTCATGCACATCTACTCCAAGGATTAAACTTCCAACTCTGCTGTTTTCTAATCCATTTTTCCCCAGAAGAACAATTCTCAGATCACACACTGAAAAACATACACAAAGCACATCATATAAAGACAGAAATACTGAAAAGTGATCATCTATAAGAAACTTAATTATAAAATCAAAGTTCAGACTTTCAGTAAATATAAAACCATGTAACTGAGAAAACCTATGCACTAGCCCTCTCATACACACACACACACACACACACACAAATAATAATACAAAATAAATAAAAAAAAGAAAATCTCTCTTTCTTCTCTTCTCTAGCTGCCTTCCTAATCTGGTTGTCTAATAAACATGGCATCATATGTTATGGCTATTGTTGGCTCGTTGATGAATTGCTTTTTGTAAGTCGCTTTGGATAAAAGCATCTGCTAAATACAGTAATGTAAATATTAATGTAAAAATACGAAATTATTTGATATACTTGCAGAGTAATGTAAAAACATCAGATATTTGATCAGATTCTGTATAACAACAATTATATCTGCAAAAAGCTATGATTAACTTACTGTTAGGACGCTCAGAGCTTCCACTTCGATTTCGCCGTCTCTCTAAAACAACAACAACAACGTACCAGATGTGCTGAGTAACATATCAATGTGATAGAATATTAATCATTGATCGTTGATTAAGTTCATTCAAAATCTTTTTTCTTTGAAAATGCTACGAGAGATTATTAAAAAATATATATTATAGTGCAAACAACGTTACTTTATAGTAAAAGACTCTAATTGTTTTCGTGATGATACTTACGTCGGCCTAACTCTCTTCCTCTCATTTGCGCATACTGCCCTGTGAAGGATTCTAGATAAAATCAAGCACAAAACAAAATAAACATCCAAAAAACAAATATTCTCCATTATTCTTGTGTTAAATTCGATCCACTTTGAGAGAATAGGCCTACACCAGGTTGTGACGCATTCTTTAGACATGCTTCCTGATACATTTTTTATTGCGATAAAGTTTAAAAATTTTACATTTAAAAAAGCAGCGATTTGTTAGACTAGCGAAAATAGCAAAATGTTGCCCTTATCTACATATTCTAACTTGATTTTTACCCATCCTGGACGTATTTTCTTCGCCACCAGCAGCCAGACATGAAATCGAAAGAGAAAGTTTCACGAGCGCAAGATCCAGACAACTATCATTTCCGTTCTATATGTATTCCCTCGGACCACCAGAGGGCCGCCTATAACCGTTCAATACGAAATAACAGCTGCCAGATGCTAAAGGTTTACTCGCTATTAGGGTGATAGGAGTTTCTGGGTGAATAGTTGTAATTTAAGTAAATATTTATTCAAGAGAAGAACCGGGGCCTGTTTCATAAAACAAGTTTACCAAATAAACCAGGCTTATTGCAGTCATATTGTTTGTAGAGTTTCAAATCTCAGTCTAAAGGTTATATTTGTGACCCAGAGCTGAAGAAGATGTAAATGTGTGATGAAACACACCTGATTCACATCAGCAGCTCATCAATGACTTTACCAGAAACACTTTACACGAGACATCTACTGTTTAACACAACAGAGTCCATTACAGCAGAAGATGAAAATTCTGACATTTCACACAAAAATGAAAAATCACCATTATTATTTGTGAGATGATAACTGAATGACATTCACTGAATTAACCTGAAATAATTTCACTTATATTAAACAGAATTTAAGGCTTTATAAATCAAACATGTATCAGTAGACATGAACACACATCTGAGTGAGTGATGTATGTGTGTTATGTAGAATTCACTGTCAACACTGCTTTAGATGAATGTAAGTAATGTAAATAAACAAATCCAAATGGAATAACTAAATATAAGTAATCTATTTCATTAGTTCATTAGTATTGTTGATAAATTGAGGAACATTTGTGTTGGATAAAAAAGCAAGTTAACACAGGAGCATCTACCTCAACATGTGAATGCAGTATTGATCAGATAAATCACAGAGGTGACTGACTCTTGTCTGATGTTACACCTCAACATGTAAATGCAGTATTGATCAGATAAATCACAGAGGTGACTGACTCTTGTCTGATGTTACACCTCAACATGTAAATGCAGTATTGATCAGATAAATCACAGAGGTGACGGACTCTTGTCTGATGTTACACCTCAACATGTGAATGCAGTATTGATCAGATAAATCACAGAGGTGACTGACTCTTGTCTGATGTTACACCTCAACATGTGAATGCAGTATTGATCAGATAAATCACAGAGGTGACCGACTCTTGTCTGATGTTACACCTCAACATGTGAATGCAGTATTGATCAGATAAATCACAGAGGTGACTGACTCTTGTCTGATGTTACACCTCAACATGTGAATGCAGTATTGATCAGATAAATCACAGAGGTGACGGACTCTTGTCTGATGTTACACCTCAACATGTAAATGCAGTATTGATCAGATAAATCACAGAGGTGGCGGACTCTTGTCTGATGTTACACCTCAACATGTGAATGCAGTATTGATCAGATAAATCACAGAGGTGACCGACTCTTGTCTGATGTTACACCTCAACATGTGAATGCAGTATTGATCAGATAAATCACAGAGGTGACTGACTCTTGTCTGATGTTACACCTCAACATGTGAATGCAGTATTGATCAGATAAATCACAGAGGTGACTGACTCTTGTCTGATGTTACACCTCAACATGTAAATGCAGTATTGATCAGATAAATCACAGAGGTGACCGACTCTTGTCTGATGTTACACCTCAACATGTAAATGCAGTATTGATCAGATAAATCACAGAGGTGACGGACTCTTGTCTGATGTTACACCTCAACATGTAAATGCAGTATTGATCAGATAAATCACAGAGGTGACGGACTCTTGTCTGATGTTACACCTCAACATGTGAATGCAGTATTGATCAGATAAATCACAGAGGTGACTGACTCTTGTCTGATGTTACACCTCAACATGTAAATGCAGTATTGATCAGATAAATCACAGAGGTGACCGACTCTTGTCTGATGTTACACCTCAACATGTAAATGCAGTATTGATCAGATAAATCACAGAGGTGACCGACTCTTGTCTGATGTTACACCTCAACATGTGAATATACAAACCCGATTCCAAAAAAGTTGGGACACTGTACAAATTGTGAATAAAAAAGGAATGCAATAATTTACAAATCTCACAAACTTATATTTTATTCACAACAGAATATAGATAACATATCAAATGTTGAAAGTGAGACATTTTGAAATGTCATGCCAAATATTGGCTCATTTTGGATTTCATGAGAGCTACACATTCCAAAAAAGTTGGGACAGGTAGCAATAAGAGGCTGGAAAAGTTAAATGTACATATAAGGAACAGCTGGAGGACCAATTTGCAACTTATTAGGTCAATTGGCAACATGATTGGGTATTAAAAGAGCCTCTCAGAGTGGCAGTGTCTCTCAGAAGTCAAGATGGGAAGAGGATCACCAATTCCCCCAATGCTGCGGCGAAAAAAAGTGGAGCAATATCAGAAAGGAGTTTCTCAGAGAAAAATTGCAAAGAGTTTGAAGTTATCATCATCTACAGTGCATAATATCATCCAAAGATTCAGAGAATCTGGAACAATCTCTGTGCGTAAGGGTCAAGGCCGGAAAACCATACTTAATGCCCGTGATCTTCGGGCCCTTAGACGGCACTGCATCACATACAGGAATGCTACTGTAATGGAAATCACAACATGGGCTCAGGAATACTTCCAGAAAACATTGTCGGTGAACACAATCCACCATGCCATTCGCCGTTGCCAGCTAAAACTCTATAGGTCAAAAAAGAAGCCATATCTAAACATGATCCAGAAGCGCAGGCGTTTTCTCTGGGCCAAGGCTCATTTAAAATGGACTGTGGCAAAGTGGAAAACTGTTCTGTGGTCAGACGAATCAAAATTTGAAGTTCTTTTTGGAAAACTGGGACGCCATGTCATCCGGACTAAAGAGGACAAGGACAACCCAAGTTGTTATCAGCGCTCAGTTCAGAAGCCTGCATCTCTGATGGTATGGGGTTGCATGAGTGCGTGTGGCATGGGCAGCTTACACATCTGGAAAGGCACCATCAATGCTGAAAGGTATATCCAAGTTCTAGAACAACATATGCTCCCATCCAGACGTCGTCTCTTTCAGGGAAGACCTTGCATTTTCCAACATAACAATGCCAGACCACATACTGCATCAATTACAACATCATGGCTGCGTAGAAGAAGGATCCGGGTACTGAAATGGCCAGCCTGCAGTCCAGATCTTTCACCCATAGAAAACATTTGGCACATCATAAAGAGGAAGATGCGACAAAGAAGACCTAAGACAGTTGAGCAACTAGAAGCCTGTATTAGACAAGAATGGGACAACATTCCTATTCCTAAACTTGAGCAACTTGTCTCCTCAATCCCCAGACGTTTGCAGACTGTTATAAAAAGAAGAGGGGATGCCACACAGTGGTAAACATGGCCTTGTCCCAACTTTTTTGAGATGTGTTGATGCCATGAAATTTAAAATCAACTTATTTTTCCCTTAAAATTATACATTTTCTCAGTTTAAACATTTGATATGTCATCTATGTTGTATTCTGAATAAAATATTGAAATATGAAACTTCCACATCATTGCATTCTGTTTTTATTCACAATTTGTACAGTGTCCCAACTTTTTTGGAATCGGGTTTGTAGTATTGATCAGATAAATCACAGAGGTGACTGACTCTTGTCTGATGTTACACCTCAACATGTAAATGCAGTATTGATCAGATAAATCACAGAGGTGACTGACTCTTGTCTGATGTTACACCTCAACATGTGAATGCAGTATTGATCAGATAAATCACAGAGGTGACTGACTCTTGTCTGATGTTACACCTCAACATGTGAATGCAGTATTGATCAGATAAATCACAGAGGTGACTGACTCTTGTCTGATGTTACACCTCAACATGTAAATGCAGTATTGATCAGATAAATCACAGAGGTGACTGACTCTTGTCTGATGTTACACCTCAACATGTGAATGCAGTATTGATCAGATAAATCACAGAGGTGACTGACTCTTGTCTGATGTTACACCTCAACATGTGAATGCAGTATTGATCAGATAAATCACAGAGGTGACTGACTCTTGTCTGATGTTACACCTCAACATGTGAATGCAGTATTGATCAGATAAATCACAGAGGTGACCGACTCTTGTCTGATGTTACACCTCAACATGTAAATGCAGTATTGATCAGATAAATCACAGAGGTGACCGACTCTTGTCTGATGTTACACCTCAACATGTGAATGCAGTATTGATCAGATAAATCACAGAGGTGACTGACTCTTGTCTGATGTTACACCTCAACATGTGAATATAGTATTGATCAGATAAATCACAGAGGTGACTGACTCTTGTCTGATGTTACACCTCAACATGTAAATGCAGTATTGATCAGATAAATCACAGAGGTGACTGACTCTTGTCTGATGTTACACCTCAACATGTGAATGCAGTATTGATCAGATAAATCACAGCGGTGACTGACTCTTGTCTGATGTTACACCTCAACATGTGAATGCAGTATTGATCAGATAAATCACAGAGGTGACTGACTCTTGTCTGATGTTACACCTCAACATGTGAATGCAGTATTGATCAGATAAATCACAGAGGTGACTGAATCTTGTCTGATGTTACACCTCAACATGTGAATGCAGTATTGATCAGATAAATCACAGAGGTGACTGACTCTTGTCTGATGTTACACCTCAACATGTGAATGCAGTATTGATCAGATAAATCACAGAGGTGACCGACTCTTGTCTGATGTTACACCTCAACATGTAAATGCAGTATTGATCAGATAAATCACAGAGGTGACGGACTCTTGTCTGATGTTACACCTCAACATGTGAATGCAGTATTGATCAGATAAATCACAGAGGTGACTGACTCTTGTCTGATGTTCCCCCTTAACATGTAAATGCAGTATTGATCAGATAAATCACAGAGGTGACGGACTCTTGTCTGATGTTACACCTCAACATGTGAATGCAGTATTGATCAGATAAATCACAGAGGTGACTGACTCTTGTCTGATGTTCCCCCTTAACATGTAAATGCAGTATTGATCAGATAAATCACAGAGGTGACTGACTCTTGTCTGATGTTACAGGAACAGATGAGACACACGTGTGTTTATCCAGTGAAGAGAGACTGATGAAGGAATGATGCCATCAGAGCCTCTCAGTGAGTATATTACTGAAAACTTTTAACTTTTAAGTTGTAGTTTATTCTAATTATTGTAATTTCAAACAGAGCTATTACAGCACTTTTCTGATTCTTGATTTCTGTGCATTTGATGCAGAGCTTTTGTGGTGGAACAAGTGACAGCGGCCTTTGTGAAAAAGAAAAAAAATTACAACTTAAAACCAAACTATAAAGTACGAAATCAGTTTGTTACTTCTAATACAGAAATCAAATGACACCATGCTATTAAAATGACTGCTTTTGTATTGTGTTTGTGCTTCTTTGCTGGATCTGAAGTGTCTGCAGACTGGTGAGGATGGAGAAGTACACAGCATCATCCTGGAAATGATCCAGTACCATGGATGAGACGCTCCATCACTGTACCTGCCCTTACTGCCTCATCTGGACCAGATGCTGCTGTGCTCTCTTCATGTCCTGCTGGTTTCTGTTCATACAACATCAGTCAATGAAACCAGAGTTTCAGAAGCTTCAAAAGCATCATCAAATAAGGTCAAGAATCATGAACCCAAACGCGTTCTCCTGCTCTTGTTCAAGATTGTGTGTGGTATCGGGGGTGTCATCATGGTCTTCCTCATCCTCTCTGTGCTCTCAGGCACCGATAGCCTCGATGTCCCTTTTCCTTCCATGATCAGATTCAGTCTGACTGCAGCAGTGAGGGACGTGATGGACAGCAGAGACAGGTGAAGGTGGACACGGTGGTCAGCATCAGAACTGGCACAGCTGTGTTGAGATGGCAGTAGGATTTGGGTTCACCGTCTGTAAATACATGATTGTCACAATATGTTTGAATAAAGCTTTGTTTCATGTGTCCTTGACTTGTATTTATTTATTGTCATGATTTTATTTATTGTTTTAGTCATCTATTCATGTTTCCTGTTGTTGTCAGTCAATAAAATATAATTGTTTCATTAACATGCATTAATTCATTACTTGACTGAAAATTGAGATGTATTCACCTTGGCTGCATTTGTCTAGTGTGTATTCATGCATGGCTATGGCATATGACAAAAAATACATTTTGCTTATTTTACAAAAAAATATAATTAATTATTGGTCAGCATTTATTTTTATTATTGTTCATCATTTTTGGTGTGGGTGTCACTGTCGCTGAAACATAATTACATTACGTAAAACTTTCTGTGCGGTGATGATCCTAGAGTGCTCTGATATTTTCAGTGGCGCTTTAATGCGAAACAGGAAACTCATGAATATTCATGTTTGCTCCGCCCAGCGTCACCGAAAATCTCAAAGACACCGAATATTTCAGAACACCAGCTCTCGAAACGCTGTCGCGGCACTTTGATGCCACACGTGACAGTGACTTGGCGTCGGCGCCGGTTCAAGTCGGACAAATTTTCTAACCGGCATGCACTGCTTCAAGTCAGCCACCAATCAGTTTCCATCTCTGTCTCTATAAGGGGAGCTGTTAAGCCTGATGTCAATTTGAGTGCAAGCTTCGACTAACACGAGCACAATACTAATGTGTGTCACTCGTCCAGAAGAGAAAGCGTCTTGATTGTCGCTGTGAATCTCTGTGTGATTACAGAAGGCTGTTGTGGATGTCTCTAAGACATCCTCTCATCTACTCGCACATATATATATATGGTGAGAACCAGGGCCGTCCTTAGCTGACGCGGGGCCTGGTGCGAGGTAGGGAGAGGGGCCCCCTCTGTCTGATTTGCAATCGCATTCTGGTGGGGGTGGGGGGTGTCCATCGCGTCCCTCAAAGCGCGGGGCCCAGTGCGACCGCACCAGTTGCACTGCCCAAAGGACGGCCCTGGTGAGAACACACACACTCCGCGAGCTGCTGTAGATCTTCAGAGAGAGGACTGACGCATTCACAGGAGCTTCTCTTGATTTAGCACTTTTCTGATTCGGATACAACATCGGAGTATGCTGTAAGTGTATGTGATAACGATTTATTGCATTTATTATTGTTGTCGCTATTATGTTGGTGCAGTTGCTCGAATTTGTACGAATTAGCCACCTCGTAAAATATGTACGAATTGCCGTGAGATCGAGCTGGTTGCTCAGGTCAAGTCACATTTATTTCTATAGCGCTTTATACAATAGCCTACTGATTGTTTCAAATTTCAAAACATTCATTTCTGAGCAACTCTATGAAGGCAATAACTTCATTATTCTACATCTATTATGCAAAAAGGAAAAAATGTCAAGAAAATGTAAAAGGCCTATACTGATGTGATGCGTGACGAAAACAATAATGTTCTTAACATTTAACATAATATCGATGTTTGCACAGCAGACGAAAGACAAGTAAAGAATGCAAAATGACAAGTTAAAACCTAATGAACCAGGAGAGGAAAAGATACCAATACTAGTCAGACGGAACAGCATAGATGGCATCAGACCAAACTGTGAGTATTTATGATGTTTAAGACAAAACACACTTTCATGTCTTTGATCATCAACATCTTCTCCTTCTCTAATCTCTGATTGGGGCCTAAAACTCTAAATAAACTCTTTATGAAAATAACCATTTACATTTGGAGACATTTTTATCTAAAGCAACCTTCACTGAATTTCACTGTTTTTCATTTGTAGATTCAGAAGATCCAGATGGCTTTATACCGATGTTTCAGAGAAAGTCACAGATTCTCACACATCATATCCAGCAGCTGATTTCTGTTCCTGGAGATTGATCTTCAGATAGAGTTCAGTTTTCTGAAGATCAACGCTGTGTTTGGTTCGGAGCTCATCTTTGCAGGAACAGGATCAGGCTCCTAAGGGGACATGGGGATCACCATGTACCTGATAATGACAAGTGTTCTAGTCCAAGTGTTCGAGGGAATATCTTTAGGAAGAAGGAGCAGTGAACAAGAATGTTCTGGAAAGTGATTTTGTGTCTCTGTTATTTTGCTGCACCATGACGCGTCACTCACTCACAGACCGCAGGCTAGTATTAGATCAATGCAGAAAAATGAGTTTTTATACAGGTTCATGTTTTTTTGAATCACTGATTACTGTATGTATTGTACTGCTGTATGATGTTATATGGAATATAGCATGGTGCAGCAATGCCAGTCATAGGTTTGATTCTCAGTGAATACATTCTCTCATAAGATATAATGCAGTGATTACCAAACCCCTATACTGCACACTTTTAATGTCTCAATGTCTGATACAGCCGTTTAAGGTTGTAGAATCTGTAATGAACTGATTGCATTGCAATAAATCTGTACTCCAGGGAATAAAACTGGTTTACATTTGTAAAAATGAAGAAAAGAAGAAAAACTCTTTCCTTTAAATGCTTGTTTATTTTCATGATGCACTTTATCTTTCATAAACAACAGCAAGAGAAAGAAATGTTTTTAAATGAACATTATTAAAGCAGGGATCTGTTCTGTCTTGAGTTCTTGTGTAACATCAGACATTAAAACAAAGACAATTCAACCATCTACAGGAGATCATCAGTACTTTTGAGAAAAATCACATTAATATTTACAATGGAATCTATAAATGTAAATTACAGGAGTATATTTTAATCAGGCTGCCTTCTTTTAACATTATACTATGTCTTTAAATTCATTATAGCACTAATAAAGATATGCTTCAAACACATAATCCCTTCAATAAAAAAACAATTTTATATAGTCATGAAAATCAAACAGAAATTGAATGTAATTTAATTCAATAAAAACTCACAAATAACATCCTGACACAGTAATGAGTATTTGGAGGTAAAATGTAAGTACCACGACAATAATGTAAAAATATATTAATAGAACTGAAAACCTGCTTCAATTTAGAGCTGGATATGTTTCTTTGCGATTCATATTTGTATTTATAAAATCCATATCATACAGCTGATGTAAAGGGTAAGATACTGCATTGATTTACTTTTAAATTTTAACATTTAATTAAGTTCAGCATGTGCAGGATGATGATACATCAGCCAAATGTGTTATTATAGGAAATAAACATTAACATTTGCAGATTTAGTTGTTATAGCACAAAATGTCAAATATTTATTTTGAGATCACAGAAAAATTAAGATAACAACAAAACAACTTTTGAACAATTTTCAAATTAAGTCGTGATTACGAGAAAACAAGGAAAGAAATTAATAACCCATTGCCTTTTAGGACTTCCATACAAGTGCGCCTAATATAGGCTAGCAACAATAATAATAATAATACACGCAATATATCGCTATCATAGACACTTACAATATAATCCGATGTTGTATCCGAATCAGAAAAGTGCAAAATCAAGAGTAGCTCCTGTAAACGCGTCAGTCCTCTCTCAGAAGATCGCTTTTATTGTTCAGTGGGCACTCCCTAATAAAGCCTCCGCCCCTGGGTACATGAGAGTAGGGTGGGCGGACTGAGCATCACGCGCATGCGCACAGATACAGCCGCACTGCAGCAGCAGCAGCTCTACCAGACTGATTTACGAGAAACCATGCAGTTATGAAATATAGACAGACTAGCTGCAGAAGATATTCAGTTTGGATGAACTAATGATTCTTGACACATGAGACAAAACATGTCCAGCAATTGTAACTGCTATTAGGTTTAAAAACGAAAATATTTTCAATTGTAAATGTTATGGGGGATTAATAATAGAATGTATTTAACACAATTATCCCCTTCAATTTAATTTTATCATTATTATATCAAATCTAGGCTATGACACGTATTGTCTTCTCACTATACATCTAAAGCAGTGTGTCCACAGAGAAGGGTTCAATCATTCATATGCTAATGATATATCAAAATACTTAAATGTGAATCTTTTATAGACAATAACATATTCACTGTTTGATGTTTTGTTTTAATACAGTAATTGATTGATTCAATTTATTTGATAGTTAAAATAACTACAAATTCAGGTTCTCATCACCACCTGTCAGATTTGTCAGATGAATATTTTGATAATTTTATATTTGTTGAGGAAATGTTAGTCACATGTCAATCTGTGACCAACATTTAAAGACATAGTATTTAAAACAAGTATAATCTGTCTGCTAACATGAGAATGTGTTTTGAAGTGTTAAAAACATCTTGATTGCTGTTAAAGATAAAGGTAAAATTATTTATAAAATGATTACACAGTCCAAGGTAAAAAGCACATTTTGATAAAAAAAGAGAAAAGTTGGGAAGTTGAATCAAAGTGTGGCAGAGCACTGAGAGATAGAGATTTAGCACGACTACACCATCGTGGGTCTAGCCCAGGGACCTATAATAAATCTGATTAATTTTTAGGCAACACAGATCAGCTCATGATAAATTGGCAGGAGACGTAGATATACAAAAGAGAGTTTTTATTACAATTAAAAAAGGGTTTATTGCAAAAACAGAGGGAAGAAGAGTGTGGCGAGGGGGGCGTGGGAATGCGAAGGATGCAGCGGGAGATCAGGTGCGGAGACGAGTGGTAAAAAAGGAGGTCAAGTGAATGATGATTAACACCTGTGTCTAATTCCAGTGATTGGGGAGAGATGAGTGAAAAGCGCCCCGCGGACCTGGGAGAGGGAGAGAGAGAGCCATGAGCGCGAGCACACCCATAGCGAGTCTGTGGAAGAAAGGCAGACAGCCAACTTCAGTTTTTGTTTTTGTCTTATGTACGGACTCTGGTCCAATAAAGACTCTTTTGCTCGCCACCCCTGACTTCCTCGTCCTTAGTCCAATACGAGCTTTGTTACAAAGAGTAATTGCTGAGTGCAACAGTTCACATATAACACTCAATTCCACACTTCACAAAATACAACGATGGGTGACCTGGTTCATCAAGGACATCCAAGGATCAAGTTACAGGAACCGAGGCTTGACAGCAGGGCATAATGGCACAATCGGTCTACACAGCAAAACACCCTTCACTTACTCACTCATGCACACACACACACACACACACACACACACACACACACACACAGACACACACACACACACACACACACACACACACACACACACACACACACATGTTGGTTTTTGTGGTTTATGGGGACTCTCCATAGGCGTAATGGTTTTTATACTGAACAAACTGTGTGTGCTATTGCCCTACACCAACCCTACACCTAAACTTAGCCCTCACAGGAGACTGTGTGCATTTTTAGATTTTCAAAAAAACACCATTTAGTATGTTTTTTAAGCCTTTTGAATTACGGGGACATAGGCAGTGTCCTCATAAAACACCTTCAAATTGTAATACCTCTGTCATACCCATGTTATTATACAAATTTGTGTCCTCATAAACCACATAAACCCGCACACACACACACACACTCTCTCACACACACACACACACACACACACACACACACACACACACACACACACACTCTCTCTCACACACACACACACACACACACACACACACTCTCTCACACACACACACACACACACACACTCTCTCACACACACACACACACACACACACACACACACACACACACACTCTCTCACACACACACACACACACACACACTTCAGCCAATTCTAATCCTCACATCAGGACTAATGACGCTAACTAAAACCTTTCTTACAGCATCTATTAAGGAGTAGAAAAAACTATGTTCATTTTGAAAAATGTAAACTTCATTTCATTTCCCAAGACACTAGAAAAAACAATCTGTTAAGAAAGTAGAAAATCTGGTTAAACTGATTCCAGCTCTACGCTTAAATACCCATGAAGTAGGCCACCTCATATATTCAATATTTAGACACTTACACACTATAGTTTGACAGAATGTTCTAGTTCAACATGCCATGGAAATTTAACTTAACATTTTCATATATTGTTATTATTGTTTATTTCTTACTCCTTAACAGTTCATCAGGCTCTTTATGATTTAATCTGTCATCTCTTGGACTATCTGAAGGCAGGTTTTCCCATCACTCATCGTTAGAACCCATTTTACAGGAACACATGACACACACCACAGAGATGTGACACAGTAACCATGGTGACAAACAAGAGAATAACCCAGGAATTACTTGATAATCAAAACATTCCTCTCTAACACAGTTTTATTCTCATGAAGCTAATAAAACCAGATTCATCAGTCTCAAAGTTCATGACAAGATGCAGATATTACTATAAATCACGTATGTTGTGTCGCAATGTTCCCTAAACCTATATAACTTTTACTGTATTTATATATAATATATACTTATACTGTAACTTGTACGGTCTTATACTGTATTTACTTGTAAAAATGAGTATACTTATGAGTTTACACTCCATTTGTGAAACATGTTGATCCTCATCTGTTCTCTATTTCTCTCGTTAGTCTTTACTGTCCTCAACCTGAACCTGAAGACCTTCATGTTTGCAGTGAAATCTATGATAAAGACCCATCTAGTGCTCATAGATGGTCAGTCTTCAATGTATTACAATAAACAATGCATTTACTGACGCTGATTATTTATATTGTGTTCACGAGTTCACACTTACATATAATAAATAGAATAAAGTTTATGCGTATTTGGCGTGCTGTCTGAGGGGAGGGCTCCGAGCTCAGAACTTTGGCCCGAACCCAGAGTACCCCCCCATAGGTTAGGACAGGAATAGTTGTAAGTGCGGAGAAGGGGTGGCGGAGGGATGCTGGAAAACTGTCAAGGAACAGAGGTAAGTCTGCTGTGTATATATACACACCTCTTATCTTGTTAACTGGGTTGATTACTGATTGTGCTCCTCTTGTGTTAATTAGGTTAATTATCTGAACGTGCTCCTCCCGAACTTTGTTAATAAAACATCATTTTGTGAATGATCTGCTGGTGTCAGGTTACTCACACCATACTGCTCAAGACATCACTCTTCTCTGAATTTACCACACAGGGTTTTTGACTCACTGAATTACACCTTACAAAATCAACAGTGGAAAAAAATAAAGTTTCTCTCAGCAATAGGCATTTAATCAAAACTGCACAGAAGATATAAAGAATCATAACCTCTGGACTAGTATTACATACGTTTGTGTTGTGCTTTGCTTCTTGCAGCTCTGTTGTTATCTCTGACTTTTAATTTAGTGTTCAATATATTTCATTTGATTGCATTCTTACATTTTGTAATCTATAAATTTAGAGGCTACTGAAGCAGAAGAGTCCCAACACAGTGTTTCTTCAGGCTCTTATCTTCACGTTTCAAGCATCAACTCTAATGAGTGTCAACTTTAATAAAAAGTACTGATTAGTAAAGTAAGTGTAAATTGATTTTAGTAATTTGTATATTATTTGACATCATTAAATTACAATATCAGCATTATATCAGCCATCGTTCACTCGATCTTTAAAAACTATACTCTTGTATGAGTTATCAGTGTGTGACGGGACGAGGAGAACAGAGGACTCAAATGCAGAAGGTAGATGTAACCGCAGGTTTATTTCCCAAAGGTGAAAACAAAACAAATAATACTGAAACAAAACAGCGCGCAAGTCTCTGGGGTAATCCAGCTACGGTCGGCAACGAGATGCAGATCCCACGAGCTGATCACTGACCAAGATCCAGCACCAGCACAGGCTAAACCACGTAAGAGTGGAGCGAGGCAGAGAGCGGCAGTCCTTCTCTCTACGCGTCCTGGGGTACAGACAAAGTAGCCGTGAGTAACTCCAGAGCACAACATGATCACAGAAACACAAAACAATCTACTGACAACAAGGACTGGTCAGATGAGAAATATAAAGGAGAGGGTAATGAGCAACAGGTGGAGTAGAAGCAGCTCGTGAAATGCGCAGCCCCACCGCCAGATCAGCGCTGATTGCACCTGCCACGAGCTGCTGAAAAAGACATGACAACACAGACAGCAGAGAGAGCCAGGAATGCACCCTGACCCGTGACAGTGTTTTAAACACATTAGTGAACTTATTCAGATCAGCATGTGTGTTATTGTAATTCCTGACAGCAGCTGGTTAGAAAGACTTTCAGAAATGTTCCATTGTTGTGAAAGATGTTGTTTAGAGATCACTGGAGAGCTCTGTGGATTAATGAATTAGTCACTCTGAAGATTCAAGCTGAAATCATCTGATTGTAATCAGAGCTGCTGGACATTTCTGCTGTTCCTCCTGATGAGAGATGTGTGTCTTTATCTCTTTCACACACTGTGGTATTTGGTCTCGGAAAGCTGCATGACGTAAATCTAGAGATGATTGACAGCATACAACGCTGAACACGCCAAACCAGTTCTTTGGGTTTCCATCTAAAACTCTTGAATGTTTTGGAGAGTGTGTGAGATGATGATGATCCTCATTCAGCGTCATATCTGATCTCTGGTCTCTGATTTCTCTTATTTCTATTCACTGTCTTGAACCTTAAACTAAAGGCTTTTGTGAGTTTGGTAGTTGTGCAATGTAATGTAATGTAAGATGATGACAGCTGCTAATATTGTATGTATTACTATAAAAAATAAGACGCAATCTGTCACAGCATCTCTCCTCCGGACCATAACCCTCCCAGTCTACCAGGTATTGGTGACCTCTACCCCTGCGCCTCACATCAATAAGCCGCCGTACCGTATAAGCCGGCGACCCCTCGATGAGTCTGGGAGGTGGGGGGGCAGAGGTCTGGGGTTGAAGGGGGGAGCGAATGACGGGCTTGATCTTAGATACATAAAAAAATGGGGTGAATCTTCTTAAAAGGGGGGGTTAACTTGAGTCGCACCATCACCGGACTGAGCACTTTAGAAATGATGAACGGTCCAACGAATTTGGGTCTCAGTTTACGTGAGGGGAGTCTGAAGTGAAGGTCCTGAGAGGACAACCAGACCTTCTGACCGCACACGTAAAGTGGGGGCTTAGTACGGTGACGGTCCGCTGACGCTTTGTTCCTCTCGCCAGTCCGGGTGAGGGCTTCTCTGGCGGTCCTCCATGTACGGAGGCATCTCTGAATAAACGCATGCGCGGACGGAACAACAGTGTCGGATTCTTGGGAGGGGAATAATGGTGGCTGGTAGCCTAAACAGCACTGGAAGGGAGACAAACCCGTAGACGAGACCGGAAGGGAGTTATGCGCATACTCGACCATGGTTAATCTGGAACTGCAAGACGACGGTTCGACAGACGCCACACAGTGCAGAACTCTCTCCAAGTCCTGGTTAGCACGCTCAGCCTGCCCGTTAGTCTGCGGGTGATAACCTGAGGATAAACTCGCAGTCGCCCCCAGCTGTCAACAGAATTCTGTCCAAAACCTAGACACAAACTGGGGACCCCTGTCAGAAACCACGTTCACCGGGAGGCCATGAATACGGAAAACGTGATTCAAGACAACAGTCGCTGTCTACCTCGCTGAAGGTAATTTGGGGAGGGGAATGAAATGAGCCGCCTTAGAGAACCTGTCCACCACAGTGAGGACTACCGTCATGCCACTAGACGGGGGTAGGCCAGTGACGAAGTCCATCGCTATGTGTTACCAGGGCCGCGAAGGAACCGACAGTGGCTGGAGTAGCCCTGCTGGTGGTCGATTGGAGCCCTTCCCCGCAGCGCAAACCGGACAGGCAGACAGGAACAAATGGGCATCCCGCGCCACGGACGGCCACCAAAACCGCTGCTTGATCAACATGCAGGTACGAGTAGCTCCTGGTGGCAAGCTAGCTTGGACGAGTGGCCCCACTGTAGGACGCTAGTTCGGACTGACTCTGGCACAAACAACAGACCCTCTGGGCATCCCGCGGGAATAGTGGTGCCGCATAGCGCCGTGCAGACCTTGGACTCCACCCCCCAAGTGACCGCCGCCACCACCTGTTCGGGAGGCAGAATGGGCACAGGGAGGGTGGGACTAGCCTCAGTCTCAAAAATCCGTGACAACGCATCGGGTTTGCCATTCTTGGACCCCGGGCGGTAAGAGATGGTAAACCTAAACCGCCCGAAAAACAATGCCCAGCGAGCCTGCCGAGAATTTAGTCTCTTAGCGGTGCGGATGTATTCAAGGTTTTTGTGATCAGTCCAAACGATAAAAGGAACCCCCGTGCCCTCTAACCAGTGACGCCACTCCTCCAGTGCCAGCTTGACAGCAAGTAACTCCCTATTCCCGATGTCGTAGTTCCGTTCCGGGGGGGTTAAAAGATGAGAAAAGTAGGCGCAGGGATGTATTCTCTCGTCCGAGGGTGATCTTTGGGATAAAATACCCCCAACCCCCACCTCTGACGCACCCACCTCCACAATGAACTGACGAGATGGGTCTGGTGTGGTTAAAATGGGAGCCGAACTGAAGCGACTCTTAAGATTCTCGAACGCAGTCTGAGCCTGCGACGACCAACTGAAACGCGTCCTAGTGGAGGTGAGATCAGTCAGAGGAAGGGCGACCTGACTAAAGTTCCGAATGAACCGCCTGTAAAAATTGGCAAACCCCAGAAATCGCTGGACCGCTCTACGACTATCTGGGGTGGGCCAATCAGCAACTGCTTCTACTTTGGCAGGATCCATACGGATACCCTCGGGAGAGAGGATAAATCCCAGGAACGGAACCGACCGTGCGTGAAACTCGCACTTCTCCACCTTGGCGAATAAACGATTCTCAAGCAGCCGTTGGAGCACTCGCCTGACGTGCTGGACATGATCGCGCTCGTTCTGGGAGAAGATCAGGATATCGTCGAGGTAAACAAAAACAAACCGGTCGACTATGTCTCTGAGCACATCATTGACGAGTGCCTGGAAAACCACCGGGGAGTTAGAAAGCCCAAACGGCATGACCAAATACTCAAAGTGTCCCGTGGGGGTATTAAAGGCGGTCTTCCATTCGTCCCCCTCCCTAATCCGAACTAAGTGATAAGCATTGCGGAGGTCCAACTTCGTAAAGATGGCTGCCCCCTGCAAGAGCTCAAAGGCGGATGACATCAACGGCAAAGGATAATGATTCTTCACCGTGATGTCATTCAACCCCCGATAGTCTATGCAGGGGCGCAACGAACCATCCTTCTTCCCCACGAAGAAGAACCCCGCCCCAGCCGGAGAGGAAGAGGGTCGAATGATGCCTGCTACCTGAGAATCGTGGATATATTTCTCCATGGCCTCCCTCTCAGGCCTAGACAGAGAGTATAGGCACCCTTTGGGTGGAGAAGTGCCAGGCAACAGGTCTATCGCACAGTCGTACGGGCGGTGCGGAGGCAGAGATGAAGCTCGAGACTTACTGAACACCGCTCTCAAGTCATGGTAAGCCTCCGGTACATCCGCCAGACTTACCGGCTCCTCCTGCAACACAGAACAAGACATTACTGGGGAAAATGCAGCCCCCAAACATTGAGCTAAACAGAAAGGGCTCCAACCCAACACAGAGTTAAGAGCCCAATCAATGTGGGGGTTGTGCTTAACCAGCCAGGTGTGTCCCAAAACCACAGGAGCGGTGGGTGAATGGATGAGGAGGAAACGAATCTCCTCAGCATGATTGCCAGAAAGTGTGAGTGTGACAAACTTAGTGGCATGAGTAATCCTGGTGAGAAGGGTTCCGCAAAGTGTTCTAGCCGATATAGGCTCAGCCAGGGCCACAGACGGAAGTCCCAAGCATGTGGCCAGCCCAGCACCCATGAAATTACCCTCCGCTCCCGAGTCAATCAAAGCCACAACCTGATTAACAGTCTCTTTAAACAGTAACGAGGCTTGGAATTCACAATGACCACCAGAGGGCAGTTAAGTACTAGTGACGCTCACCGTACGTGCTCCCTTGAGCGGTGAGCGCCGCCTTGCTGCCGGGCACGACGCTGCCACGTGACCTGCTTCCCCGCAGTAGAGACATAGTTGGTTGTCTAGGCGATAACGCCTCTCTCTGATGGTCAACCGTGCTCTCCCGACCTGCATCGGCTCCTCCTCGGAAAAAACGAGATGTTGGGGAGGCGTGTCATTCGCCGCTCCTGACGCGGCTCTAGTGACAAGCTCAGGGGGAAACCCGCTCCTCCGATGACGAGAACGGAGGGAAATCCGGCCAGACGGATGTGTTCGGCCAGACCGTGAAGAAAGTGATCCCAAAGAGCCTTGTCGTTCCAGCCACAGGACGCCGCGAGCGTGCGAAACTCGATGGAATAACTGGAAACTGAACCCTCTCTCTGTCGTAGCAGCGCCAAGGCTCGTATCGCCTCAGTTCCCTGAGCCGAGCGATCAAACACCTTGCGTAGTTCCTCAGAGAAACTGTCAAAAGAGTAACAGCAGTCCTGCTCGTTATCCCACATGGCCGTTCCCCACTCTCGTGCTTGCCCCACCAAGAGCGTGATGGTGAAAGCTACATTAGATCGCTCCATGGGAAGACAGGATGGCTGCAGCGAGAAAATAAGAGAGCATTGAGACTAAAAGGAGCGACATGTGTTGGGCTCACCCGAGTAAGAGGCAGGAGGATTGAGCCGTGGTTCAGCGCGACTGTTACTCCTTCCATCGGGATCGGGAGGAGGGGTTGCCACAGGAGCCGCGGGAGGGCTGATGTGCAGCTGATCAAACCGCTCAACCAGCTGGTTGAGCTGGAGAGAGATCTCGGAGTAAGCGCGGCGGGATGCCGCGATCTCTTCCTGATGACGACCCAAAAGAACGCCCTGCTGCATCAGGGCTCGGCGCATCTCATCCTCCTCTGCTGTGTCCATGATGTGGTCAGTAGATTCTGTGACGGGACGATGAGAACAGAGGACTCAAATGCAGAAGGTAGATGTAACCGCAGGTTTATTTCCCAAAGGTGAAAACAAAACAAATAATACTGAAACAAAACAGCGCGCAAGTCTCTGGGATAATCCAGCTACGGTCGGCAATGAGATGCAGATCCCACGAGCTGATCACTGACCAAGATCCAGCACCAGCACAGGCTAAACCACCTAAGAGTGGAGCGAGGCAGAGAGCGGCAGTCCTTCTCTCTACGCGTCCTGGGGTACAGACAAAGTAGCCGTGAGTAACTCCAGAGCACAACACGATCACAGAAACACAAAACAATCTACTGACAACAAGGACTGGTCAGATGAGAAATATAAAGGAGAGGGTAATGAGCAACAGGTGGAGTAGAAGCAGCTCGTGAAATGCGCAGCCCCACCGCCAGATCAGCGCTGATTGCACCTGCCACGAGCTGCTGAAAAAGACATGACAACACAGACAGCAGAGAGAGCCAGGAATGCACCCTGACCCGTGACAGTGTTTTAAACACATTAGTGAACTTATTCAGATCAGCATGTGTGTTATTGGAATTCCTGACAGCAGCTGGTTAGAAAGACTTTCAGAAATGTTCCATTGTTGTGAAAGATGTTGTTTAGAGATCACTGGAGAGCTCTGTGGATTAATGAATTAGTCACTCTGAAGATTCAAGCTGAAATCATCTGATTGTAATCAGAGCTGCTGGACATTTCTGCTGTTCCTCCTGATGAGAGATGTGTGTCTTTATCTCTTTCACACACTGTGGTATTTGGTCTCGGAAAGCTGCATGACGTAAATCTAGAAATGATTGACAGCATACAACGCTGAACACGCCAAACCAGTTCTTTGGGTTTCCATCTAAAACTCTTGAATGTTTTGGAGAGTGTGTGAGATGATGATGATCCTCATTCAGCGTCATATCTGATCTCTGGTCTCTGATTTCTCTTATTTCTATTCACTGTCTTGAACCTTAAACTAAAGGCTTTTGTGAGTTTGGTAGTTGTGCAATGTAATGTAATGTAAGATGATGACAGCTGCTAATATTGTATGTATTACTATAAAAAATAAGACGCAATCTGTCACTTATTTGATTTTGAATGCCTTCATTTCTACTTAAATCAGAGAAGCCTCTTCTGCTTTACTGTGACAGTGAATGTGTGAGAGTTTGACCATGAAAACTGAAGTTTTTCAGTTTTTATTTTTCATATTTAATTCGGTTTTTCAGTTTTCAGAGCAGATACATGTTTGAAAGAAATGTAGAGCCTGATTTAGGATAAACCAGAATGAAAAAGGGAAACACTATTCCACTGTCTGGATGGAAGACCAGTCTATTACAGTCATTACAGGAGTGTTACAAACATCTGCGTGTACTGAGCTAAACTTAACAAAAACACTCCCCATCAAAAGAGATCATAATATAATATAAAAATAAAACAGATAAATAATAATAATACTAATAACAAATACAATAGTAAATTACAATTAATAAACTAGCGCTGTCAAATGATTAATCGCGATAAAAGTTAAAAAAGTTTTTCTTTACATAATGTATGTATGCGTACTGTGTTCATTTATTATGTATATATAAATACACACACATCTGGTACAAATATCTGGGTATTATCATCGATAATAAATTACGTTTTAGTTCACACATTAAGTATCTGAGTAAAAAATTAAAGAAGAAGTTAGGGTTTTATTTCTGAAATAAGTCATGTTTCCCATTTAAGGTGAGGAAAAAATTAGTGTCTGCTACATTTCTACCGATTCTCGATTATGGGGATGTGGTTTACCAGCATGCCCCCTTTTATCTTCTTTCTTCCTTGGATGCTTTGTACCACGGTGCTCTGAGATTTATAACTGACTGTAAATTTACAACGCATCACTGTGAATTATATGAAAGAGTTGCTTGGCCTCCTTTGAGAATTCGGAGAAAAATGCCATGGCACTTGTTGATATATAAGGCAATTTTGGGTCATTTGCCAAATTATCTATGTTGTTTTATACAAAGAACATTGTTTGGAAATTATTCATTACGTTCTCAAGCAAATTATAATCTCTGTGTGAGCTTTGTCAGAACTGAGCTTGGTAAAACCTCTTTTAAATACGCTGCCGCCTCAGATTGGAACCTTCTCCAAAAGGAGATGAAGTTACAAAACTTGGTGTCTTATAATTATTTTAAGTCCTTACTATGTAATCTAGAGAGCAATTTAACGGTGTGTAATTGTTTTTAACTGGTTATATGTTGGTTTGTAATGTTTGTTGTAACTGTTGTTTATTTGTATATGCAAACTTGGCTGCCTATCTTGGCCAGGACACTCCTGGAAAAGAGATTTTAATCTCAGTGAGTCTTTTCCTGGTTAAATAAAGGTATATATATATTTTTTGAAAATATTTACATGTATATAAATTTATATATTTATATTATATATAAATACATCTCATATTTAAACATAACATATTTTTCTTAAATATATACATGCATGTGTTTGTATTTATATATACATAATAAATATACACAGTACTCACTCATATATTATGTAAACAAAAACTAGTGGTGTTTCACAGCACTAGAATAAACATGAAAAAAAAAAAAACATGCTATAGTGAGCTTGAGAAAAAAGAACAAAGACTAATTAATAAGTCGCAAGTGCTGTTTCATCATTACCAGTTACTGAAATGATATAAATTAAAATGATCAGCTGATGCCAAACACTATTCATCATCTTAATCATAACTGAAGTTGCAGGCCTCCAAACATGAATTTGACTTCATTTAGTCTCTGATCATGATGATAGATCCTCTCTGAAACATTGAATGACACTTCACAGATCTGTGTGGATCATGAGAGACTGTAAATTAAGAAACAGATATCTGATTATCTTCATGGTTAAATCCAGTATGCAAAAGTCTAGCAGGATTTCTTTCTAGCTGTTATCCGTCAACCATTAATGACTTTTAAGCATGAACGCTGGCAGTTATTTCAGTGGTGTTCCAGTAACAACAGTGTTAGTCATGTGCAGAAGAGAGAATTCACTGTTTGAAGAGTAACTGACTCATATTTGTCTAATGTAGCGCAATGAGTAAGTATTGCACTCAAGAAATGTAAACCTGAAAAGGAGTAGGCTATATATTATGTGTAATATTAAATATACAGTGGGCTTAATAAAAAAAGCTCGCAGTCTCAGGGTACAACATGCAGGAGATTATGAATTCAAGAGCAAGAGTGATGCGAGTTAATCACCAGCGCACAATATTAATTCATACGTTTCAGAATAAATCCACTTTAAATGTGCAAAAAATCCCTTTTTGAATTTTTCATTGCACACTTACAGTCTGGTCTTAAGTCATTCAAGCTGCTCCATCTGATAAACCTCACAAGGTTTGTGTTTTTATTGGTTTGTGTCATCTTCATCTCTCTGTCTCCCATCTTCAAGCATTTGCTTTGTGTATTCTGTTCTCTGGACTGTCACTACAATATTAAAAGCAGTGTATAAAGTGGCGGTTCACAAAAACAGGGTAGTTAACTAAAAACATTCTTGTTACTTGAAATAAAATAAAATATGTACTTAAACTTATTTTATTTCAGCTAGTTGCCAAGGCAGCATTTCTTGTTTTAATTTAGTTTAGTTTCAGTATCTCAGTGATCCTGCTTAAACTTTTGATAAAATATTTTATAAATATACTTCCTCTGAAAAATTACATGCACTGTATGCATTTGGCAGACACTTTTATTCAAAGTGAATAACTTTTCCATTCAATTCCTACATTCCCTTGAACTCAAATTCATTAATCAAGCTGAACAGTTTGAGCTACAGGGATGCTGTAAATATATATACAGTTATATATATATAAATATATATACAATATATACAGTTTATAGAATGGAAGCTGAAACAATGTTGATGATATAACAGTGTTTTGTACATCAACAATTTGGTCAATTTGTTAATGTTTATAACAAATGCATTTTTATAGTTACATTTTATATTGCGTTTTTAGGGCAATATGATGGTTGATACTTTGGTGATGATATTTTGACCTGTATATTGCTTTGTATGTGTGCGTAAGCTGGTAAAATTCAAATATAGGCCTCCATGTTAGTAGCTAAATTGTTTTGTGGTGATATTGAGACACTGATGTGTATCATTATCCTGAATAAAATTACATAATATCATGGCTTAAGTTGTTGGTCATATGAGCCAATAGTGAGAGTTGTATAGAAGCTGTTTTAAAGTCATTAAATAATGAAGCTTGTGTGTTTCAGGAGCACCACATGGAAACCTAAACAAAACTATTTTTTTTCATAGTTTTTTATTGCTGACTCAATATTATATCACATCTTCAGGATAATTACTTTTGTCATCATCATGTTTGATGCACAGAAACATTCTTCTCTGGAATCCAAAAGATTGCTTTTTGCAAATGATGGTCATTAAGATGATGATGACGGATAAGCCCACAACTGAAGTGATGATAGCATCCATAGATCCAGCATTCTTAGATCCAGCCTCTTCAGAATCCTTTCCTTTTCTTAATGATGGCTCTGGAAGATGAATTTTAAACTGTTTAAATTTTTTTTTAAAATCAGTTTCATGTTTCAGGGTCTCTGTTAACAGATTGTAAACCATAGACTGAAAATAAATAAGTAGCAAACATTTATTGAATTTTAAACAACAGTATTATAAATGGTACCTGCTAAGTGCACAGTGAATTTTGTGTTTTTCCTTCCACACTTTGTTTGTAAATACATTCTGAATTGTTCTGTCATAGCTGTAGTTGGAGTGTAGCGGCATGTGAAGCTGTTCCTCTGTTCACAGGGGTTCATAGGAAACTCTTGAGGACAGATTGCTGAGTCATTAAATCTCTCAGGGTATTTAAACTCATACATTGTAATGCAGCATTCAATGTCCTGCAGTGAGACGCTGCAGGTTAGAGTTACTTCTTTTCCCACAAAACCAGTCAAATTCTCACAGCTCACACTGATATCTGAAAAATAACAATGTATTTATCAGTTTAATACATCAAAAGAAAACTAATTTCTGTCATTTTACACATCAAGATATTCAGTCATTTTAAAGTTTAAGTGTCGCTTCTGCAACATTATCATTAAACAAAACTGCAAAAATAATGACAGCTTCCAAACAGATTTTCCAAACACTCCCTAATCCACAACTCTTCATCTATTGTACCACATGACCCTGGGTCACATACTACAGTCATGTTATCAATAATACGGCAGTTTGAATTATCTTTAGAGAAAGTGAATTGTTTTGAATTTGAGAAGAATGTATTGTCTTACTCCTATCAGCTTGACAGACAGCCATGAAAGTCCAAACCAGTATAAACAGCAGCACAACATTATCAGCACTCATGACTGTTTCTGCAAAAAATAAAAGGCAAATATTTAGACCTAAAGTGAAACTTAACCAACCATGGCTAGAGACATTAGTAGATCATACAAAAATGAAAATTCAGCCATCATTTACTTCATGTCATTTCAAACCTGTATGCCTTACTTTACTCTGTGGAAAATAAAAGAGGATATTATGAAAACCGCCTCAGTGTTATTTTGTCCATACAATGAAAGTGAAATCAGATGGATATCTTTGGCTGTTAAATCATGCTTGTTTTTTCATATTCTTCATTACAGTCCTTCTTAAAAAAAAAAAAAAAGGTGAACTCAAGTGTTTTGTCTTTATGTGAAGACTCACTGGCCCTGTTCAGTTCAGAACAGCATACTGCTCTTACTATTTCTGCCATATCTTTATTTTTGGAAAGTCTACCCCACAGTTTCATTCTTGAAAAATTAAATATGGTACATATCCTGTTTAAGGTCCTGTGCTACCAAATGCAGCTTGAGATAATAAAGATATAAAAAGACAGTAAACAGTTATAACTGCATGACTATACTGAAAGTAACAGTCAAACTTTTGACTTCAAAAGTCAAAACATTGGGCAAAAATATTCTAAAACAGCACATACATAACAAATATAACTGTACTTTCGAAACACTCATATTCAGTGCCGTTTTATTTTTCTTATTTGATGTTTAAATAACAGAAACCGATCAAGATTGTCACTTTAAGGAAAGTAATTAATGTTTTCTCGCCTTCCTATGCTTGTATTGTTGTTTTCATTGTTTTGGACGGTGTCGAACTAGTCTGACCAACTAACAATTACCCAAGAAGTAATCAGACTTATTTTTTTGGACTCAACTATGTAACCAGATTAAAATAAAAAATAAAAATCTGACAAGTCTTCAAGAAAATTAGATGACCAACAAGTCCTTTTCCTTTTTTTTTTTAAAGTATTATAATGTGACCCGGTAAAACAATTATCTACAAAAAATAATAAAAATTCACATGTAGCCTAATCAAATAGTTTCGCTTAACAGAAACGCAGAGTGTCGTTTTAAAAAAGGGAAAATTCGCACGATGTGTGAATAAGTTTTATGTTTAGGCTACTGTCTGTATGTCTTTGTCTGTAAACCTGTAAAGTTTCACTATCAAAATCATTCAGATTCTGTATTTATCTCTTTCTTATTTGAGGTAAGATGGTCAACTGCTACTAAAGTGATTGTTTTATCGCCTTCATACGCTTGTATTGTTGTTTTTGTAGTTTTGGACTGAACTACAGAAAATAATATCGCTTCGTTCGCGCTCAGAATAGGCCATACATAGCGTTATGCCCAACGACTCAACTTCATATATTACTCATTTCCAACAGCCAAAGAAATTGCGACATTGTTTATTGAATCTGAAGCCTTGAGGAAAAAGAAAATGGTCACACTCGCTTACCTGCTACCACCAGGTAGCCTGTAGAGACAGAGAGACACGCGTCATTAAATTAAACGCGATTAAATAATCTTTCTATTGCATTATTTTCGCTAGCTGAGAGCAAAAACAAATAAGTTTGTAGGAAATACTGCAACACTGATGAGACAAAATCATATAATAAAAGGTTATCTATATTCGCTGGCATTTTGAAATATCTGTGTAATGAGTGTAGCCTATTTGGATTTTTTTCAGTAGTTGGTTATGAAATGGTAAATATTAAGGGAATTATTGCTCACCTGCGGTCTGTGTGTCGGAGTTCATTCCACTCTGACTCTCTGCTGCTCACACGAGCAAATAAATAGAGGCTACTGAACTTTCACTTTCAACATGACTCACAGTTCTTTGTTGTTGTAACAATTTTGACCAACAGTTGGTGCTGTTACTAACCTGCAAATTTCCAATAGCATCTGTCTGCGGACTGCAAGTGATGCTTACTTTTATTAATTCTTTTATTCATGTTTCTTATTGTTGTCAGTAAATAAAATGCATTAATTGCTTGACTGAAAATTGATGTATTCACATCGACTGCATTTGTTTAGCTAGCGTATATTCACATATAGCTATGTCATATGACAAATTATATTTGGCTTATTTTACTAAAATTAGTTAAAATTTAATATCCTTTGTTTTTAAAATTAAATATCCTTTGTTTCCCTCTTTTTTTTATTTTGTTTAATGTCTCTCACGCTTAATCCCTGAGGCTTACAGTATAAATAAAAACAACAAATGCAATTTTTAATGCATTATGATTATATGATTTTTTTTCCCTGTGTATATAATCTCATACTATGATGCAAACCCATTATAGTTGTTTTGTTTTTTTTGTCATTATGATTGTTCATTGTTAAATATACCATCTTTCCCTGAGCTTGTATGTAATTATAAGTTCTGCAGTAATAAGACTAAAAAGAAAATAAGAGCGACAGGTGCACAAACACCTCATAGCATCAATAAATCCACAACCCTATCTAGTACAGTTTTCCTCCATGTTTGTAATATCTGCAGAAAGGAGATGTCGATCAGCTGCTCGAAGATCTCATCTTTGGAGAAGACTTGATTTTACACTCGAAAAATGTAAGTATTACTACTAAGAAATTAAGTTTACTTCAGAATGCATTGCAAGCCCACACCAAAAATTATGAACAATAATAAAAATAAATGCTGACCAATAATTAATTATATTTTTTTGTAAAATAAGCAAAATGTATTTTTTGTCATATGCCATAGCCATGCATGAATACACACTAGACAAATGCAGCCAAGGTGAATACATCTCAATTTTCAGTCAAGTAATGAATTAATGCATGTTAATGAAACAATTATATTTTATTGACTGACAACAACAGGAAACATGAATAGATGACTAAAACAATAAATAAAATCATGACAATAAATAAATACAAGTCAAGGACACATGAAACAAAGCTTTATTCAAACATATTGTGACAATCATGTATTTACAGACGGTGAACCCAAATCCTACTGCCATCTCAACACAGCTGTGCCAGTTCTGATGCTGACCACCGTGTCCACCTTCACCTGTCTCTGCTGTCCATCACGTCCCTCACTGCTGCAGTCAGACTGAATCTGATCATGGAAGGAAAAGGGACATCGAGGCTATCGGTGCCTGAGAGCACAGAGAGGATGAGGAAGACCATGATGACACCCCCGATACCACACACAATCTTGAACAAGAGCAGGAGAACGCGTTTGGGAAAACCTGGCTGCCGCTCCGTCTGCTCCAAACATCTGTGTGCTGCTCTCCATGAGAACAACTACCTGTAACATATTTACACAGAGTAAAACATTTACATCTCATGTTGTCAGCATTCCATTTCTTGCCAAATTTTATTTCACATGTTTACAATACATGCTAATTTCTGATAAACTGTAGCTTCATTACTTTTGTGGTGTAGTGAACTGGTGAGCAGAAGGTTGCTGGTTCGATCTCTGCAGTCGTCACCATCAGTGTGTCCTTCAGCAACACAACAGGTGATTTTGATCACGTTTGTCCTGCTGGTTTCATGATTCTTGACCTTATTTGATGATGCTTTTGAAGCTTCTGAAACTCTGGTTTCATTGACTGATGTTGTATGAACAGAAACCAGCAGGACATGAAGAGAGCACAGCAGCATCTGGTCCAGATGAGGCAGTAAGGGCAGGTACAGTGATGGGGCGTCTCATCCATGGTACTGGATCATTTCCAGGATGATGCTGTGTACTTCTCCATCCTCACCAGTCTGCAGACACTTCAGATCCAGCAAAGAAGCACAAACACAATACAAAAGCAGTCATTTTAACAGCATGGTGTCATTTGATTTCTGTATTAGAAGTAACAAACTGATTTCGTACTTTATAGTTTGGTTTTAAGTTTTACTTTTTTTTCTTTTTCACAAAGGCCGCTGTCACTTGTTCCACCACAAAAGCTCTGCATCAAATGCACAGAAATCAAGAATCAGAAAAGTGCTGTAATAGCTCTGTTTGAAATTACAATAATTAGAATAAACTACAACTTAAAAGTTAAAAGTTTTCAGTAATATACTCACTGAGAGGCTCTGATGGCATCATTCCTTCATCAGTCTCTCTTCACTGGATAAACACACGTGTGTCTCATCTGTTCCTGTAACATCAGACAAGAGTCAGTCACCTCTGTGATTTATCTGATCAATACTGCATTCACATGTTGAGGTGTAACATCAGACAAGAGTCAGTCACCTCTGTGATTTATCTGATCAATACTGCATTTACATGTTGAGGTGTAACATCAGACAAGAGTCAGTCACCTCTGTGATTTATCTGATCAATACTGCATTCACATGTTGAGGTGTAACATCAGACAAGAGTCAGTCACCTCTGTGATTTATCTGATCAATACTGCATTCACATGTTGAGGTGTAACATCAGACAAGAGTCGGTCACCTCTGTGATTTATCTGATCAATACTGCATTCACATGTTGAGGTGTAACATCAGACAAGAGTCAGTCACCTCTGTGATTTATCTGATCAATACTGCATTCACATGTTGAGGTGTAACATCAGACAAGAGTCGGTCACCTCTGTGATTTATCTGATCAATACTGCATTTACATGTTGAGGTGTAACATCAGACAAGAGTCAGTCACCTCTGTGATTTATCTGATCAATACTGCATTCACATGTTGAGGTGTAACATCAGACAAGAGTCGGTCACCTCTGTGATTTATCTGATCAATACTGTATTCACATGTTGAGGTGTAACATCAGACAAGAGTCAGTCACCTCTGTGATTTATCTGATCAATACTGCATTCACATGTTGAGGTGTAACATCAGACAAGAGTCGGTCACCTCTGTGATTTATCTGATCAATACTGCATTCACATGTTGAGGTGTAACATCAGACAAGAGTCAGTCACCTCTGTGATTTATCTGATCAATACTGCATTCACATGTTGAGGTGTAACATCAGACAAGAGTCAGTCACCTGTGATTTATCTGATCAATACTGCATTCACATGTTGAGGTGTAACATCAGACAAGAGTCGGTCACCTCTGTGATTTATCTGATCAATACTGCATTCACATGTTGAGGTGTAACATCAGACAAGAGTCGGTCACCTCTGTGATTTATCTGATCAATACTGCATTCACATGTTGAGGTGTAACATCAGACAAGAGTCGGTCACCTCTGTGATTTATCTGATCAATACTGCATTCACATGTTGAGGTGTAACAACAGACAAGAGTCGGTCACCTCTGTGATTTATCTGATCAATACTGCATTTACATGTTGAGGTGTAACATCAGACAAGAGTCGGTCACCTCTGTGATTTATCTGATCAATACTGCATTCACATGTTGAGGTGTAACATCAGACAAGAGTCGGTCACCTCTGTGATTTATCTGATCAATACTATATTCACATGTTGAGGTGTAACATCAGACAAGAGTCAGTCACCTCTGTGATTTATCTGATCAATACTGCATTTACATGTTGAGGTGTAACATCAGACAAGAGTCGGTCACCTCTGTGATTTATCTGATCAATACTGCATTCACATGTTGAGGTGTAACATCAGACAAGAGTCAGTCACCTCTGTGATTTATCTGATCAATACTGCATTCACATGTTGAGGTGTAACATCAGACAAGAGTCGGTCACCTCTGTGATTTATCTGATCAATACTGCATTCACATGTTGAGGTAGCTGCTGATGTAACTTTTTTTATCCAACACACAAGCTCCTCAATTTATCAACAATAGACAAATAAAAGAGATAACTTATGTTTAGTAACTTCATGTAGATGTGTTTATATTTACATTATTACATTCATCTAAAGCAGTGTTGACAACAGTGAATTCTACATAATAACACAAATACATAACTCAGATGTCTGTGTCATGTCTATTAGATGTGCTCATATGCAATATTTAGCAAAGATTTTCCTAGCAATCGTCTTTAAGATGAATATATGGTTTATGTAAATCCACTTTGGAGACACTTACTGGAGCTCCCCGTTAGCTATAAATAATAAAACTTGTTTTTATAGCAAAACTACAAATACACTATATTATTTAGGCTTGGTTTCACAGACAGGGTTTAAATTAAGTCAGAATTAGGCCATAGTTCAATTAGGACATTTAAGTAGTTTTTATAAGCGTGCCTTGGATAAAAACACTACTGATGTATATCTTGAGACAAAACAATCAGTCAGTCAGTTTCTTTCAGTTAAAACAACCCAGACATGCATTTTAGCCTCGTCTGTCAAACGAGGCTAAACTTTACACTTTAGTTTTAATAGATTATTAACTACAGCAACAATACTACTGTTTGAAAATGACTTACACACTTCAAGTTAAACAGTTATTTAGGAAAAAAATATTCTCTCTTGTTGTCTCTATACAAGCAACCATCTTGCCAACATCTCGTTTTGACATCTCGCGTGGTTCTGCGTGATTTGAACAACTTCAAGATACGCCCCCTGCTTCACGTTACGCCCCCTTCAAGTTACGCCCCTCTCTTGCAGTCCGCAGACAGATGGAAATTCGAGCACGTCATGCGTCATTACGTCACGTCTGTAAACATAAAGAAGTTTTCACGGCTAGTGCTTATATCTACCGTATAAAGCCTGCCCTACACCCACGCTGCGTCTCGCTCTCTCACGTGTGCCTACACTACTGTGTAAACCTACTGTTTTAATGAGAGAAAATCTGACAGGGTAGCACAAATCGACAGAACACCTGAAATATAAAGAAGAAGAAGAAGAAGTCCCTTCTCCGTAGAAGCTTCCGTGTTGAGCTAACATCACTAACATTAGTCGCAGGACAAAGTAAGTTTAATTCTTGACTTGTATTACTGGATGTAATGAATACTGCTGAAACTATTGCCTGTAATGTCGTTGGTGTTTCTGAAGTGTTGCTAGCATCGCTGCTTATCCTGGCAATATTTCACTTAAATATATTTATGATTCTGTATAATATATCCTACATTTGTTATACTTTAATTTCATAATGAGGACGTTGTATAATGTACCTTAAGTTGTTAATATGTTTCTTTATACTCTGTTTACATCCAGTAATTATTAGTCTGCTAACCGCTCTTTAAGTTGTTGATATTGTTTAATTTGAAATGCGACTTTTACTGTAACAGTATGTAGACATTTCGTTTATGTACTTCTGTTTTATTGTTTATTTAAGAAACTACCTCCAATGCATAATCAGTATGTGCATACATGGTGATGAATGACTCATACTCCCTGATCAGACTAGAGTTAGTGCTGTGGTTAACACCATTAACACCAAAAGGTTAACAGAACCTGAAATTAGCGGCAGTTTCCAGCAGGAGAAGATGAGGTAAAATGTTAAACCACTCATTTAAGTCACAAGACTTCATCACATATAATGTGACACTGAAGAGTAATGATGCTGAAAATACAGCTTTGCAACCGCAATCAATCAGTTACACTTTACTATATATTCACATGCAAAACAGTTATTTAAAACTTTAAAACATTTAAAATAACATTTAAAACATTAGAAAATATTGCAGATCTTGCATCAATTGCAATATTGCAATTTGAACACTGTGTGAATGTTATAATAAATGTATTAATAGAGCTGTTGTAATTGTTATTATCATTATTAATGTCTTTCTTATTTTTTACCGAACAACAGTAAAATTACAATAGTAACGTTTATGAATGTTGATGGCGTTCTTGCTTTTTCTCAGCCTTTAGGAGGCGTGGCTTTAGACGGCGATTGCAGGGAGGGTGGGACGTTCGCTTTCAGCGCTATCAGGCTAAAGTTAGCATTTTCCAAGATCTCCTACTGCACCTTTAAAACAGAAAGAGATCTTAAAGCATCACACATTATGCACCATGAAGTGTGAATGTTGAACAGTTTATGTTTTTATAGTTTTTTTGTGATTTAAATAATGACTTTTTTTCAAACCTTTACAGTACTTCACTCACCCACTTTTCTGTTTGGTCTAGATATGGGAGTTTTACCTGCAAACCCATGTGAGATCGCTGTATGATTCATCTGGTATTTATATAATAGATTTCCTTTGTATTCCTCTCATTTATAATTAACTAGATTATAATTGAACTATATTTAGAGTAGTTTTGTCTTTTGATACAAATGTAGTGAATGGAGTTATTCAGCATCTTCAAATGTTAATTAAAAATGAATACTTTAACTTTCTTTCTTAAATATGTTATGTAATATGAAATATAGGCATTTTGTAAATTGTCATTCTCCTTGTCTTAAGGAGTTGACATGTCACCTGCTGGTGCATAAATGTAAAAAAATAAGTCAATGTTTAGTTTTGAGGCCCATGAATTTTAGTAAAAATAATTTAAAAGTGTCTGGCACAGTTTATTTCTGTCTGTTTTTCTGAAAGCCATCTAACACAAATCTCTTTTTCAGATCCATGAAACAAAAGCACAAAATGACCACCTCTGCACCAGAGATGATTTATGCAGTTCCCAGATATGTGTATATTCCATAATCTATCAAAATTGCTTCCTCTCCTCATCGTGAACATTGTGCTTTGTGTGGCAGCATGTAATAATGCAGAATATGAAATTAATGGAGAGTGTTGCCCAATGTGTGATCCAGGTAAGTCCTGGATAAGACTGCTCTAGTGTTGTTTTTGGCGGCCTGTTTTAATTTTAGTCTAGTCTTTGTAAGCTGTCATTTTAGTTTTTATTAGTTTTAGTCACGTTTAGTCTAGTTTTAGTAATACAAATTGTATTTTAGTCTATTTTTAATAATACAATTCTATTTAACCCAGTCAATATAGTATAAGTACCTAGTAGTATAGACAAAACCAAAATGTTCTTTTAGTCAAACCCATTTCAAACAAGGTTATCTTATTATATTATTGTTACCTTATAGACTCAAGAATACATCCATTCCAGACACGGAAGACGCTCTGATTTGAATTTACAACATTTATTTTACCAACCAAACATGTTAGAAGTACACACACATAAATTTAAATAAATAAAAACAATAAATAAAATAAAATAGCATCATGTGACAATGCCAGAAAAAAAATTAATACATTCAAATTTAACAAAGAGAAACAAGGTGCTTGCACGCTCGAGCTACAATAACATACTAAAAAGTGCAAATAAAATGTGTCTGTTACTTGTATTGCTTGTAAACTGAAGTCAGATGAAGTCCCTTTCTCTGTCAGACTTAACTTTGTTTGTTGTCGTCTTCTAAATAATGCCGCGAGTGGGGCTTGAGGAAGTGACGTCGCCTGAGTCTGCACAGAGTGTTGCCATGTCCGCGGATTTCCTGCAGAATTGGGCTACTTTAACACTGTTGTCGCGGGTTGTTTTTCATGTCCGCGGGTTGAAGCGACCCCAATAATGTGATATTTAGCCCCTGGAATGCGAACTTTACTGGGGAACCCCCCTCGAAATGCGATTGGGCTAGTTTTGAGTAGCAATTGGGCGGGTTTTGTTGCGAAAACCTGGCAACTCTGTCAGCCCCTGAAGTGAGAGACGGGAAACAAATACTGCAAAATAATAATAATAACGCGACTAAACGAGACGAAATAACGTTATAACATTTCGTTTCGTCTCGTTTTGATCAACGAAAATGAAGAGACATTTTAGCATAGTTTTTATTATGTAAACCACATTAGTCTCGTTTTTATTCATCAACAATATTACATTATACATTTAATTATAGTCATCGTCACATGACCAGCATTTACGTTGCGTCTCGTCTCGTTTTCGTCACGTGATAAAGGTTCGTTGACGATGATATTTCGCCATAATTTGCGTTGACGAAAGCAACTAGACTGCTCTTCACTCAAACCCACAATAGATGCAGATGAAGTCAGATACTTAAAGAGGTCATATGATACTTTTTCAATCACTGATCTATCCATCACTGCATTATACACAACATGACTCCAGTCTAGGGTTGGGTATTTATTTCCTGATTTATTTCACTTTGATTCTGATTTGCAAACATTCACAACTCTTGTTCAGCAGAAGCAGATTTCCCTGAAAATAGGCATAAAGTAAAAAAAGAGGTCAAAAAACAATATTGGGATTGTTCATAACAAGATCCTGATTAATTAGAAAATCTGTGTACCCAGCGTTATTACAGTCTGATTATTTGTTATTTTGTTTATTTATTCTAGATTATTTTCTAAATTAGAAAAAAGATTTATTGGCCAAGTGTGCACAAACACATACACAAAATCAAGATACAGAACATAAGATAATAATAAAAATATTTTCATTTTTAAGTCTACACAGTTTATAGAAATATACAGACATAAAATAAATACAACTTATACAGTTACAAATACAAACCCGATTCCAAAAAAGTTGGGGCACTGTACAAATTGTGAATAAAAAAGGAATGCAATAATTTACAAATCTCATAAACTTATATTTTATTCACAATAGAATATAGATAACATATCAAATGTTGAAAGTGAGACATTTTGAAATGTCATGCCAAATATTGGCTCATTTTGGATTTCATGAGAGCTACACATTCCAAAAAAGTTGGGACAGGTAGCAATAAGAGGCTGGAAAAGTTAAATGTACATATAAGGAACAGCTGGAGGACCAATTTGCAACTTATTAGGTCAATTGGCAACATGATTGGGTATAAAAAGAGCCTCTCAGAGTGGCAGTGTCTCTCAGAAGTCAAGATGGGAAGAGGATCACCAATTCCCCCAATGCTGCGGCGAAAAATAGTGGAGCAATATCAGAAAGGAGTTTCTCAGAGTAAAATTGCAAAGAGTTTGAAGTTATCATCATCTACAGTACATAATATCATCCAAAGATTCAGAGAATCTGGAACAATCTCTGTGCGTAAGGGTCAAGGCCGGAAAACCATACTGGATGCCCGTGATCTTCGGGCCCTTAGACGGCACTGCATCACATACAGGAATGCTACTGTAATGGAAATCACAACATGGGCTCAGGAATACTTCCAGAAAACATTGTCGGTGAACACAATCCACCGTGCCATTAGCCGTTGCCAGCTAAAACTCTATAGGTCAAAAAAGAAGCCATATCTAAACATGATCCAGAAGTGCAGGTGTTTTCTCTGGGCCAAGGCTCATTTAAAATGGACTGTGGCAAAGTGGAAAACTGTTCTGTGGTCAGACGAATCAAAATTTGAAGTTCTTTTTGGAAAACTGGGACGCCATGTCATCCGGACTAAAGAGGACAAGGACAACCCAAGTTGTTATCAGCGCTCAGTTCAGAAGCCTGCATCTCTGATGGTATGGGGTTGCATGAGTGCGTGTGGCATGGGCAGCTTACACATCTGGAAAGGCACCATCAATGCTGAAAGGTATATCCAAGTTCTAGAACAACTCATATGCTCCCATCCAGATGTCGTCTCTTTCAGGGAAGACCTTGCATTTTCCAACATGACAATGCCAGACCACATACTGCATCAATTACAACATCATGGCTGCGTAGAAGAAGGATCCGGGTACTGAAATGGCCAGCCTGCAGTCCAGATCTTTCACCCATAGAAAACATTTGGCGCATCATAAAGAGGAAGATGCGACAAAGAAGACCTAAGACAGTTGAGCAACTAGAAGCCTGTATTAGACAAGAATGGGACAACATTCCTATTCCTAAACTTGAGCAACTTGACTCCTCCGTCCCCAGACGTTTGCAGACTGTTATAAAAAGAAGAGGGGATGCCACACAGTGGTAAACATGGCCTTGTCCCAACTTTTTTGAGATGTGTTGATGCCATGAAATTTAAAATCAACTTATTTTTCCCTTAAAATTGTACATTTTCTCAGTTTAAACATTTGATATTTCATCTATGTTGTATTCTGAATAAAATATTGAAATTTGAAACTTCCACATCATTGCATTCTGTTTTTATTCACAATTTGTACAGTGTCCCAACTTTTTTGGAATCGGGTTTGTAGATCAGTAGGCAAGATGAGAACCTAGATAAGGTTTGTCCAAGAAGTTGCTATATTTGTCCCTATACTTTTGAAAAAATTCTCAAAAGGGGTGGGAAAGTCGCTAAATCTAGCTACAAAATCACTAAATTGGCAACACTGGATGTGTACATGCTCTGAATCATAGCATTAGCATTGCAGAGTATAGTCTAGTTTTTATTCTTATTTTTATTATTCATGAAAGACTAGCTGACATGAATAACATACGAACACAACAACATGAGTGAATCGCGAGGAAAATATTTATTTATTCCTGTATGTATTTGTTTTGTTTGTTTGTGCATGTTTGAGTTTATGAATGGTCTATGATCGTTCACATGATCTGAATCTCTAGCATCAGTCCAGACATTATGATGATAACACTGTTATCTTCATTTACAGTCTCTCATGATCCAGACAGAGCTACAAAGTGTCATTCTGATGTATCAGAGAGGATCATGATGAGATGATACCTGAAATTTTCAAAATACCTGAAGCAATTTAATTATGTGTTTTATATAGGCAGCCAACATCACATACTTCAGATTCATTAAGAATTATTAGGAGTACTTGTTCAAGTTTTAACAGCAAATCTAATCACACTGAGGTTATCTGAACTTTCTGTACCTTGACTTTAATGATTTTAATTAATCAACCGTGTGTGATTTAACAGATACAAATGAAATAATGCATAGAGAAGACTTCTGGAGAATAAGAAACCAGAGAAGAGCAAAACCCAACAGGACAGAGAGAGAAATGGAGGACAGAAATGAGACACAAACCAGTGAAACACAAGAGAAAAGCAGAGAGAGACTTGTTAAATGTGACAGTATGAAGAAAATAAAGCCAGACCGTAAGTTAGTCTACTTTATCATAACACTTTTAATCTTGCTAGATGTTTTTAACACCCCTGTCATAAAGTGGCACATTCAGTCAGATTCATCAGTCATCTATGATTGACATGCATTACTGTATTTATTGAGAACATAACCCCCCCCCCCCATAAATCCAAAACATTGAGGATAATCTTATATGTTTGTGATTTCTAGTCTCACATGATCCACACGGACCGGTGAAGTTTCATTCAGATGTTCTCAAGAACACACATCACTGACGTCTAGATGAAGACCTGATCATCCATCCACACTACAGTCTGTTGAGCTCCTGGACTCTTTTTCAGACTCATCTGATCACAAACTGTTACGACCGCTAGGAGTCAGCGTAACAGGAAAAAGGAAGAGTCTCAATACCAGAGAGATGTTGGATTACAAGCATTTATTTACAAATAAGAGTTTAGCTTTAGGGGCGGACAAGGCCAAAATAACATAAAAATATCCTTTTTTTTTTTTTTTTACATTTTACACTTCCTAAGCCAAAATAAAGAAAACAAAAATACAGTTTCAACTTACCTGACTCCCTTAACCAAAAACAATGAGAAAAGATGTTTCAAAATAAAATGGCGTCTAACTCCCTACAACCCTTAACTTGCCAATACTTACAAAAGATATATACATGTTAACAGCAAACAATCCACAATCGGAATCCAAAATCGTAGTCAATCAGGCATTGGTCAAGTTAACAAGGAATATCACAGAATGGAAACAAAAAAACACTATCACAGAATTACAATCACACTGACAATCTTTAGCACCTACACACTATCTCTCTGATAAGACACTCAAAGACTTAAACGAACGACAACGCACAAAGGCAAACTACAGAGTCACACACTATGGCATAATCATGGCACAGTGTTTGGGGCAGTCCTTATATCTGGGTCAGTTGAGGAGGAGAACCAGTGGTGTAGTGGAGGGTATACGCAGGTATACGGCGTATACCCACTTCTTTATCAGTTGGCATTCCGTATAGCCACTTCTAAATCCCCTCTGATGAGCGTCCTGCACTAGGCAAAACACGACAGTCCAGCATATGAGTAACTAATCCAATCGCATGTGAATAAATGCAAATATTCTCTAAAAACATCCAGTAAAGACAGTAATGCGGTCAGGAACGAGACGTAAACACTCATGCAGTGTATGTTTCTTTTATTGATAGTTTTCACGTGACGTCACACTCGTACAGGGGGGCCTGGCGGGCAAAACACTGAACCGTTAAGAGGACTGCGTTCATATTCCGGCCTCATCTGCTTGCCTGTGTAAACTATGCATCATTAATGTGGTGATTACTGAATTTGATCTTTTAATATTACTGTTTTAAATATATTAAGGCACTTTTAAGTGTTTTTACAACGTCTGTCGCACTGTTTATGATTGAAATATTGCCGCGGGTGCTTAATATGGATTGCAAATGGCCAAAACTTGCATTTTGTTCAGAAATACATTTGTTTTATTCTTTTGAGAGGTGATCTAAATATTTGCGGCTGGGATGAAAAATTGGGATGAAAAATTTTCCACAGATGAAAAATTGACACGCTTGTGCTGCAATTCTATGGATGTTTTGCCCTCCAGGTCTTCGAGCCGGTCACGTGACTGAAACTATCAATAGGCTACTCGAAGCCGGATGGCGCTCTCGCGCAGAAAGTCGGCCTCATAGAAGTACTAACTTACGAGTCACGACGTGCAAGAATCCAGCTATTGCTGTAGCCAAAGCTAGCTAAGCTGAATAAAAAAGAATAGTGAAGACAGTAAACACGATTGTGACAATATATGGTTTATGTGTGTTTTTCAAGTCATCTCCAGGTAATAAAAAAGCATCTGATTCTGAATAATGCAGTGCTAATTGATAGCATTTATTACACTTGGCAATAGATAGACTACTAGGCTATAAAATATATATTCTGCCTTATTCTGTGATAAAAATGTAGTAGCCTATATAGGCTAAACAAATCATAAAATTGTCATTAGGAAAATACAGGAAAAATATGATAAATTATTGGTTATTGTCGCAGTGTATTTGATTTCTCAGCCAATTAAAAGCAAGAGGTAATAATTTTATAAATAGTAATAAAACCTGTCAATTAGACAAAAAAGTTATATTTGACATTTCTGTCCCTCTCACAATTCTGAACAGACAACTAAACAAAATAGCACGTAATTTACTAGAGGTTCTGACAAAATGTCAGTTGCTGCAGTCTATTTTTATTTAGTTATTTATTTTAATTATTTATTGTAAAATCTGCACCTCTTCTGTGGATAATATTATTTTCATAATGATCCTTACTCAAGCTGCAGAAGTTAAGTGACAGTGTGCAAATATTACAATAGTGAACTAAATATGCAAGACTAGTTTACATGTCACTGTTTGACACAGGTCGTTCATCCTTTGCCGGGCATAAATTAAGAGTATACCCACTTCTCCGGGCACCACTACACCACTGAGGAGAACCAATCACAGCCTCCAGCAAATGATCTCAGGAACCGTCCATGTGAAACACAAACATACACATCCACAGAGAGAACACAAGAGGACCGAATGGAAACAACAAACAAATGACTTAGGCTCATAAGACAAACAAACAGACTAATGAACTGATTGTTTCTGTGTCCCGGGTGAGGCGGACAAAGTGCACAACTTCATTACTTGAGTGAAAGTACAGATACTACTGGTCAAATACTACTCCACTACAAGTGAAAGTTGTAAATACAGGTTTTTACTTAAGTAAAAGTACATGCTTTTAAAAGTACTTGAGTACCAAAAGTAAAAAGTAAATGCATTGTTTTATTGTCACATTGTTGTATACAATACCTTATGCCACTAATGCAACCTAATGAATACACTGATTAACTCGTATTAGCTTTGGGATTAAGAGCTTTTATGTTACCAAACCTGTAGAAATGGAACAACTGAATGAAGATAATCATCTTTACTTTTTATTTCACACTCGTACAACTACATAGAACTCATTTTAATACTTGTCTAAAAGTTCTTCTTCAAAAAGATATTGAACTCTATGATATGGTTCATTTTAGGCAAACAAAGCAAACATTGAAAAGAAAACAAATCTTTAGTCTTTTCAGAAAACTGGAACATACTCTCTCAGTATGGCCAACTGATCAGTGTTCAGAAAATGCTCAGAAATCAGTGAACCTCACAACATGTGTCTATAGGGTTGGGTATTGTTTGAATTTTATCCATTCTGATTCTGATTCTGCTTATTGATTTCAATTCTTATTGATTCCCAGTTTAGATTCTAAAGTTGTAAAAAAGTCAAGTAAAACATTTTGAGTGATCATTTAACCTACTTATTGATCAAATAATATATGTATTTATGTGCAGTGTTTTGACAATAAAATAATGTTCAGATTTATATACTTCCCTGACCAGTCTTTAGCAGCAATTTATCAGTAGGCCTGAGTAATAAGGTTTTTTATATATGGTAGCAGCCATTTATAGCCTACCATTTGTGCTGCCATAGTTTAGCTACAAAAATTAAACTATAGTTACTATCATGAAACTATGTTCAATTTGTGGTTACTGTAGTTTTACTACAAATAGCATAATTATGGTTACTATAGTGAGAGAATAGTAAATTTGTGGATACTGTGATTTTACTGCAAATACCATAGTTAAACTACTTACTATAGTAAAAACATGGTTAGTTTTCCAAAGAGCTTTAATGAGTTAACACATACACATGTGAGTTCACACAGAATAAAAACTATACATTTTCTTTGCCATGTAGATCAAGGTAATCATTCTACGTTCCCTCGCTCCTTCACAGTAGCAGCTAATGGTGACAAATATACTCCATATTCCCCTTACTGCGGTCAGATAAAGTGCTGGATTGACCTTTGACCCCTGTAATACAGTCACGTGTCTCCCTCTACAGATGATCATCAGAATCACAGCAGAGTTAAAGATCTAGAGATATACACATACCTGTCAACCTTTCTGTTTTTCCCGGGATTCTCCTGTATTTTACCATTCCATCCCGCTCTCATCCCGTTTAAATATTTTCCCGTATTTCTCCCGTATTTTTAATCTTTCTATAAAAAAATCCCACTGGCCGTATTTTATATGTTTGCAACATTCGCCTCTGGTAAAACTCCCGTAACTTGACCCTTATTTTTACGCAGAAAATATGCAGTTGTAAATATGTAATGCATTTCTATGACAGAAGTTGACACTGCAAGCACATCCTACTCTTTTATATTTCTTTTATACATCGTACTCTACATACTTTTATATTATTCACATGTAATACTTTTATATTTTTATTTTTATTGCACTGTCCATTGAGCGGACCTGTCCTGACCTACATTTCACTACTGATTATACCCTGTATGATTGTGTATGTGACAAATAAACAAGAACCTTGAACCTTGAACCTAGTCCACCAACATGTTGCAGTGCTACCCTAAACTTTGTAATATCCACAACCTGGAATATGAGGAAATGTAATTACGCTTGATACTTTTTGGTGCTTAAATTGATGCTTCCTTGGGCAGCTCACTGTTTTGGAGTCTGAATGTACAGTACATTAAAAGAACGGCAGTGTTGCTAACCCTTATTAACATGATTGTTTCAGATCATATACTGGTAATCATTCATAGCCCTGGTTAGTGGTGTTATCTGATATTTGAACCAGCTGCCACTTGCAAACTTTTGAGCAAAACCTTTATGCTTAATGACTTTTTAAGCATATAGTTGACTTAAAATGAATAATAGTTTACCTTACAAAAAAGCGAATTGTGGCTAATGATCTCTCTTTGTGTTTCATGGAAGAAAGAAGACATGAGGTTGAATAAATTATTTTGTGAGCTGTTCCTTTAAGAAACCATCACGTGACAACTTGGCTCAACTTGTATTGCAGACTAAATTGTTTAATGATAAATATACTTTATTCCGGACACACACAATAAAAAGCATTTTAATTTGAAGTGTTAATTTTGTAAAAATGTCTAGGCAAGCAAATTAAACGACCAAGAAAGAGAACATCGAAGCAACAGAGCTGATATAGCCATAAATGAATTAAAATGGTTGGAAATTTATCAAGAATCTTTTGTAAAGAAAAAATATCGAAATATTATTACCTATCTAATTGAATCTATAATGTCAAAGGAAGCTATTCAATAATCTATATGAGTGTATGGTGTTATTGTATTAACACTGAACAGAATATCACTTTCTGTCTGTTCCAGGATTCATTTGTTTTTGTTACTTTTCGTTTGTGTAAAGCGTGACGTCACAAACTCCGCCCACACAGGTTTCTTTCCGCTTTCACGAAGGGAATGACGAACCTCGACATGCAGGTAACACTTTTACTTTAAAGTCACTCTCTGTGAAGAATTGGATAATATGTAAATACTTACAAAATGTACAAAAACTAAAATGATTATTTTAATGTAATGAAGAGTGTAATTAACTGTTTGGACTGCAGAAATCGTTAGTTTCACTTTCATGTAAGGAACCATTTTATCATTTCAAAACATACCCCTGTGACTATCATCTTGTAAATGTCTTGTAAATCCTCTTGAGAATCATAAAAAAACAAAAGACAAAACATTTTCTATCTAGTTTAAGTGCACGTGGAACAATCAGCTGTTATGAAGTGTAAAGGTAAAGCATAATGTGTACAAATCGATTGTTTTGAATTGTACATGTTGCCTAAATTGCTTAAAACTGCTCCTTTTTGTGATCAAATATGATATTACTGTTATATACATTTGAGAATATCAGTGTACATGAATGCGTAGATACACAGAAGCACAAATCAATCATTCAGTTTTATCAGCATATTGATTTATTTGTATGAGTGATTGAGAAAACAACAGCGTATTAAATATGAGCATTTTAAAATGAATTATGTGCACATATTGTGGTAACATGATCTCATTGCTGTGTTATCAGTGTAATTTGCGACAGATGATAGATGTGAGGAGTCGGAGAAGATGCTGATCAACTGATGACTAAAGAAACAACAGAATATCATCATGTCCAGCAGAGAAAGAGGTGAGAGTTTATGATCTATCAGTGATATTAATATGAACATCAGTCATAACAGTCAGACATCTTTTTAAAACAAGGTCTTTAAAAGAAAAGTTTAATCGAGGTTCAGTTAGTACAGGTGAAAATAATCTTTTGTAAGATGATTGACAGACATGATTTGTGTTTAATAAGATTCACTCAATTAGAAAAGTATTGTACTTGAAGTAAAAAGTGTCCATGTTACATTGTACTTAACATATTTAGAAGTAAAAATCATTTTTCATTGACTGATGAAACTCTGGCTTAAACATTCATCGTCACGTTATGTTTCTGATGGCGACTCTTCATGTTTATGTTCATTAGTTGTTTTTTTTAATGTCAGCAGCCTTTTTGGTTGTAAGCAATATTATTTATAATATTCTTAAGTGTCCTATCAATTGTGAAAAAGCTGTTTTAAATGTAATTCATTGCATTTAAAGACTATATTTAAAGTGAAAGCCACCTTTGCCAAAACAAGTTACCTGATGTAGTTAATAACTTAACACTACAGCACGTGTAAATGAACAGCTGCTGTGGATAACTTGTCTTGTGGGTTAATAAAGATGTTTGTTACACCTTATTATTTACCCTTTTGCTTGGTTTGAGCAAACTGTTTGTGAACATCCTTGTTCCTATTGACTATGTTGCCACAAAAGCATCTTCTAAAAGCATAAATATGTATGTTTACTGTAGTTATACCTCAATCTCCTCTAAATCCCATCTTTTGTTCTTAATTTGATGTTTTGCAGCTGTTGTTCGTGGTTCTGCTCAAAAGAGAAGTCAGAGCAAAGACAGAGACCCACCCTCCAGTAAGTCTTTACAAAGACTGATTAACCTTGATGAAGAGCATATGATAATTATGGGCCATTTTACTCCCTCCAAATGTTTCTACTTCTGTTAGTGATGTTGATGCATCAAAACTAAAGATCTTGGTCACATACAGTAAGTTACACATGTCTCTTGTTTTTCAGTGAGTGATATGACTCATCTGAGAATTGTCCTGCTGGGGAAAAGCGTGTCAGAAAACAGCCGAGTGGGAAACTTCATATTAGGACGAGCAGCATTTGACAGTGAAGCTCCTCCAGATGTTGTAGAGAGAGTCGGAGGAAGACTGAAGAACAGACACGTGATCATCATCAACAGTCCTACGCTGCTCCAGACGAACATCTCAGATCATCAGATCACACAGACAGTGAGAGAGTGTGTTGATCTGTCTGATCCAGGACCTCATGTGATCGTTCTGCTCCTCAAACATGATCAGTGTTCAACAGAAGATCAAGAGCGTGTGGAGAAGGTGCTGGACTCTTTCTCTGAGCACGTTTATCAACACACCATGGTGCTCAGCACACAAGAGCCCACAGAAACCAGTGACATCCTACAGAAAATCATTCAGAAATGCTCCGACAGACACTTCAGTCTTCAGAGAAGCAGCTCTCCTGATGATCTTCTGCAGGCGTTTGAGGACATTGTGCAAATGAATGATGGACGTCACCTGGTTTGTGCTCAATATGAAGCCTCACAGGATTTCACAATGAAGCAACAGGCCACAGAACGATGTGAGTTTAATTTAATTTATAATTAATATTGATTGAATGCAAATCAAATTATACTCTGAGTTCTTCACAAACTAATTCACTGAAGCACTATCAAGCACCAAATCTGATCAATTTACTGACAGGTAATGACTAAAAAAATCAGTTTTACTTTTAAACTGTGGAGCCAGAAAAATAAAAAAAAATGTGTCAGAAGTGCAGCATTCAAAACTCAAACATTCTGACTGTACAAAAACAAGAGCAAAGATCAAGCTTCAGGAAATGTAGTTCTGTCAGGACCACTATCGTCAAAATGATAGATACTTAGCATAAAGTTTGGTTTGGCGGTATGGTTCTGTTCTGTGCAAAAACTCCCTGCCCATCCATACAGCCCGTCATGAATGAGCAGGGAGAGCAGCAATAATAATAACCCCCCGAGGGTTAACAGAACAGAACAAAGCAGATATCATTAATGTACTTAATGATATTTAAGTGTATAATTATTCAAGAAAAGAGTCTGATTTAGCAAGGAATAACAGAAAGCCGAGTCCTGACTGTGAAAGGAGGAGTTGGGGATGGAGGAGGGTGATTTGCTCCTGAGCAAGCGTGAAAGCTGCTGATTAATACTGAATAGAGCTTATATAGGAATGCTGTGATAGGTGTCGTGTTCCTATAGGTAGATGTGATCAGCTGAGAATCAGCTAATGCAAGCTTGACTCACGTGACCTGCCAGAACTAACGCTATCGCTCAATATGTAGAATATTGAAACTGATCATTTTGGCCAAAGACAGAACTACTACAATTCCATGGAGCAGTGCAGCTGAAAGGTTTCCTGTAATTATATAATTTTACAGATAAACAGAGAAACCAACATACATTTTATTCATTTACAATGAATTAATATGACACTGTGATAGAATAATATAGGCTTATACACATTGTGATGTCTGGCTGAACTCACTCATCATCTTTCTACAGGCATGGGTTGACTATAACACTATGTAATAAAAAAATATTTTTGTACAGCTTGTAATTATGCAGTAAAATATTACATATGATCTGGGATTATTAAAAGAAATGTACCATTCGACAGCATGCTTGGAAATATTTCACGTCTTTAATTCCATTAATTATTTGTAGCGTGCCTGCCATCCAATAATCACTGTAAGTTTTGTGCTTTGTTGCTTTTAATCAGAAATAAAAGTATCAGCTTTCAAATTCTGTTAGTTTTATCACAAAATACAAACTATAAATGTGGTTTTCCAGCCACAGAAAGACATCAGTAAAACACACAATGTCAGGTAAAGTCACATTTGGCTACCTCAGGAAAGACATTCATTGTACATATAACCTCGATAGTCAGCTAGAAAAAAATAACTAGAGAGAAGCATTGTATTGAATTCATTATATTTTACTTAACCTGCCGCCTTCATTTTTAATGTTTGTTTGAAGAAATCTGTCATGGGAATGTGCAGGGAGACTATATAAAAATGCGGACTTGTTAGAAAATGTTTACTCAATGAAATCATGGCGCGGTGGCTTCACTTGTTATGATGTCTTGAGCAATTCAGTTCTATATTAGTAGTTGTAGCCATTGCAGCGTGAATGTTGTCTCCGCTATATCTGTAACTGCGGGAGAATGTGTTGGCATGGGCGCGCATCATCTACGTCGGGCGTACCTGTGCCTGATCATAGTTTTAGTTGGTGCAACAGGTGTAAATATTTATCGTAATGCTGGACGTTGCAAAGCTCAGCATAGGGCTTACACCCAGCTTTTTTACGTCTAGCTGGTGCAACCGGCCCCTAGTGTCTCCATTGTCCTCACTCCCATCTTGGTCTTCTCAAACCCCAGTTTTACCTCTGTCCTTGTATCTTCTGGCACCTCCTCGGCCCTCTGATCCTGCGGCATCGCCCTGTCCCTCCATCCCTCTGACTTCGGCTGGTTCTCCAGCTTCCCTGACTCAGCCTTGCTCACCTTCCGTATGGCTCTGCCCTGGTTGGCACTGCCTAGAACTCTACTGTGGGTGGTCATTCCTACAGCTTCGTCAGGGCAAACTATCTTCCCAGATCTGCCTCATCTACCTCTTCTGGCAGCTCCCCCATTGGCTCTTCTTCTACCAGCTCCAATGACCCTGACAACTTGACTTAATTAACTGATCTTAACTGATCTAACTTCATTTATTTGTTTTTGTTATTCTTTGTTCTGTGTATCTAATACATTCCATTTGTAAAATAATATTATAAGCAAATGTGATGACTATTATATTGTCTCATTCTTTGAATTAGGTTTAGAAATAAGAGTCAGACATAGATGAAAATAGCCTGAAACTTGTAATTGAAATAGCATTAATGTTAAAAATGTAATGCTTAACCTGCTTTATTCATTTTCCACAGTTTCAGAGGGTGTGAAGCAGAATGTGGTTGTGTGTGGGAGTGACGGCACATTGAAATCCTCCATATCAGAGCTGATCCTGCAGCAGACAGACAGAAGATCAAAGTGTGTGAGGAGAGATGTGGAGCTTCATGGTCGTCTGATCAATCTGCTGGAGCTTCCAGCTCTGACTCATCTCTCAGAGGAGGAAGTGATGCGTCAGACTCTCCGCTGTGTGTCTTTCTGTCATCCTGGAGTTCATGTTTTCCTCCTCATTATTCCTGACGGATCTCTTAATAATGAAAACAAAGCAGAAGTGCAGGAGATCCAGAGGATATTCAGCTCAAGAATCAACAAACACATTATGATCCTCATAATGCAGAATTCAGAGCATCAGACAGCAGAACTCAATGAAGAAACACAGTCTGTCATTCAGAGTTTTGGAGGAAGACATCATTACTTTGGTCCCAAAACACAAGTGTCCACATTGATGGAGAACATTGAGCAGATGCTGGAAGAAAACAGAGGAGGCTTTTACTCCACAGAGACATTTCTGGAGGCGCAGATGAAAAAACTGATGAAATATGACCAGATGAAGAAGAAAGTTAATTTACTAGAGGCGCATTTACTGCCAAAAGGTAATGAGCAGAAAAACTTAAAGTTTGGAGCTAGGATAATGGCAAAAATGTGAACTTTTAAAGTTTAAATATTACAGTGGAACTTTATTCTGTAGTAGTATTTATACATTTGTGATTTTAATCAGTTAAAGGATTCAAAAGTGCAACATTCAGCGTTCTAAAGATAAAACATTAAAAAAAAATGTAATTCAAAACTCAAACATTCCAGTTGTACAAAAACAAAAAATACATATTATTAAACAGTCAAACTGATCATTTTGGCCAGTCACAGATCTAACTCAATACTCTGGAGCAGTGATGCAGTTTTAATATTATAATCTGTGATATATATATATATACTGTATATATGCCGTCACAGGCTGAGGTCCTCTTCTAACAAGGCAGAGTACTTTATAAGGGTGGAGGGGAGTTGTCCATGTTAAAGCATTATGCAATCATTGTGATGGTCTAGTTCCACTGCGGGATTTCATTTCTCACACCCCAGCAGCACTCAACAGGCATTTGCTGAGTCCCCTTCCAGTCTCTCATGATTGGTGCCCTTTTTCTTGGCTTGGGCCACTGCTCCTCAAAATGTCTGTGCATGGCCCTGTATATAATGTCTGTCTGAACTCATGCATCATCTTACTACATACATGGGAGAAGTTGATCCAAAGGTTATTAAGCTATATCAGCTTTGCAAAGGAAACTGCAAAACCATTTAGAGTTTAAATTCATAAAAATAATAATAAAAAAAAACATTAAATTAGTGAAAAGTGGCACAACTTACCCCAGGTCCCCAGCGGATCTTGCCATTTTATGATGCCTTCAATTTCAGCATGATTTTGTTGTTTTTTTAATGCTTTTAACTCCTTTTAAATTTTCAGCTTCAAGAGAAGACACAAATGAACTGAGGATTGTTCTTCTGGGAAAAACTGGAGTTGGAAAAAGTGCAACAGGAAACACCATCTTAGGAAGAAACGCTTTTACAGCAGAAGCATCTCAAGAGTCGGTTACTAAAGAGAGTCGGAGAGAAACATGTGAAATTAACGGCCGACACGTTACTGTGATCGACACTCCAGGACTGTTTGATACTGAACTTACTAATGAGGAGATCCAGAGAGAAATCAGCAACTGCATCTCCATGATTCTGCCTGGACCACATGTGTTCATCATTGTGCTCAATTTAGGACAACGCTTCACTATCCACGAGGAAACATCAGTGAAAATCATCCAAGAGACATTTGGTGAGAAATCTTTAATGTTCACCATGGTGCTCTTCACCAGAGGAGATGATCTGAAGGACAAAACCATTGATCAGTGTTTGGGGAAACCTGGGTCTCCTTTGATGAAGCTGATTGAAGCGTGTGGAAACAGATACCATGTGTTCAATAATAATCAGACTGGAGACCGAACACAGGTGACTGATCTACTGCAGAAGATAGATGCCATGGTTATAGAAAACGGAGGGAGTTACTACTCATGTAAGATGTTCAGACAGATGGAGAGAGAAAAACAAGAACAACAGATGACGATCCTGATGGACAGAGTCAGAGAAAGAGAAGAAGAGAGGAAAACAGAACAAGAGACATTTGCAAATGAAATTCAGCAAATGAGGCAAGAAAATGAAAAAATAAGATCAGAAAAAGAGAAACTACAGATCCAATATGGAACAGTAACCGACAGACTGATGAACCGAATAGAGAATGAGAGGAAGAAAAGAGAAGATGAATTTAATGAGAGAGAAGGACGATATAAAAGAGAAATGAAAGAGAAGGAAGAGAGTGAAGAGAAGATGCGTGAGGAGATGAAGAGAGAACGAGAGGAATGGGAGAAACAGAAACAAGAGGAAAAGATAAGAAGAGAAGAAGAGGATGAGAAAAGAAGAGAGAAAGAACAGAGCGTTTATGATGGATTTAATGAGAAACTAAAACAAGAGAGAGAGAGAATGGAAAGAGAAAAAGAAGATCTTCAATCTAAACATGAAGCAGAAGAAAACAAGATGAAGATCCTGATGGAGAAACTGATCAGAGAAAGAGAAGAACTGATGAAGAAACATGAAGAAGAGAAAGAGAGAAATGATGAAGACCGAAAAAGAAGAGAAGATGAATTTAATGAGAGAGAAGAACGATATAAAAGTCTAATTAAAGACCGAGAGGAAAAAGAGAATAAGAAGAAGAGAGAGAGAGAGGAATTGGAGAGACGGAGAGAGGAAAGGAGAGAGAAATTGGAGAGAGAGAGAGAGGAATTGGAGAGACGGAGAGAGGAAAGGAGAGAGGAATTGGAGAGAGAGAGAGAGGAATTGGAGAGAGAGAGAGAGGAATTGGAGAGACGGAGAGAGGAAAGGAGAGAGGAATTGGAGAGAGAGAGAGAGGAAAGGAGAGAGAAATTGGAGAGAGAGAGAGAGGAATTGGAGAGAGAGAGAGAGGAATTGGAGAGAGAAATTGAAGAGAGAGAGAGAGAGGAATTGGAGAGACGGAGAGAGGAAAGGAGAGAGGAATTGGAGAGACGGAGAGAGGAATTGGAGAGAGAGAGAGAGGAATTGGAGAGAGAAATTGAAGAGAGAGAGAGAGAGGAATTGGAGAGACGGAGAGAGGAAAGGAGAGAGAAATTGGAGAGACGGAGAGAGGAATTGGAGAGAGAGAGAGAGGAATTGGAGAGAGAAATTGAAGAGAGAGAGAGAGAGGAATTGGAGAGACGGAGAGAGGAAAGGAGAGAGGAATTGGAGAGACGGAGAGAGGAATTGGAGAGACGGAGAGAGGAATTGGAGAGACGGAGAGAGGAATTGGAGAGAAAACTACAACAGAAAGAAAGTCAGCAATGTGTCTGTAGTTGATACTTCTGCATTCTTTGACGCTCAGATGAGTGAGTGAGAAGAGTTTATCCACCCTTTTCTCAATGTCTGGTCATGGAGATCAGTTAGAAGAGACCATAGAGAACCTCAGTGAGAACAGCAGATTAAGACAACAATAGAGATGAGAATAACACAGAGCTGGAGAAAGAACTACTGCTGAAGATTGATGGTAGAGCAGAATGGCTCTACATCTACAGCTTGATCTACTCTCTCGCTCTGCATCACAATCTGAGGTTCCCGTCTATCAGACTGCTGTTTATGAGAAATGGATTTAAATCTAAACTAAAAGCTTTCTGTAATCATTCTGCTGCCCCAGCTTCACTCCAGAGTCTCCATTTCTTGCTCTTCAGCAGCTAAACAGGCTCTTGATGACATTTACATAAAAAAGACATTAATTTTAGATTTCAGCCTATTTGTGCATCTGCAGAAACACATCAGTGAAGTGAGATTGGTCTTTGTTTGGTCATTAGGGTTTTGCTAATGGGCACAGTGGATGAAGGATATTAAACGATATTCAACTCAAATAATGCAAATAATAATAATTAAAAAAAAATGTAATATATGTATAAATGTCAAATTATGCCCATGTTGTGCCATTTCTGCTGATTATTGAACTTACGGTCTGTGTCATGTGATAGATCAGCAAGTGACCAATTAATTAAGCACAATTAATCATCTATTAACATGATCATGTTTTCTCATTTTCACGGTTGAATAAATGTCTGTGGTATTGATGTGTTAGCAAGCGAAAAATATTGAAACATATATTACTGTTTATTCAGTGGTGGTTATCGGAGGAAAACTTAAATTGTACATTAATAGTAAGAAATAGTAATTTGTAAATTAATTTTGTAATATTACAGTATTGGTTTTGTTGTTTGTCCAATTGTTTTGCACATTGTAATGGTTCATTTTTCATTCTGGTAATCTGTAATATTATATCAAATCAGTGTTTCATGAACCTATTTATGTAAGTATTCATCTAACAAACAGATTAATACAGTCAGTCTTTACATTGAGGTCCTGATTATCCTGTCAAGGAGTGTGTGTGTGTGTGTGTGTGTGTGTGAGTGTGTGTGTGTGTGTGTGTGTGTGTGTGTGTGTGTGTGTGTGAGTGTGTGTGTGTGTGAGTGTGTGTGTGTGTGAGTGTGTGTGAGTGTGTGTGTGTGAGTGTGAGTGTGTGTGTGTGTGTGTGTGAGTGTGAGTGTGTGTGTGTGTGAGTGTGTGTGTGTGTGAGTGTGTGTGTGTGTGAGTGTGTGTGTGTGTGTGTGTGTGTGTGTGTGTGAGTGTGTGTGTGTGTGTGTGATGACTGTCTGACTCGACACTATATATAAACTGCAGAGTATCTAAAATGATAGTAATCTTGAGCAAGTGGTTTTGTTTATTCTGTGGTAAATCTCATGAATATCACTGAGAGAGATTTTTTCTGTAATTGTTGTCTCTGTAAAGTTGCTGATAGTTGTCTGTCAGAAAACCAGCAAAATTAAAAAATTACCATCGCATTAGCATTGTTCTACAGTTTTCTTTGTTATACAGCATGCAAGGGGAAATGGTCGAATGTTGTGTTATTTTAAAGCAAACTAATTCTATTGTCACATCTGTAGTTACACCTGGCCACCAGCAGAGGACCTCATCACTTCATTATAATCACAACTAGAATCAAATCTGCTCATCGGGTAAGGGCTATACAAGCATTGATCTTACAGTGATTTATTGTGAAGTTCTGTTTGACACCAGTTGAAATTATGAATATTACAAACTACTGTCTTTCTGTTGTTTATGATTATTATCTGCCCTTGATCTCCTAGTCCCTTTGGTTTGTTCTGCTGACCAACATTTTATTAATATCTCTGTATTTTGGTCCGTTCCGCTACCTTCTGCTCTGATTAGCCATAACAATCTGTAGTTGAGATGATCAGGAATGTTTAACAAAAGGACAAAGCATGAAGGAGATCTGAACAGTGTTTCACATTTAAATAAAATATTTATGAACAGCAGTTCCCAATCATAAAACTGTTTCTTATTTCAAACTATAAGAGAGAAAAACTCAAGAGATGCTAAATGAGCTGAGAAAAATAGCAGTTTAAAAGAAGAAGGGATCAATAAATAACTAAAATGAGAATCTACAAGATTTCAGATATCTTCAGAGAAAACTGGAGGAGCAGCGAGTGAACATCAGTGTTCTGCTGAGCAGATACAGAGAAGTTTGATTTGATTACTTTATAAATGTTTTGTTTTATAAACTAAAACTGAGTCCCATTTAATGTAAAGGACATTTGTTACCATCTTTGAGACTGAATTGAAGAACATAAACCAGAAAACTGAAACACATACACTGATATTGCACCACACTATACTGATGTTGTTTGATGTGCAGTTGATGAATATTTTGTTACATTGCAATACAGATCATGTTAATCATCATCATTATCATCCTCACCGCTGTGTACCAACTCAGACACGGGAAATGATCATCTACATCCAGATATAGCAGCTGCAGGTATCAGGTAGAATATTAAATATGAATGCAGATTGTATTTATTTTAATCTGTGACTGAAGATTTTGACATTTGTTGCATTAAGTTATTGTTCAAACATCATTCAGTGTCATTTGTATCCGCACAGAGCAGACCAGTTTTTAATTTGGTTCAATCAAACATGATGTTTATCAGTGTTTCCGGTAGCATTATGCACTGCTTTGTACACTTATACTTACTTTTCTGATATTATTTATACATTAAGAACTTTTCTTTCATAATATCAAGAAAACTTACCTGCTTTCGTAATTTCAGAAGTCTGTTATATTTTCTTCTCTGCTGCTTATTTATTGTCACTTGATTATGATCATTGTCATCATGCACATTTATGATAAAATATCTAATGTGTTTAATATGTTGAAGCACAAATGATAGTTTAATGCTACTCGTATGCTTTAGTAAATCCTACTTGATTATTTTTACATGTTTCCAGTCAAAATCAAGTGTGCAGAAGGAAAGCAGACACGTGTCTCAATCAAAAACAAGATTATGTTATTAAGGTCCATTTAAGAAACATTGTTTTATGGTGTGTGCTTTAGTTTGAACACCTTTAACCTTAATATTTATTATTCTCAGGTTAGGTGAAGTAAGTTAAATCTGAACTAAATCAAAGGCAGGTAACTTGTTTTGTATCTTGTCTTTTTTTGGCTCTCCTTTTTTTTTTTGTATACGTTTCCACTATAAAATCTGCAGCATTACATCTTTATCTAGAATATATAATACATGTTTTCTACTCTAAATTAGATTATAAAATACAGGTAAACAGTTGTCAAACAATAGCTGTTCTTATACACACATTTAATAAAGGCGTCTGGAGGGACATACTGCAGTAAATATAATTTTTGTACAACGTTTCTCACTTTAATATTTTATATATGTATTAAATATCAGATAAATAATACATGCACTACTACTAAATACATTTTTGCATAATCACCATATTTATAGCATTCTGGCCAGTTTTAGGAATTCATCATTATACATATTTAAACCAGCAGAACCATCACTTTTTAATGAATAAACTGATGATGGTTCATGCACAACTTTATATATCAATGCGGTCAGCAAAATCATATCTTTAAGAGCATGAACTCATTTTGTTTTAAGGACCTTCATGGCCTGAACACATGAGATCCTCAAGGCACATTATGATCTTGACTTCATGAGATTGTTTAACAGTTTGTTAACACGAAATATTATTGTGAAAGATTAACTCTCTTTGTGAGACTTACTGTATCCATTACAAAACAGAGCAGTCAATGCTTTCAAGTAAAATGTTCAAAAATCAATTGTATTGTTTTGTTTGTTCCTGTATTCAGATGTGGTTTGTTCTCACTGGTCTCTTGTTTTCTCAGTAGTTTAAATGTAGCCTTACTGTCTGTAAGCTTTCTTTTGACATGGCAAATATATATTTTTGTTTGGGATAAAATGTGTTTTTGGTATCCACTCTGTTATCCCTAGTCTAAAGAATAATCATGCCAACACAAACTTTATACTCTCAGACTGTTTATACCTAATTGTTGTTCATCTGCTGCAGGTCGAGTTCTATAAATATAACTTCACCATCGTCATTCATAAGAATGACTTCTTATGCCAAAACTGGGAAAAGGCCTAGTTATCACATGAGCTCTGTTAAAATTGCACAAAACAATACAGCAAATGTAAATGCATCTTACAGTGTGACCTCATCCTCCATAATTACTAAACAAACCAAAGAGATGTATAGGGTCCGTATAGGGTCACATTTTTTCTTTTTTTTTTTATTATTATTTAGAACAGGGTGTAGGAGCCATTTTAAAGCAATGTGTGTTTTGTCCATGGGGGGCATTGTGACACTTTTGTATATTAAGAGCACCTGGTTAATTAGAAGGTATGTTTTGGTGGCAGGAAAGCAAACAGTTTTTGACCGTGATTGAGCGTACAGCTACAAGTTATCCTGCTCACTAGCTTATTGTGTCAAATGGCTATATTGTCTTGGACTGAACTTAATGCATAACCATGCAAGGAATAATATGGACTATGGACAATGTGTTTGCTATCTGCAAGGTATGAAATACACATTTGTATGTCGTGAATTAAAAGGAGAGATCATAGGAAACAAATGACAAGAACTGTTTATTGGTTGAAGCACAATAAAGGACACTGTTTGCATTATAACATCAGTGTGCATGGATTCAATTTGCACGTGTCAATTACTTGCTCACTTCTACCACCAACATCGGCGGCTTTGTGGAAGGCCGTAGAGGGATAATCCATGCCTTTTTTTATAGTTTGTCACGTTTCAAAAGTTGCTAAAAGTTGCCAAATAAATTGTAAACACAGCTAAATTTGTTGCTAGCTAGGTGCTTTTTTTTTAAGTTGCCAGTGCGGTCCAAAAAGATGCAAAATCTAGCAAGAACCCAGATAGCAACAGAGTGTGGGCCAAGTCTGGCTTAATTCTGGCACTGTGTTATTCACAGTCTGGTGTGAAACAGTATTTGGTTGAGCTCTGGCTGGAGTCTGGCCAACCCAAAAAAATAAATCAAATTGTATCTATTTGGCGGAGCCGTGGATGGCATTTGGTCGGCCAGAAAAAGGAAAGTATTCGGCTGAGATCAGGGTGGGTTTTGGTTAGCTGAAGAGTAAATAAAAGATCTGTGATATGAATGTGATTTAGAGTAAAACAGACTTGTGTAAGATGCTAAGTTCGCAACACTGACACCAGGAGAAATGCTGGTTATGCAATATGTAATTTTTCTTTATATAAATAATGCACCTTTCATCTCCGCAGTTCCACTCGTTCCTCATCACGCCACTATTAATCACATCCAGATTCATCACACTCTTTACATCCTCTTTTGTTATTATTGTGTGGGCTTTCCCTTTATTTGATAGGACAGAGAGAATCATCTCTAGGTTTGCAGATAATGTATGTTTACTGTATATTTACTTGTTCAGTCTTATTAAGGTAAAGTCTTGTTGTCCCTGCATCATCAATATTTCCCTCAAATCAGTTTATTTCTCTTCATTATATTAGTTAAATAAGTACAATAAAGTATATGGCACTCTAAACACAGTCTATGTTTATATGACAGTCTGGTTTGGGATATTTGTCATTTGTAAGTCACTTTGGATAAAAAGTGTTAGTTAAATGATTATATGTAAATGTAGATGATTAACTCTTTACTCTATAGGCCACATTGTATAAAAGGACAGATACATGGTAAGCATCAAATATCCAGAAGCCTATATAAATCATATATTACATTTAGGTGTATTGTAGCTAATTCACTTCAAGATATGATAATTAAAACATTAATGCACCCTAATATATTTGCCCTAATGAGGAGCCCCTTGGCATTTTGACACTTGACAGAATTAAAAGAGTTAGCACTCAATGGAGTGACTTTAAAACAAGCTTTATTTCTATGTTTTCATGCTTTGAACATTTATTCAGTGCACAATAGTTCCTCCATGTGCTCTGTGTTGAGAATGTTCACAGATCAGCGTGAATAACATCATCTCCAAAACAAACAAGTACATACGTGCATAGCCTGCATACGTTAGCACAAATCCAGTGTATTTTACATTGCTATCCTTAATATCATATTTTCAGGCTCACGCAGATTTATTCTTATGACGTACTTCACTTGTCCTGTTTCCTGCTTCCGGTGGAGTGATTCGTCGTAACCTGCGCGTGCTGTGATCTGCTGTAAATCTCGATCATGGCCTCCTCAAGCACCGCAGTGGCGACAAAAGGTAACTTTCTGCTATTAGGAATGATTCGAGATTACCTTTCAATGAAGTAATTGTGTAGCTTAATTAAACACACGAATATTAGCCTACCTCGAGCGGGTTTGTACTTTCGTTTTACTTTCGATTTGCGCTCGGAATGTGAAGTGCTGTTTACGTTCATATCTGAAAATAACTTACATTTATCTGAGCTTTCTTCGTTGTTGATTCCATGTCGTATTGGCATTTCATTAATAATAATAATAATAGTTTATTTTAGAGGAACGCAATGCGATTGCAAATACTATGTTATCAAGTAGCTATGTTTGAAATGTTGAATTCCTTTGAAACAAACCTTAAATCCGGGCTTTTACATGAAAAAATGTCAAGTTACATGTAAAGACCAATCAAAAGTCATTTAAAAACACTCTTGTAACCAGACTATTGTAGTGTCATATATAGGAACATGTTTCCTAAATAACTTAAACTAGTCTTTGTTTTCAATCAAATACTTTGAAAATGTTAATTAGCAGCAAAAAAAGTAAATGAAATGAATGTCATCTCTCTCTCTCTCTGTCTCTCTCTCTGTCTCTCTCTCTGTCTCTCTCTCTCTCTCTGTCTCTCTCTCTCTCTGTCTCTCTCTCTGTCTCTCTGTCTCTCTCTCTGTCTCTCTCTCTGTCTCTCTCTCTCTCTGTCTCTCTCTGTCTCTCTCTCTCTCTCTGTCTCTCTCTCTCTCTCTCTGTCTCTCTCTCTCTGTCTCTCTCTCTCTCTCTCTCTCTGTCTCTCTCTCTCTCTCTCTCTCTGTCTCTCTCTCTCTCTCTCTGTCTCTCTCTCTCTGTCTCTCTCTCTCTCTCTCTCTCTCTGTCTCTCTCTCTCTCTCTGTCTCTCTCTCTCTCTCTCTCTGTCTCTCTCTCTCTCTCTCTCTCTCTCTCTGTCTCTCTCTCTGTCTCTCTCTCTCTCTGTCTCTCTCTCTCTCTCTGTCTCTCTCTCTGTCTCTCTCTCTCTCTGTCTCTCTCTCTCTCTCTGTCTCTCTCTCTCTCTCTGTCTCTCTCTCTCTCTCTTGTAGGTAGAAGGGGAAGCTTTGATTTCGATCCTCCAAATAGTGAGTATACAGTATACAAATGGTCACAATAAATGCAGTTTGCTTTGTTTTTTACTTAATTTACTAAGCAATCTGTTTTATCTTAAAAATGAGCTTTTAATTCTCTCACACTTTTCAGTGTCCATTAGAAGGATGGTGCTGGTAGGAAAGACTGGAGCAGGTAAAAGCTCGTCTGGAAACACAATCCTGGGCAGGAGAGTCTTCAGAGCCACTAACAGTGGTTCATCTGTGACCAAAGAATGCTGGAAAGAGACTGCAGAAGTGGCTAGAAGAGAAATTACCCTGGTAGATACTCCAGGACTGTTTGACACAGACGTTTCTGAGGAGTATCTGAAACAGGAGATCAGTAAGTGTGTGAATATGACGGCTCCTGGACCTCACGCCATCATCCTGGTCATTCAACTCGGTCCATTCACAAAAGAGGAGATGATGTCCGTGGAAAAATTGAGAGCTATATTTGGAGAAACAGCAGATAAACACACAATCATCCTCTTCACGCACGGTGATGAACTGACCAGCACTGTTGAAGAATACATGAGTAAAGCTGGTGAGAACCTGAAAGAAATCCTGAGGCGCTGCGGGGGACGATATCATGTGTTCAATAATAAAGACATGGAGGATCGTAATCAAGTTCTGGAGCTCCTGGAGAAAGTAGATGACATGATCACTGCTACTGGAGGTGGATTTTACACTAGTGAGTCTTACCAGGGTGTGGAGGTCATGCTGAAGACTAAAGAAGAGGAGCTGAAGCAACACTATGAGAAGAAACTACAAGAGAAAGAGAGGGAACTAGAGTCCAGATTTAATGAAGAAAAAAGGAAATTACAGCAGATAATTGAGACACTAACAGCATCAGAGCAGGAGAAAGAAGAAAAGATACAGGAGCTAAAAAGAACAAATTGGAGGAACATGTATAAAATGATGGAGTACAAACGATATTATGAAACCAAACTCGGAGAGGTCAGACAGGAGGCAGAACTGACTCATATAAATGACAGAAAAATGATGGACATCTTAACCAAGCTACAAAGCCTAAAGATGTACTCATAGATTGATATGTATTGCATAGAATGATGCAATATTATTACAGCAATTGCTGTATTGTTCCTTGTATATACAAACATTTGTACTGTAAATCTGTAAATATAAAAAATTCTATTGTTTTGTTAGAAGTGTTTGTGTGAATTATTTTATGAATTCTTGAACTTTCCTTATCTCTCGTTTTAGTAAGAACAATACTATAACATCAGCCACAATTTTTTATTTTTAATGTTTGGTTACTAACTGAACTTAACCATTATCTAACATACGTAAATATAACATTTACCTTAGTTATAACATTCCATTCACACCCTCGATGTGAATAAACAACTGGACAATTTTGATTTCCCACATCACATACATATTAATATTATGTATCTGTGATAAAGATTGTATTGTACTGGTGGGGGGGGGGGGTGCACAAAATAAGAACAAATAAGCAATAGCACACACACAAAAAAAAATACAGTGGAATAAAGACACGAATAAAATAAACAGTCCTTTAGGTTTGTAGGTGGGGCATAAATGAATATTCAGGTACGAAATTATAGCCTAATATATATATAGGTTACATTTAATTAATCCTTATTACATGTCACCCTCTGCCCTGTGGGATATGCTCCACTGTTTTGGTGTAGCCTATTTTATGGATTTTGATCTTTAGGTTTGGGACAATGCACATTTATAAATATAAATATATTCATCTTTATTTGTATATCTGGCAGGAAGAATCAATTATGCAAACTCAAACTATGGAGACAGCTGTACAGCATCTCTGAGAGACTGTCACTGTTCAGCTAAAACACACTGCCTTAAAACAAATCGCATCTTCACAACAATTTCCTGAAGCGGCATACAATATGTCTAGTAAGACAGTCGCCTGAGTCCCGTGTAAAGCTTAACCGATTCGGATGCGAGCTGAATTCACCATGTTTATCTGCTGTCGTCTCTCTTTCACTCCATTTTGTGTTTCTGTTGCTCCGCCTTTCGGCGTTCAGTAGAAAACGAAAGTATTTTCTCGCTTTACACCAGACGCCATTTCGAAGCTCGAGGTCAATCCAAAAATTCATGTGTATTGTCTGTGAGGTAAGTTTTAAGAAATATAAATCTGATGATACCTTAACTGTAATGATTTTATGTCGTGTAAATGAATGTAAGCTATCATGGTGGCTGTTTACAGCCCACAGCCGAAGTGCGTCATCAAGGTTTGCAAGGGCTTAACGCTGGAATATTTAGTTTTTGTTTAATGATTATGCATCTTGTCTGAAATTTTAATTACATATTCCACCAAAGCTCCATTTTACGTTTCAATTTAATTTAGTATTTACAGACACCTAAAAAGTTTCCTTAACGAGTAGCTACACTGTCGAATTTTGTTTAGAGAAAACTGTGTAGCCTTACAATAAACTAAAGATGAGACAATACAGTTACAATTACATTAACTTCAACCTTTAACCTTACTTCTTATAGCTACTTCCACATTATTGACAACAGCTGACAATAGACAATAGTTAGCGTTGTTTCCAGGGCTGGACTGGTAATCGGGCATACCGGGCATTTTCCCGGTGGGCCGACACACTGAAGGGGCCGACAGATTTTTTTTTTTTTTTTTTTGCCAAGGACCATCACGCAGGGACAGCGAGCAGTCAGTGGCCCATTGGTTTGTCTCCTGCATTGACAGCGTAAACCACCCAATCACAACGCGCTATAGACGGAGCGATGAAGTATTTTGCTCCGCCTGAATAAACCCCAACTTCTTCCGTATCGGCTTTCCCCACGTTTCACAGCAGCTTTATAAAAACAGGCTTGCTCTGCGGTGAGTGATGCGGGCCAAAGAGCCAGGCAGGAGGAGGGGAGAGGAGTGGAATCGGTAAAGTGCTTGGAGGCAGGCATCTAGTGTGTACGCGCGCGCCATGAGTGCAGAATACGCTTTTTAATATTTTTTTATTTTTTTATTTAACACTTTTTAATAAACCGTAAATTCGTCCCCCGCGATTTTTTGGCCAAGTCAAGTCAAGTGTGTTCATAAAGGTTTCCATGGGCCAATGCGAATAAATCTAGATTTAAATTCGAAAAGACACGATATAGTCGGACCTGACGTTTTATTCTTATCCAAAACAACGAGATGCAATGATACATATCTACACGACCAGTCAAAAGATTTTGAACAGTAGTAAGATTGAGATTTTTTTTTTAAAGAAGTCTCTTCTGCTCACCAAGCCTGCATTTATTTTATCCAAAATACAGTAAAAGCAGTAATATTGTGAAATATTTGTACTATTTAAAATAACTGCTTTCTATTTGAATATATTTTAAAACATAATTTATTTCTGTGATGCGCAGCTGTATTTTCAGCATCATTACTCCAGTCTTCAGTGTCACATGATCTTCAGAAATCATAATAATATGATGATTTGCTGCTCAAGAAACATTTATTATTATTATTATTATCAATATTTAAAACAGTCGAGTAATTATTTTGTTCAGGATTCTTTGATGAATAGAAAGATCCAAAGATCAGCGTTTATCTGAAATAAAAAAGCTTTTGTAACATTATACTCTATAAGCCATTCAAAAGATTGGAGTCAGTATCATTTTTTTGTTTTGTTTTTTGGGAAAGAAATTATAGAAATTAATACTTTTATTTAGCAAGGATGCTTTAAATTGATAAAAAATGATGATAAAGACATTTATAATGTTACAAAATATTTCTATTTGAGATAAATGCTGTTCTTCTGAACTTTCTGTTCATCAAAGAAACCTGAAAAAAAATCTACTCAGCTGTTTTCATATTACATAATAATAATAATAATAATAAATGTATTTTGAGCAGCAAATCAGAATATTTTAATATTTGATCATGTGACTGGAGTAATGATGCTGAAAATTCAGCTTTGATCACAGGAATAAATTACATTTTTTAAATATTAAAAACATTTCACAATATTACTGTTTTTGCTGTATTTTGGATCAAACAAATGCAGGCTTGGTGAACAGAAGACACTTCTTTAAAAAAATAATAAAAAAATCTTACTGTTCAAAAACTTTTGAATGGTAGTGTATATCATACTGTATATATATATATATTATATGGTGGTGGTGGGCCGCCTGGACCAAAAAATGCCAGGGCCGATTTTTTGTCCCAGTCCAGCCCTGGTTGTTTCTGAACATCTGTCGACTTTATATGAGTTCTATGGTCCAGTGGTTTGAAAACCACCCAGTTTTTTTCTGTTTATAAAGTCTTGTGTATATAATGCTTGCATGTTTGTGTGCGTGTAATCGGACAGGATGTGGCCTGATGCGGGATATGGTATTTACAACCTGACATTCTCTTGATCTTAAAGATCTTTTGATATAAAGGTTCCTGCATATTTTTTTTCTAAATATGTTTTGTAGAGGAATGTAAATTAAAATTAAAATGCAATTATTTACCAAACGTATTTATTTTAATGGATGAGTGCACCTCCTTAGTGTTTAATTCAAGAAAATATGTAAAATAAATGATTAAATAAATAAATAAATATACTGGGGAATCAGGTTAGTTTGAGTGGGCATGAAAAACTGAGGAGGTTGTTGAGAACTTTTTCCTCGTCGAAGCAGAGACCAGGAGACGTTGGGATATCTTTCAAGCAGAAGTTACTCTTTATTGAGAACTCTCTATGCGTCGCTGCAGTCATCCAAGTCTCACTATTGCTCAGCACAGTAGAGTTTATACCTTTCAAGGGGGAGGGATACATAGAGGTGGAGACAATCTAAACAAAGCATGCAAATGCAGTACAGGAATCAGCCCATTACCAGAATTTCCCCAGCCCTGACCTCATCAGCATAACAGTGTCATTCAAATGCATAGGTGCTAATCCAATCAGCCTGACAGTATTGCCCATACCTTCACATTATCATAGAGAAAAAGGCACTTTTAACTTAGGACCCTGCACAATGGTCAGGAAGTGCATAAAGACCAAAGGTTAATGTCTCAGACACCTGGGCTACCTGAATTGATCTTCTTAGAATGTCATCATATTTACCTCAAAATGTAAAACACAATGTTTCAGTTTATATACTATTACATTGGAACCTAGATTTATCATTTTATAAATTTGTAATCCAACAAGGTTATACATGCTGATTCATTACAACCTGACTTTTTAACAGTAGGCTATTTCTACTGTATTTTACAGAACTCCTCTAAGGTCAAAGGAGATAATGGATATCTGATAATCTGTGGCCAGGGTTTTGTAATCTGTACAGATTTATACATTGGTCCTTCCACTGGCAAATCTCTGGTCAATCATTTAATACACAACATCCTAAGCATTCTATAAAAGAAACAAAATGTGCTGCTCAGTAAGGATCATCAAAAGTGAGACTGAAATTTTCCAAAAATATTCTTAGATCGTCATATAGAACACAGTATAGATCATCGTCCTATTGTAAACCACAAACAAGACAGTAAACTGACAAAACACACTCACACTCATTTTTCTGTTAATCAGCTAATCAGCCCATGATTGATCTCAGGTGTCCCTAGTTTCCTCATCTACTCTTGTGTGTATATGTAAAAAAGAAAAAATGTGTATATGTATTTATTTAGTTATTTTTTTTTGTTTTGATTGAAGACGTGAAATCTGTCTCCACATCGATCAACTAGATGTTTTAAATCATCATTCTCCTCAATTACTTCTTCAATGGGTTCTCCTTCTAACTGATATACGGTACACACACACACACACACACACACACACACACACACACACACACACACACACACACACGTATTTCTTTCAGAGCAGACATTTGTTGTTGTAACTTCTGTGCTGGATCTGTCCCATGTTCTTATTCTTATACGAGTTTCAGGTTCTGGTAGTTTATATTTCATGTTTTTGTTTATTTGAAATTACCTGTTTGTTGTCCCTGCTCTTATAGCATTGCTAGAATAAAATAATTTAATAAAACTTTGCACAGTTGTACCACAACCCTCTGTTTGTCAGCCCTGGTGTTACATACAGCTAAAGTAATCAAAGATTTTAGGTTTGGCTAAAATTAAATTTGTTGGGATTGAGGTTGTAGAAAGAGAGTAAAAATCCATTTAGTACTCTGTTCACTAATTGGTGTATCAGGTTTAAAAAATACCAGCCAAAATAAAAATGAAAACTCGTAGTATTGATATGAAAAAATGGACTTTAGCGTACATATAATACGCAGTTTTCGCGTACATATGATACACATCTACCCCACAACCCTATACCTATCGCGTAGCATATACACGCCAAAGTGCATTTTTGCATTTCAATACCATGAGTTTTTGTTTTTATTTGGCATACTATTTATGCGCACATTCATGAGATCGGGTAGAAAATACATATATTTTACTAATATTTTTTGACAAATCTGTGAGATGTTAATTACATATGTATTAATTTTGTTTTACAGCACATCTTGAAGATGGAGGAAAATATTGAAGGTTTGAATTTGGTGCTACTGGGGAAAACAGGAGCAGGAAAAAGTGCTTCAGGAAACACAATACTGGGACGACCAGCTTTCAAATCAGAGAAAAGTCCTAAATCTGTCACACAAGAGGTTGATGTTCAATCTGGGACTGTCTTTGGGTTTCCAGTCACTGTTTACGACACACCAGGATTCTGTGACACTGAGCTGGAGGAGCACGAGATACAGCTGAAATGTCAGAGTATTTTACAGAAATGCAACTCAGAGCTTTCTGCTTTTTTCCTCGTCATTAAAGCAGACAGATTCACTGAAGAAGAGAGAAAAACTGTGGAGAAGATTGAGAAGCTTTTGGGACAAAACCGCTTGAAAAAAACCTGGCTTCTCTTCACCAGAGGAGATGAACTGGAGGATGAAAAGAAGACCATAACAGAATTCATCAATGATACTGAATCACTGAAGAAACTCGTTCAGAAATATGATCAGAGATGCCATGTGTTCAACAACAAGAAGAGAGGACCTACTGAACAAGTTAAAAAGCTGATTACAAACATTCTCAAGACATGTTTAAAGAAAATGGGTAAGCATTTATTATGCCAAATGTTACATAAGTATTCATGAGATTTTTATTTTTAGAAAAAATTCTTTGTAACGCTTTAGTTTTAAATTATCACTTGCTTTTCTTTTTACAGCGAATGGAGCAATGAAACGTAAGCAGACTGTAGTCAAAAGCCAAAAGACAAAACACACTCCTGTCTCCAGTCTCCCATCCAGACGGATTGTTCTTCTGGGTAAAAGCGGTGTTGGGAAAAGTGCAGTTGGAAACACAATACTGGGACAGAAAGAGTTCAGATCTGTGAGGAGAATGAAATCAGTAACCCGTGAATGTTCAGAAGCACACTCCACTGTTTCAGGCAGATCTGTGTCTGTAGTCGATACTCCTGGATTCTTTGATACAGATATGAGTCCTGAAGAGTTATTGATGGAGATAGCGAAAAGTGTGTATTTATCCGGTCCTGGACCTCACGCTTTTCTCATTGTTCTCAGATTAGATGAACGATTCACTGAAGTTGAGCGGCAGATTCCTCAGATCATTGAGATGTTGTTTGGTGAGGAGGTGTTAAGATACTCCATCATTCTCTTCACTCATGGAGATGACTTAGATGGAGAACCCATAGAAGAAGTAATTAAGGAGAGTGATGAATTAAGAGATCTAGTTGATCGGTGTGGAGGCAGATATCAAGTGTTCAATAATAGAACAATGAATAACAGAGAGCAGGTGAATGATCTACTGCAGAAGATTGACTCAATGATAGAGCAGAATGGAGGAGGACACTACAGTAATGAGATGTATGAAGATGCTCACAGATTTAGACTAGAAGAAGAAGAAGAGAGGAGACTGAGAGAGGAAGAGGAGAGAAAACAAGAGGAGAAACAAAAACAAGAGGAGATTGAGAGAGTGATAAAGGAGACAGAGAAGAGTATCAGAGCAGAGATACAAAAACAAGAGGAGATTGAGAAGAGTGGATTTAAGCAGTTTTTGTCCAAGTATAAGAAACGTTTTTATATAGTCATTTCAATTGGTGTTGTCACAGGTGGTATTGGTGGTGCTGTTGCTGGTGCATATATTGGCAGTGGTGTTGTCAGTGGTGTTGTCGGTGGTGTTGCCGGTGGTGTTGTCGGTGGTGTTGCCGGTAGTGTTGCTGGTGGTGTTGCCGGTGCTGGTGTTGGTGCTTGTATAGTTGTTGGTGATTTTTTGGCTGGTTATTGTTATAAAGGTGGTTGTAAAGCTGAATATAAAGTTAAACAAAATTGAATGTGGATTGAGGGTGATCACAATTTATAATCAGTCTCAAGTTTACAATGTATTATGAAAAAGTGTATTGAGATATTTTAGATTTTGTTATAGGTTGTTGTATAGCTGCTCCACAATCATCAGTGAATGTGAAAAATAACAAGTTTATTTACATGATTCAGAATTTTATTTATATGCACTGTGGAAAATGTACACAAAAAAATAAGACAGAAATATTTTAACAAGAAAAATTACCAGAATCTAGTTTCACAATACAAGGAAATCTGAGGAAAACAAACAAACAAACAAACAAATAAAAAAAAACTTACTTTCTCGAAAGGCCCTGGTATAATCACATTTCTTCTTTGCTCAATGATGGCAAGAAATTGGAATAAGCTGACCATCTTTATATTTGTAAACATTTGGATGCAACCTGCTGCTGTGGTTGATATTGTTAGTGTAGCATTTACTAACCATGCAGTTTACTTTGTAGTATGAATATCATTGTTAACAACAAATTGCATGTAACGCTCCTGATTTGTAAGTCACTTTGAATAAAAATTCTAAATTCTTAACTAAATTAAATGTAAATCTGAGATCCACCTTAAAATGTATTCAAATTGTGTGCAGTATGCTTCAGATGATTGATTCGTAATCTGTCTTATCTTTAATTTCCATTTTATACATATTTCTGTTGTCTGGTGTAACTGTTCCGAAAATTAAAATGAAAATCATTTCTGGCTATGTATAACTTTTTTTCTTTTTTTTTTAATAAATACTCAATTTTCATTTGTGTAAAGGTTGTTCGCTACGGAACACATGGACAGCACAGATAAGGTGATCAAATATTCAGTGATTACTTTCTGCTTAATCTTTGTAACATTAATGTTTTATTAACTTTGCTAACTTGTACCCACACACAAATTATACCTAATATAAAGAATTGTTTTATTTTTGCAAAGTTTTAATATATGTTGAACCCAAACATTTAATTTTTACAGTGAATATACAAGGCATTTGTTTAAATGTTTACCTTTTAAACATAACTTCCATAAATTAAATCGTGAATTGGCAATGTTAAAAGTACACATTTCCAAATGGAATGTATCAAATTCATATAAATGTTTTAAACGCCAAACGTACAGAGAAGTAAACAAGACAGTCAAGATAAAAACTTAGATTTTATTAATTGAAGTTTGACTTATTTTAATTTATATTACACTATAATAAAGCCACACAATGAATCACAATGACACACTGAGCTCTTGAACTAAAGAGGATACTACTGGCAACACACCAGTGGCATAATTGTATAATATTATTACTTTTTGATCCCATAATATTTATATCAATAAACATTTTGGTAAAAAAATAAATAATAATCGGGTACATTAGGGCTAAAGGACCACCTTAAGAAAACATGTGCTATTCACTGCACCTAAAATGTATAATTAAAAAATATATACGTTTGTATTGAACATTAATGGAGCAACAGATTTTGTGTGAAAATAAATCATCCAAGTTGTTTATTTTGTTTAAAAATCTTCAAATGTATGAAGTGGCAAGAGGGGCTTTTTACCCAACACACAGGGTAAAAGGCCCACGGTATTGATACAAATACTTCAGATAAAAAAATATATTTTTAGTTAATACTTGTTCAAAACAATCACTTTAGCAAAGTTTGTACTATTTTCTGCTTGTTTTGAAAAATAAAATAATTAATTTGTGTTCAATAAATATACTGTCATTAAAATGTTAATATAAAAAAATATATTTTAAAATACAGAAACAAAATCATTTTAATAAGTAAAGATTCTGAAAGTGTTGAAAGATATCCAATAATACATTAATATATATTTACAGTAGTAACAACAAATTATATTTTATTATATGATATGATTAGTATCATGTTTTTAAACATGATGGTTTCATTCTAAACACCCAACATAATATATGATATTTACCATCTGTATCTAACCATGTCATGTCAACAAATGTAAAAGTCAGCCATCTTTAACATTATCATGTTAAAGGTGCTGTATGTAGGATTGACACCTAGCGGGTGAACTAGGTATTGCAGTCCAAATTCAAAATATTGGAGACTGTTTTTTTTTCACCAGCCCCTCCTCCTCAGACTTGATGCACAGGCAGGTTGCCAGATTAACGACACCAACAGGAATGAGCGCACATGACGATGAATGAAATGTAATACGTTGTGTTTGCCGCCAACTGGCAACCCGGGGTGCTGAAATACAATTGGGTAAACTAGCAGTGGGCGGGTTTCACAAACCATAACAAACAGACATTCTGGGCCGGACGCACATTTTCAAAGGAGAATAACTGACTGTAGCATTGTTTTTCAGATAAACAAGTATGTTAACTTAACATGTTTCTTAAATATCTGCAAGCATATTATGGTATTTTTATGCTTTAGTAGAGTCAAAATCCTACATACAGCACCTTTAATTACTGTGTCTTTAGCCCCAACAGCTTTTTACCGCAAATACCATACTTTTACATATTCTTTCTTTATTTAAAAACTGTTGCTTTAATTATCTTAAACAAAACTGAAAATCATAAAGAAGACCTTTGTCTCAAAATATATGCATTAATTTGAGCTATTCTCATTTGCTACTTAAATCTACATTTTAAAAAACATAAAATATTAGCTCAAGTAAGCACAGAATCAACTTTGTGCTGCTGCACTCGATCACATCAAAGATCAGACAAATATACACCTGCATCTTGAAAAGCAAATGTTTTGGAAAGCGCCACGTCATGTTTTTGTGCCATCTAGTGGTTTAGATGAAAATAATATCAAAGGCGCCTTTAGCCCCATTGTACCCTACTATTGGCATTTGGCAACACACCAGTGGCATAATTGTATAATATTATTACTTTTTGATCCCATAATATTTATCTCAATAAACATTTTGGTAAAAAATAAATAAAATACAATTAAGAACTACACTGTATTGGTATGAAAGCTCCAGCAGCTCCAGATAACACAGAAACAAGTACATTTTCTCCTACCAAGTGATGCACTACAGCTCCAGCAACCGCTCCACCCTGCATGACTCCTGCTGTCTTCATCAGTACCTGTCTAACAGCACTGGGACGCTCATGAGATGAAGAAACCTTCACAAACTGACTCTTACACATCAAACTCCAGAAAAACCCAGTAAAATGTCCTGCAGTTGCTGATCCTGCTGTAATGATGAAACGCCTCATTAATGGCCATCTACGTAAAGAGTCTTTCTTCCACACCAAAACTGCTCCTGCTAGAGCACAAACCATCATTACACAGACATATTTCTTCTTTTGTTGGAGCAACAGCCATTTCTCGCTCTTCTCAGCTTTCTTCTGTTTCTCCAGTATCTTGGCTCTTTCCAGTTCTTCATATTCTCTCCTCACACGTATTTCTGTCTCTTCTTTGACTGTTTCTAATGTCATCTGATGTTCTCTCTCTTTCCTCTCCTTCTCTGCTCTCTTCTCCTCCTCTTCTCTCCTCTCCTCCTCTCTCTTCTCCTCCTCCTCTCTCCTCTCCTCCTCCTGTCTCCTCCTCTCAGTCTCCTGCATCATTTCTAGTGTGTAGCAGGAGTTTGTGTTCTCAGACACCAGTGTCTCTATTTTCTCCATGAGTTCAGTCACCTGTCGTCTGTTTGCTGGATCTTTGTTGTTCATTCCACAAACCCTCCATCCACATCGATTAATAAAACCAGATAATTCATTATGTCTCCTGATCAGAGATCTTAATTGGCCATTGCTTCTATTTTCTGCACGAGTGAAGAGCACAAGAGTAAATCTGAGAGCTTCTGAACCAAACATCTGTTCAAACCGACTCACAACCTTCATCTCCTGCTCAGTGAACGTGGTTAAAGACAGAATAAGCAGAATGACATGAGCTCCTGATGAACATAATTCAAGAGCTCTCTTCATCTCAGAGTCTACATTACTGTTTCTGTCAGAGATGAAGTCTGGAGTATCAATCACTGTCACTCTCCTGTTATTTACAGCACCTGTGTGTGGTTGACAGGTTTTGGTCACAGGTGAGGAGCTTATTTTTGACGGGAACACACTGTCATTAAAGATGGTGTTTCCTGTGGTGCTTTTCCCAGATCCGGTTTTCCCGATCAACATCATCCGAAGATGATCTTCTTCATCTTCCTCTCTCCTCAACACTGTATCCTGAATAATAATAATAATAACAACATATTACCAACTCAAAACTTGTTTAAATGGATATTATGTCCATCACATTAACAAAAGAAAAAGTTTCTCACCCAATTCATCATTCCAGGGTCCTTTATCTCTATGCTCAAAGACTTTCCACCAAGCACACCAGGGTTATTTAATCATAAAAAAATCTAAATTGAACAATAAAACAATGGCATATTAGATATGCATGTCCACATAAAAATACTCAGATATCTATGACAGAATTCTGTTAATGCTGCATTTTTCATTTTTAAGAAATGGCTAAAGATGCATCTGTTTCGTCAACACTTGTTCCTCCAGCAGTAGCACTTACTATTTTATTTTATTCTAAATAGATCTGTTTGTTCTTCGTTTCTTTAAAAAAATAATAAAAAATGTAATTAAGATTCGTCACAGCATCTATATACTGTTGCTTTTCTGACTATCTGAAGTGCTTTTGTCCTCATTTGTAAGTTGCTTTGGATAAAAGTGTCTGCTAAATGACTAAATGTAAATGTTAGATTTGTGTAAATGTTTTTGCACTAACCACAGAAACGGTGAAATTTGTATTTTTTTCTGCTTTTGAACTAGTTCTTTGTTGGTAACATTAACTATGAATGATTCATAACCAGAATTCACAGCAAAACTACTCAGAAGTCACTAAAACAATCTGAGAAATCTGCTAGGAAAGATCTCAAATAAAAAATATAAATAATGAAATATTAAATAATGCTGTTACTTAAACATGTGCTGTCTTTATCATTAATGGTTTAACGAACAAAAAGCAACATTGTTTGCACACAAATTCTGTATCAAGTTTTGTTATCAGAATGTTTTAGTCACATGTTCACCTGTGGATATAGCCAACATATTACCTTGTGATACTGTAAGGCCAAGAACACGTGTCAAGTATGTTTCTGAACTAAACTTGGATATGCATATGCAATGCAATGTTAAATATTAACAAAAGCAAATTAATGAAACGTGACACTTACTGAAAGGCACCCAAGACAGTCGAAGTAAAATGTCTTCTGTAAGTAGCGACCTTCAATAAAATGTCAGACCCTGTTTTACTTTCGCCTTTAAAAAAGTCATTTAAGTCGATATTAAGATGCGTCTAAATGTTTTGTGATCGGATCACTGAAACCACGTCACTCGTCAAAAACGCACGTGTCCAAAAATATCGGAGACTGTCGGCTGTATTGAACAGAGTAAATAATATTCATGAGCTTTCTGTTCTTCCGGTTGATGCTTCCATGCATCAAGAAGAGGGCTTTTTTCACACGGACAGTTTAGTTCCACACAGGGCACGGTTCGCATGAAAAAAAAAACTGTAGTGCAAAAGCTGTCATGCGGACCCAGAAGCGCACCGGGGTACCGACCCCGAGACTTTCTGAAGGAGGTGTTTTGAGCTCGATTGCAATGGAACCGTGGCGCGATTCGCGTGAGTGTGAAGGCAACTCTGACTCGGATGCGCACTCATTCAGGAAGTAAACTGCGCGTGCGTTTCAGCCGATGACGACATCATTAGCCACAACAAATGCTATAACAGTAGTTCGATAGAAAGAAAAAAAAACAGTAGTTCGATAGAATCGAGTGTGAAACCAACGCTGCAACTGCGGTCAAGCCAGCCGCGCTTTGAAATGCACGGTCAAGAGGGCCGCACTTTTTTTTTTGTATGCGCGTCTTAGTCGTGCACTTACGGTACGGGTGCTGAGAGCGGTCTAATGGTTTTAAAGCTGTCATACCGGCGTTTCCTTTACACTTGCTTTTTTTTAACTTTTACTTTTGATTTTAATGTTTGTAAATACATTATTTTTGTACATAAACGTTTGTATTGTACATTAATTATCATATTAATGTTAATAAAAGTTAATATTAATGTTTTTTATTCATTGTCATTTCTTAATTTTAATGTTTGTGTGCGTGCGTGTGTGTGTGTGTGTGTGTGTGTGTGTATGTATACATATATACACACATATATATATATATGTGTGTTATGTATGTATATATATTATCATTTTCAAACACTCATAAAAAGTGTTCCTTTATAGGTTAGCTCATTCTGTCAATTGATATACATTCAGAGTGACCCTGACTATTACTGTATTAACTGTCAAGTCATTTTACTGTATAGTTTTGGAGAAAATTAAAAGCAAAACCACCCCAAACAACAAAATGCGTCCTAGCACTTGCACTGTGTCCCATTTCCAAACACTCATAAAACGTGTTCCTTTATAGGTTAGCTCATTCTGTCAATTGATATACATTCATAGTGACCCTGACTATTACTGTATTAACTGTCAAGTCATTTTACTGTATAGTTTTGGAGAAAATTAAAAGCAAAACCACCCCAAACAACAAAATGCGTCATAGCACTTGCACTGTGTCCCATTTCCAAACACTCATAAAACGTGTTCCTTTATAGGTTAGCTCATTCTGTCAATTGATATACATTCAGAGTGACCCTGACTATTACTGTATTAATTGCCAAGTCATTTTACTGTATAGTTTTGGAGAAAATTAAAAGCAAAATCACCCCAAACAACAAAATGCGTCCTAGCACTTGCACTGTGTCCCATTTTCAAACACTCATAAAACGTGTTCCTTTATAGGTTAGCTCATTCTGTCAATTGATATACATTCAGAGTGACCCTGACTATTACTGTATTAATTATCAAGTCATTTTACTGTATAGTTTTGGAGAAAATTAAAAGCAAAATCACCCCAAACAACAAAATGCGTCCTAGCACTTGCACTGTGTCCCATTTTCAAACACTCATAAAACGTTTTCCTTTATAGGTTAGCTCATTCTGTCAATTGATATACATTCAGAGTGACCCTGACTATTACTGTATTAATTATCAAGTCATTTTACTGTATAGTATTGGAGAAAACTAAAAGCAAAGTCACCAAACAACGTCCTAGCACTTGCACTGTGTCCCATTTTCAAACACTCATAAAACATTGTCCTTTATAGGTTAGCTCATTCTGTCAATTGATATACATTCAGAGTGACCCTGACTATTACTGTATTAATTATCAAGTCATTTTACTGTATAGTATTGGAGAAAACTAAAAGCAAATTCACCAAACAACGTCCTAGCACTTGCACTGTGTCCCATTTTCAAACACTCATAAAACGTTGTCCTTTATAGGTTAGCTCATTCTGTCAATTGATATACATTCAGAGTGACCCTGACTATTACTGTATTAATTATCAAGTCATTTTCCTGTATAGGTTTGGAGAAAATTAAAAGCAAAATCACCCCAAACAACAAAATGCGTCCTAGCACTTGCACTGTGTCCCATTTTCAAACACTCATAAAAAGTGTTCCTTTATAGGTTAGCTCATTATGTCAATTGATATACATTCAGAGTGACCCTGACTATTGCTGTATTACTTATCAAGTCATTTTACTGTATAGTATTGGAGAAAACTAAAAGCAAAGTCACCAAACAACACCAAACAACACCAAACAACGTCCTAGCACTTGCACTGTGTCCCATTTTCAAACACTCATAAAACGTGTTCCCTGTCGATACTCCACTCGTACTGCGTCTTGATAAAGACGCATATGGGAAAAAGCCTTTTTTCTCCTGAAGTCTATTTCAATCACGCAGTGAAACTGCACGACTATTGGTTTGTGCAGTGTTAAAAAACGAACCAATGGGTCGGCAGCAGAGCTGCACGAACCTATGGCGACGATTCCCGCCAGATCCCGCCAAAATGGGCGGGGAATCTGGCTATATAAGCGGTCGTTTCGCCATAGGATCCTCAGATTTCTTCTCCTTCAGCGAAGACGACTTCGTCTACACTGACCCAGAAGCCTACTCGCCGTTGACACGCTTCGCAGCTGTACCCAACAACCTCGATCTGCTCGGCTGATCCGCCTTTCTACGCGCCCCAGCATCGCAGCAGTTCCGGTCTCGTTTGTTGCCGCCATCCGGCGATTATCACGTAAGTCTCTTAAAGAGCAAGGTCCCCCCTGCACGCCGATGACGGTCACAGCGAGTGTGTTTCCTGCTTGGGGAAATCCCATGCAGATGCCGTGCTCGCTGGCTCTGATTGTTCTCACTGCGAGAGCATCAGTCTCGCCTCTCTGCGCTCGTGGATCGCTTTCTTTTCAGAGAGCGACCCCGCCCCTCGCGCCCTCCCGTTTTCTTCCTCCCAGGGACCTGTGAGGAAAAAACAGCGGGGCAGAGGTTCTCAGCGCCCGGTTGAGAGCGAGCTCACGCCGGCTCAGATCCCGCGTGCCTCGCTTTCGCCACACAGAGAGGTGTCTCCCGTCCTTTTTTCCCTACCTGAGCAGCGTCCCTCTGCAAGCGTGAGCGATCTGGTCTCGTTCGGGGGAAGTGACGATGAGCTGGCCGATGACAGCATGTCACTGGTAGCTTCAGATGCTGAGGAGCTGTCGGGCTCAGTGACTGACCCCGCCCCCTCAGGTTTGCCTGCGCCCAGCGCCGCCAAAGCCGGGATGGATGCCGAACTTTTCCGTGTCCTCTCAAAAGCGGTTGAAGAGCTGGGTTTGGAGTGGTCTCCACCAGAGGAGCCCTCTCGCAGCCGTCTGGATGAGTGGTTTCTGCCGGGGCACCGTCAGGCCCCTCAGCAGCAACCATCGCCGTTCTTCCCTGAAGTTCACGATGAGCTCACGAGATCTTGGCGCTCCCCTTACTCTGCCCGCCTCCGTACTTCCGCTTCATCCGCCCTCAATACAATTGACGGCGCTTAAGAAAAGGGAAATGAGAGGATGCCTCAACTGGATGAGTCAGTGGCTGCACATCTCTGCCCACCCAAAGCTTCAGCTGGACAGGCGGCTTCGGCGCTCCACTCTATGGTGGTTCTCCAGGTCTATCAGGCCAAGCTCCTCTCTGCCATAGATGAGTCTGAGCCTGATCCTGCGACTCTCAGGGAGCTGAGAAGTGCAACGGACCTGGCCTTGCGAGCCACCAAGACTACCGCCCAGGCCATAGGAAGGTCTATGGCCAGCCTGGTAGTGCTCGAGCGCCACCTGTGGCTCACGCTGACAGAGATTAAGGACGCGGACAGGGTCTCCTTCCTTGATGCTCCAATTTCCCCCAGCGGCCTCTTTGGACCTGTGGTGGAAGGATTCGCTGAGCGCTTCACAGAGGCACAGAAGGCGTCACAGGCTATGCGACACTTCCTGCCCAAGCACTCCAGCCCAGCAGCTGCTCAGAGTCACCCCAGGACTGCGCCGACTCAGCAGCCTGCGAAACCTGCACCTGCCGTTTCCGCCCCTCAGCCTGCTAGGACTCAGCAGCCGCGAGGGCGTTCACGCTCAGCCAGACGCCACCCCCCTCCGAAGCGCCAGGGCCCCCGACCCAAGATAGCATTGGACCCTGCACCTCTGGCGTCCTCCTGATCTGCAGGACAGGAAGAGGAGAGGGGCGAGTCCCGCCACGGCCGGACCACCCACCAAAAGGCCTCTCATGAGAAACCTCTTTGCACCCCGTTTTCTTCCGGGTGCAGAGGAAATTGTGTTTGTTGCTACAGGGTCCGTACAAGCGCCCATGCAACCGTCCGCTGTGATAGTGGAAAAAATAAGCTAAATATAAATTAGAAGAATGAGCTAAAATAAAACACAAACATTCTCAAAAAAAGAGCAGTTTTCCTCTTCCGTCCCTCACGAGTGCCCTGCCTCCGTGCAGCCGGCCACTCGAGTTTATCCAACCCCTTGCCACGCGGGCCGAGGCCTGGCAGGCCATCCCCGGAGTGTCAGAGTGGGTTATGGGGATAATAAAACGAGGTTATTCACTCCAATTCCCTCGAAGACCCCTGCGTTTCAGCGGCGTGGTCTCCACCTCGGTGCACGGCGAGAATGCTCGCGTTCTACGCTCAGAGGTGATGACGTTGCTGGAAAAAGGAGCCATAGAAATGGTTCCTCCAGCTTTGAGCGAGTCAGGCTTTTACAGCCGTTACTTCCTCGTCCCCAAAAAGGATGGCGGCCTCCGGCCCATCCTCGATCTCAGATGCCTGAATCACGCCCTCATGAGACGGCCGTTCAGGATGATCACGCTGAATCAGATCCTCTCGCAGATTTGCACAGGGGACTGGTTCTGTTCTCTGGACCTGAAAGATGCATACTTTCACATCCAGATAGCCCCCCATCACAGGTTGAAGATTCGCCTTCGAGGGAGTGGCTTCGAAGATTCGCCTTCGAGGGAGTGGCTTACCAGTACACGTTCCTACCCTTTGGGCTGTCTCTGGCCCCCCGTACTTTTACGAAGTGCATGGACACGGCTCTTTCCCCTCTGAGACAGATGGGAATCCGCATTCTCAACTACCTCGACGACTGGCTCATTCTGGCCCAGTCAGAGGTGGAACTACTTTCACACAGAACCCTCATTCTCAGCCACTTAGAGCGCCTGGGGCTCAGGGTCAATTTCGCCAAAAGCGCACTGTCTTCCAGCCAACGAGTATCGTTCCTGGGTACAGTTCTGGACTCAGCTCGCATGAGAGCGGTGATAGCGCCAGAGCGCGCTCTGGCCATTCAGAAACTCACGGCCACCTTCTAGAGCGACACCGCTCACCCACTCAAAGTGTTTCAGAGAATGCTAGGCCTCATGGCCGCAGCATCGCCAGTGTTACAGCTGGGCCTGCTCCGCATGCGCCCCCTTCAACGCTGGTTGAAACCATGGGTTCCACACAACGCATGGCGTCATGGACGCCTGCATATCAGGGTGAATCAGGCCTGTGTAACAGCCCTGACCCCCTTTTCGCCTCCAAAGACAACTCTCACTGCCCAATTTATTATTCGAAGGACAGGGACGCGTTGGCCCACGACTGGCCCAACCTCCTCCTTTATGCATTCCCCCCGATCGCCCTGCTTCCACAGGTCGTCAGGCGTGTCAGGGAACAGGGTCACAAGGTGCTATTGGTGGCCCCCTTGTGGAGGAACCAACCTTGGTTGTCAGAGCTGACTCAGCTACTGACAGCAGCCCCCTGGCCCGTGCCCCTGAGACGGGATCTCCTCTCTCAGGCGAACGGAACAATATGGCACCCTCGACCCGAGCTGTGGGCTCTCTACATTTGGCCACTCAACGGGAGCCTACTGGCCTCCCAGAGCGAGTGTTAAACACCATTTCTGAGGCTAGAGCCCCGTCTACGAGACGCCTCTACGCCCTTAAGTGGTCTGTTTTCTCCACTTGGTGCCTCAACCGTGGTGAAAACCCCTCTACCTCTGAGTTAGCGGTGGTTCTGTCCTTTCTGCAGGAACTGCTAGATAATGATGTTCTCACTCTACACTCAAGGTGTTCGTAGCAGCTATAGTGGCATTTCATGCCCCTATAGCGGGCCAGTCGGTAGGCAGAGACAACTCAGTTGTCCGTTTACTGAAGGGAGCCAGGAGGTTGAATCCACCTCTGCCCCTTACTGTCCCTACATGGTATCTGCCCACTGTACTGAGGGCCTTGAAAGGCCCTCCCTTTGAGCCGCTACAGTCTACGAACCTCCGGTCACTTTTGCTGAAAACTGCTCTGCTACTAGCACTAGCGTCGGTTAAGCGAGTTGGAGACCTGCAGGCGCTCTCTATTAGCCCTGCCTGCCTGGAATTCGGGCCTAACGACTCCAAGGTCGTCCTGAAACCAAGGCATGGTTACGTACCTAAGGTACTTTCAACCCCGTTCAGAGCTCAGGTCATCATGCTCTCCGTGCTTCCTCCGTCTGAGGAGGACCGGGGGTTATCCTTGTTATGCCCTGTCAGAGCTCTGAGAATCTACTTTGAGCGTTCCGCCCCCTTTAGGCGTACGGAACAGCTCTTTGTTGGCTTCGGTAACCGCGCCAAAGGGCATCCGGTCACGAAGCAGAGACTCTCTAAGTGGATAGTGGATGCTGTCATGCTGGCATACTCTTCTTTGGGCCTGCAATGCCCTATTGGAGTACGAGCCCATTCGACTAGAGGCATTGCCTCGTCATGGGCGTGGTCTAGCGGTGTGTCCATTACAGAGATTTGTGCGGCGGCTGGCTGGGCCACTCCATCCACATTTGCTAGGTTTTATAACCTGGACATACCGGCCTTACAGGCCAGAGTCCTCTCTGCTTAGATGAGCTTGTATACATACGCTGTGGGAACAATCCTGTCAGAGATTTCTTGACCGCAATGCGCTCAGGCTCTCTGATTGGCACCCTGCATACTCCGGTTAACTGAGTATACATATGGAACGATCATCCAGGCCGAGCATGACCTCTATGAGTTTAGCTCGCTTTAGCCTGAAGTATACTACTTACTTCCCTATGGGCATTTATGCTTATGGAGGTATATACAGTCGTTCATCTACCCTAGCACGGCGTGATTAAATTCAGTTCCCATATGCGTCTTTATCAAGACGCAGTACGAGTGGAGTATCAACAGGGAACGTACTCGGTTACTATCGTAACCTCGTTTCCCTGAGATACGGAATGAGTACTGCGTACTTTGCCGTGCCAGGTAGCTGCACGACTCAGTCGTCGCTTCAGTCGAAGTAACCTGAGGATCCTATGGCGAAACGACCGCTTATATAGCCAGATTCCCCGCCCATTTTGGCGGGATCTCTCAAACCACAGCTCTCGAGAGACACTTCCAGTAGGTAATAGAGAGAGCACCTCTTGACCTTAATGGCGAAGAAAACAATTATCATGCTCCAGCATTCATTGCAAGATTGGCCAAATACTTCCTCCCACATGCAACTCTGTGGTCTGGTCTGATGCTAGGTAGGTTTTATGAGTCTTTTCTAAAGTTATTATTGATGATAACAATATATATATCTATATATATATATACACAGTATATATAGATAGATAGATAGATAGATAGATAGATATACACAGGTGCATCTCAATGAATTAGAATGTCGTGAAAAAGTAACTTATTTCAAAAAGTGAAACTTTCATATAATTTACATTCATTACATGTAAAGTAAAAGATTTCAAAAGTTTTATTTGTTTTAATTTTGATGATTAGAGCTTACAGCTCATGAAAGTGAAAAATCACTATCTCAAAATATTAGAATATTTACATTTGATTTTCAATAAATTACCATCCATACAGTATAAATTCTGGGTATCTCTTGTTCTTTGAAACAACAATAATGGAGAAGACGGCTGACTTGACAATGATCCAGAAGACGAACATTGACACCCTCTACAAAGAGGGTAAGTCACAGAGGGTCATTACTGAAAGGTGTGGCTATTTACAGAGTGCTGTATCAAAGCATATTAAATGCAAAGTTGACTTGAAGGAAGAATTTGGGTAAGAAAAGGTGCACAAGCAAAAGGGATGACCGCAAGCTTGAGAATACAGTCAAGCAAAGCTGATTCAAACACTTGTGAGAGCTTCACAAGGAGTGGACTGAAGCTGGAGTCAGTGCATCAAGAGTCACCACGTTCAGACGTCTTCAGGAAAAGGGCTACCAAGCCTCTTCTGAACCAGAGACAATGTCAGAAGCATCTTACCTGGGCTGTGGAGAAAAAGAACTGGACTGTTGCTCAGTGGTCCAAAGTCCTCTTTTCAGATGAAAGTAAATTTTGCATTTCATTTGGAAATCAAGGTCCCAGAGTGTGAGAGTAGAGAGGCACAGAATCCATGTTGCTTGAAGTCTAGTGTGAAGTTTCCACAGTCAGTGATGATTTGGGCTGCCATGTCATCTGCTGGTGTTGGTCCACTGTGTTTCTGAAGTCCACAGTCAATGCAGCCATCTACCAGGAAATTTTTAGAGCACTTCATGCTTCCTTCTGCTGCCAAGCTTTATGGAGATGCTGATTTCATTTTCCAGCAGGACTTGGCACCTGCCCACACTGCCAAAGGTACCAAAAGCTGGTTCAATGACCATGGTGTTACTGTGCTTGATTGGCCAGCAAACTCACCAGACCTGAACCCCAAAGAGAATCTATGGGGTATTGTCAAGAGGAAGATGAGAGACACCAGACCCAACAATGCAGATGACCTGAGGGCCACTGTCAAAGAAACCTGGGCTTCCATACCACCTCAGCAGTGCCACAAACTGATCACCTCCATGCCACGCCGAATTGAGGCAGTAATTAAAGCAAAAGGAGCCCCTACCAAGTATTGAGTACATATACAGTGAATGAACATACTTTCCAGAAGTCCAACAATTCACTAAATATGTTTTTTTTATTGGTCTTATGAAGTATTCTAATTTGTTGAGATAGTGAATTGGTGGGTTTTTGTTAAATGTGAGCCTAAATCATCACAATTAAAAGAACCAAAGACTTAAACTACTTCAGTCTGTGTGCATTGAATTTATTTAATACACGAGTTTCACAATTTGAGTTGAATTACTGAAATAAATAAACTTTTCCACGACATTCTAATTTATTGAGATGCACCTGTATATATATATATATATATATATATATATATATATATATATATATATATATATATATATGTGTGTGTGTGTGTGTGTGTGTGACACTGGACCACGAAACCAGTCACCCTCAAGGTTTTGTGGTCTAGGGTCACATACTGTATGTATGTATATATGTATGTATGTATATGTCATATGTGTGTGTGTGTGTGTGTGTGTGTGTGTGTGTGTTTATTTATGTATGTAAATATATATATATATATATATTCCTTCTGTCATCTCATTTTACTATCACATAATTCTTTAGGTGATATTGGCCGTCATGGTACAGGCTCAGCATACCAGCATTTCAGCAAGATTTATAAAGAAGTCAGTCAGTCCAATAATCAGGTAACAACTTAGATGATTAATTTTAATAGTTTATTGATAAAATGCAAAAATTGTGCATTACTTTGTTTCCTTAAATAACTTGATTTTTTTCTTATTACTTCAGAACTTTACACAGGACAATCGAACACAGGGCATTATGGAAAAAAGCCAATGGGACCTAAAAAAAATCAGGTTCCAGAGAAGGAGACTCACACGACTGGATGACTTTGTGCTGATATATCAAAGGATGCATGATGCACAGCTCCGTGAATATGAAGACACAGAAAGATCAAGAAAGAAAGTAAGGATTTTTTCAAATTTGCAAACATTGTCAATGCAATGTTCCATAATTATAAACTCAAGGTGCTAGATTAAACATTTCACAACAATTAAAAAATAATGTGTGACGTACATATATGACGTATGTTCATATACTAAATCTCTTCCAGTTGTTTCGAGTATAAATGGAACAGTGGAAAAAGAAAAGTCAGAAGCGTAAAGGAGTATACGTTTCTCCACTAGTGAAGGGTCTGCCATTCAAAGATGTGAGAAGCAAGGTACTTTTAATTATAGTGTATAATAATTATAATAATATTAATAATAATAATAATAATTATTATTATTATAAATGGTTACAAGTAGAAGAAGTAGAAGAATTTTCTGTTTTTGTATAGTTATTTGTTTAAAATCAATTAAGTATTTGCTTAAAAATGTGATATGTATCAAATTTGTGTGTGTGTGTGTGTGTTTGTCAGGAGAAGTCTTCAAAGGCACCCCCAGAAGTACTTAAGGAAAAACAAGAAGTTGTGATCCAAAATCTGTTTTTTTTCTTATAAATATCATTAATATCTGATCTAAAAGACTGTAATTGGTCTGTTGGCGAGTGAATGGTCCAATTATGATAGCAATGCAGCCTTTCAAGACTTTGTCAGGAAGTTGCACAAATAGTATGTTAAAAGGAGTTTCAAGTATGCATTTGTACTTAACAGTATCGTGTCTTACAATCTAATATCTTAGAACAACTTCACTGCTTGTTTGCACTTGTATGATTGTCTATTGTAAAATTGGTGGTAGGAAAGCACATTTGCTATATTCATTAATTTCACTATTGCACATCACAGGCAGAGACGAAAGGTAATAGTGCTGATCAAATGTATGTGGAGCCCAAAACACTCGAGCATACTGAAAAACAGAGAAAGGTAAAATTATTTAAATAATTAAAATAACACTTGAATTTATGCTTTAATTCCATGTCATCATTGGATTATGTGGTTTATTTTTGCATGATTATGATTCCATTTAATCTCGTGGGCACTCACATTATCTTGTGGTTTTCTAGAAGGTCCTGATCCAAACTTAGCACTGACACTGCTGTGATCCATTAAGAACACACTTAATAGACTAAAATCACACACAACATTAAGCAGTTATAACATTTTATATTTACGCAGCATTAAATTTAAATGTTACGTGGCTTAAAAATATAAGTAATAAATTGTATTGTCTGTATTTACAGAAAGCTCCAGTGAAGAATACTAGGAGAAGACGGTCGAAAATCGAGGGGCCAATCTGGGACGTGTTAAATCCATCTGAAATAACTGCTCCTAGAAGACTATCCAGGCCACCCAAAGTAAACATGCTGCAACAAATCCTTCACCAGGATTTCTGGTTGACTTCTGATATTATCGACCTGGCCAGCTACATCATGGCAAAGGACAATGTTCACATTGATGGGTTTCAGTCCGTTCTGCCCTTTAGTGCAATTGCAAACGGAGGGATTGTGGGAACTCCACAAAACAAATTTGTACAGATTTTGCACATTCGGCAAAACCACTGGATCACAGTCAGCAATTTATTTTGTGGTGAAAATCAGCTGTCTGTGTATGACAGTAAAAGTGCCCCTCTGGACCAAAGAACCCTACAAACACTGTCCTGGATGGTAAGGCCACAGTCAGAACATTTTTATGTTCTCCAACCAGCTGTGAAGCAGCAATCCAATCTAAGCAATTGTGGCGTGTTTTCAGTAGCATTTGCATATGCTCTATGCAAGGGTCATTCACCAGAGCTATGCATGTTTAATGAAGGCAGACTGAGGTCACAGCTGTATGCTTCTTTAGCAAAAAACAGCATCTCATTTAGCATAAAGATTCGAGAGAGTGAAGCTCAGGCAAATGTGACCAAAACTGCAGTACCAGTTTACTGTGTTTGCAGAACAGCACATTACAAGGAGCTCATGGTCCAGTGCTGCAGCTGCCAACAGTGGTACCATCCTACATGTGTAGATATACCCAAAACTGTAATTGGAACTGATCAGGCCTGGCAATGTGTCGCATGCCACTGATGGACACTACACGAGGTAGCATTTCTTAAAACAAATTTTAAGAAACGCCACATTGGATGGAAAAGTGAAAGAGTGCAAAAAGAAGAAAGCTTTATTTGTTTTATTTATTTATTTTTATGTTAGAATAAGAATAATTGTACATTATTTGAATATTTAATTGAAACGACATTGCTGTATTTGAAACTTGCATTTGATTATTTTTTAATTTTTTTTTGTTTTATATAAAAAGTTAATTGTGTAAATATTAAAGTACAGTGTCAACAGTGAAATCCAAATGTCTATTTATTTATGTTGTCTCAAAAAAGAAAAAAATATGTTTGTAACCGTGCCACATTATGCAAATTATTTGCTTTTTCATGAATAAATACAGTGCAAGAATGCACTTTTTGGGGTGATTTTGCTTTTAGTTTTCTCCAAAACTATACAGTAAAATGACTTGACAGTTAATACAGTAATAGTCAGGGTCACTCTGAATGTATATCAATTGACAGAATGAGCTAACCTATAAAGGAAAACGTTTTATGAGTGTTTGAAAATGGGACACAGTGCAAGTGCTAGGACGCATTTTGTTGTTTGGGGTGATTTTGCTTTTAATTTTCTCCAAAACTATAAAGTAAAATGACTTTACAATTAATACAGTAATAGTCACTGTCACTCTGAATAAATATAAATTGAAATATTGAGCTAACCTATAAACGAACACGTTTTATGAGTGTTTGAAAATGGGACACAGTGCAAGTGCTAGGACGCATTTTGTTGTTTGGGGTGATTTTGCTTTTAATTTTCTCCAAAACTATACAGTAAAATGACTTGATAATTAATACAGTAATAGTCAGGGTCACTTTGAATGTACATCAATTGGCATAATGAGCTAACCTATAAAGGAACACTTTTTATTAGTGTTGGAAAATGGGACACAGTGCAAGTGCTAGGACGCATTTTGTTGTTTGGGGTGATTTTGCTTTTAATTTTCTCCAAAACTATACAGTAAAATAACTTGGCAATTAATACAGTAATAGTCAGGGTCACTCCGAATATAGATCAATTGAAAGAATGAGCTAACCTATAAAGGAACCCGTTTTATGAGTGTTTGAAAATGGAACACAGTGCAAGTGCTAGGACGCATTTTGTTGTTTGGGGTGATTTTGCTTTTAATTTTCTCCAGAACTATACAGTAAAATGACTTGATAATTAATACAGTAATAGTCAGGGTCACTCTGAATGTACATCAATTGGCATAATGAGCTAACCTATAAAGGAACACTTTTTATTAGTGTTGGAAAATGGGACACAGTGCAAGTGCTAGGACGTTGTTTGGTGACTTTGCTTTTAGTTTTCTCCAATACTATACAGTAAAATGACTTGATAATTAATACAGTAATAGTCAGGGTCACTCTGAATAAATATAAATTGAAATATTGAGCTAACGTATAAACGAACACGTTTTATGAGTGTTTGAAAATGGGACACTGTGCAAGTGCTAGGACGCATTTTGTTGTTTGGGGTGACTTTGCTTTTAATTTTCTCCAAAACTATACAGTAAAATGACTTGATAATTAATACAGTAATAGTCAGGGTCACTCTGAATGTACATCAATTGGCATAATGAGCTAACCTATAAAGGAACACTTTTTATTAGTGTTGGAAAATGGGACACAGTGCAAGTGCTAGGACGTTGTTTGGTGACTTTGCTTTTAGTTTTTTCCAATACTATACAGTAAAATGACTTGATAATTAATACAGTAATAGTCAGGGTCACTCTGAATAAATATAAATTGAAATATTGAGCTAACCTATAAACGAACACGTTTTATGAGTGTTTGAAAATGGGACACTGTGCAAGTGCTAGGACGCATTTTGTTGTTTGGGGTGATTTTGCTTTTAATTTTCTCCAAAACTATACAGTAAAATGACTTGACAATTAATACAGTAATAGTCAGGGTCACTCTGAATAAATATAAATTGGAAGAATGAGCTAACCTATAAAAGGAACACTTTTTATGAGTGTTTGAAAATGATAATATATATACATACAACACACACATATATATATATATATATATATATATGTGTGTGTATATATGTATACATACACACACACACACACACACACACACGCACGCACACAAACATTAAAATTAAGAAATGACAATGAATAAAAAACATTAATATTAACTTTTATTAACATTAATATGATCATTAATGTACAATACAAACGTTTATGTACAAAAATAATGTATTTACAAACATTAAAATCAGGGGCGGCGCCAGAGAATGTTGAACGCAGGTGCTGAGGGGGTGCTAGATCAATGACAGGGGAGCTGGGCAATTAATAGTAAATATGACCAAAACAGCTTGTTATTATTATTATTTTTATATGAATAATAAAATCACTATATAGGCACATTTCAAATGTTCATGAGGAATGTGGGAGTATTATTACGCTTAGGGTGAATCCCATTTCTCTGTCTTACCCCTACCCCTTCGTCTTACCCCTAGCCCTTGTCCCTCGAAACCGAGTGGTAAGCGCTAGGGGTGAAAACATACCCCTATGAAATGAGACACCACTTGGTTACGTCATCGTACATCGTCTCTAGCTGGCTGCTTCGTCACCAGAGGAGACAAGTGTTGATCACAAACTTCCAAGATGCGTCTGCAAGTGTGTGTGTCGATCGCGTGGGTTTTATTAGTGATGTTTTTGCGATCGTTGTGCAAATCAGCGATGTAACGTTAGCGTAGAAAACTAGCGATTTTTAAAACGTTTCAATTAAGAACATGGTTGCAAATATATATGTACAGGACTGTGTAGAGCACAAAACAAGACTGTCGTAATTTTTAAATCAATTATTTAAGCCGAAAATGGGACTCTCTGGATGATCTTGTTGCCGGTTGCGCAGTGTGTTCTGGGTACCCCTTGGTTTCAAGTAAGCTCGTGAAAATGCTTGGTTTTAAGGGGTATCTACCCCTTGCCCTTAGCCCTACCCCTCGATCAAAACCAGAATTGGGACAGCCCTTACTCTCACGTGAACGCGCAAAACTAAGGGGAAGGGGTAAGGGGAAGGGGTAAGACAGAGAAATGGGATTCACCCTTAGCCTACTGCATGGGGGGGGGGGGGCGCGCACGCAATTATTTTTATTTATTTATTTTTTTCTGCGGAAAGAGCTTATACTCCTGTCATTTTTGGATGTGTTTTCTGTCGTCTTATGCAGTCTCGTGAACGGAGCGCGTCACAACAATGAACCAGCTCACAGACATAAGAGATAAATCTGCAGAAAGCTTGAAAACCAATTAAAATAAAAAACAAATCTTCTCTGATTATGTAGTCGGTATAGGTGCATTTCTCTATTAAAGGCACGTCCACTGTGGAGATGTTGAGTCTGAGAAAGCACTAGTTTATTAATAAATAATTCAAATGTATTTTTCCCCGATGCATTCATAATCATTACTTTAGCCGGTGCTTTGCGGCAAGCGTTATGCGTGCGTTTGAGCGCGGAATAATACGCCTAAATGCCTAAATAATAGGCATAAATAATAACCTAAATGGTTATTATACTATCAATTTAATATAAACGTGCGAATAGTTGACTAGAAAAATCTTTAGTCGGGGCAGGCCAATAGTACTTGGTACAAGGAACCGATCCGTTTTTTAAATAAAATGCTGACATTACGTGCGACTGCAAATCACGTTATTGAATTGCAGTATTTATGCATGTGTTTAATGAGTTAAATGTTTTTATTTTATTTCATTTTTTATGGGGGTGCTATGGGGGTGCTTTGGTTTTTCTTGGGGGTGCTGGAGCACCTGCTAGCCCCTCCCTAGCGCCGCCCATGATTAAAACCAAAAGTAAAAGTTAAAAAAAGCAAGTGTAAAGGAAACGCCGGTATGACAGCTTTAAAACCATTAGACCGCTCTCAGCACCCGTACCGTAAGTGCACGACTAAGACGCGCATACAAAAAAAAAGTGCGGCCCTCTTGACCGTGCATTTCAAAGCGCGGCTGGCTTGACCGCAGTATGGATATGCTAGATGAAACTGACAAAGCGGATCATAATTAACGATAAACACAAAGTTTAAAACTATTGTAATATAGTGAATGGATGGGTTTGTCTTACCTGTTGCTTTAGTTTGGCGCGAGCGTCGGTTAACGTTAGATCTGTCAGTCGTCTTCCTGGTTTAAAGGACTTGTTTGTCTGTGTCCGACTGAGAAATAATATAAAAATATATATATATTTTTTATCTTCCCACTGACAAACTGAGGTGTAAAACGCTTCATATTTAACACTTGCCGTTGATAACTTTGATGTAATGGCGTGTTAGTTTATCTTTGCATTAGCGTTGCTGAGCTGGTTAAAATAATAAGATACGAAAATAAATAATAAACGTTCAAAAGTGCTTTAAATAGGAATAAAGAAGCTTGAAATGCTTACCTTTTTCTGTTTCGTGACTCTCTGAGTTTGAGTGAGCTCAGCTCAGCTGTGATTGGACGGGTGACGTCACGCGACTGACTAGAAAACCGCCGCGGTTTTTGAATCCTTTTAGGAAACACGCTAAAAATATATATTTTGCCGTAAGTAAAAGTTATTACATTAAAAAAGGCTTAATGTACGCGTAATATGAAAGATTTATGTACACTGAAAAAATAATATTTTTTTAAGATAAGTGGTTGCAAAGTAAAAAATAATTTTAGCTAAACATTTAAATAAAAATGTTGAAAGTTAGTCAACTAAAATGTTTATTTAAATGTTGCTAAAATGAATTGATTGCAACCACTTTCCTTAAAAAAATGTAGTAAATTCAATTAATCATTTTTCCCCCCAGTGAAATTGTCAGGGTTCTGTCACTTCGGTCTAGTGTTGTTCATGGTTTTGTGACAGAGCCCTGACACTCCCTTCATGTCCTGTGTTTATGCGAGTGCGCGGCTTCGAGTGTGCTCGAGCCGCGCGCTCTCTTGTCTGCGTGCCTTGTTTTGTGTTGGAGCGTGGTGTTCGGATCCCGGCACTCATGTCTTGAGTTTCGGTTTCGTGTCGGGGCTCGGACACTCGCGCTCCATGTTCTGTCTCACTGTGTGAGCGCGCGCTCTTGTCCACGTGTGTTGTGTGTGGTGTTGCACGCAGTCCGTGTTTTTATCGGCTGCGTGCATTCATGTTATGTCTTGTGCTGTGTGGCACGCAGCTCATGTATTTCATTGGCTGTGTGCTTTCATGTTGTCATGTCTTGTGTGAACACGCGGCTTATGAGTGTTCTCATTAGCTGCGTGTTCATGTCCTGTTTTGCACATGGCCTGTGATTTGTTTTGCTGGCCATGTGCTTGTTTGAGTTTTGTGTGAGCACATGGCTTTTGTCTTAGTTTTCTGTGTGCCATGTGCTCTCATGTCAATTGTCTTGACCCCACCCATCTTGTTACCTGATTATTGGTTAATTTGCCCCACCTGTGTTTATCTCATTACCCTCCTCATTTGCTCCCTTTATAATCTCCTTGTGTTTGCAGTCCCGTGCCAGTTCGTCATCGTATGTTCCCCGTTGATGTGACCCTGCCTTGTCCTGCCTTGCCAAGCCTGCCAGCTGTCCTGTTTTTCCCCTACGGGGTAGTTTTGGTTTGTTTTGTTTTATTTTTACTAATAAATAGCCCATTCTCCTGCACCATTGAGTCCTCGCCTCATCCCTTTACCCAACCCTGACAGAAATAGAAAATATTAAATATATTTACTATTGTTTATGTATTTATTTGATTAGCTTTTAATTAGTTATAATAACTTACAGCCCTATACACTATAAACATATTTTCTCCAAAAACATTATTTAAAAAGTACGTAAAAGATAAAGGTTGTTTCAAGTCTGTTCAATGCAGTCATGTTTGAACAGGAATTCACTGTAAAAAGTGATAAGCTGACTTAACTTAAAAAAATTGAGGAAACCCGTTGCCTTAAAATTATTAAGTAAATAATAATAAATAAAAAAAGTTAATTGACAATCCACTTAACTTATACTGTTTTATTATTATTTACTTAATAATTTTAAGGCAACGGGTTTCCTCGATTTTTTTTTTTTTAAGTTAAGTCAACTTATCACTTTTTTTATTTCATCTTAAAATAATTTGTTACCCCGCTGACTTATTTTTTTTAGTTTAGTCAACTAAAATAACATTATTATTTACATTACCTTAACATTCAGTATCTTAATTTCAAGTTGACTAAACTAAAAAAAATAAGTCAGCGGGGTAACAAATTATTTTAAGTTGAAACAACTTTTTTTAAACATTTTTTTTACAGTGTGATATATGGTGTTAAATCAAAATAAATTGTTTAAATAAAGTGAACAGCATCAAAACTTTTTTTTATTTGATTTTTTTACAGTGAGCAGTGTTCTTTATCATTCCTGTAATAACATGACTCTTAAAAAGAGAAACAAATCTGTTGTACAGTAAGTGATGGAACATTCTGTGAAATGATGACCCTGGTGGCTTCAAGTGTGAGGATGAGGCATATTCTGCATCCACCACAATCAAATAAAGAGCTAAAGAGTGTACATGTAAGAAATTATTTTTAGAGATTTTCAGCTCAATATATCCTGAACATGGTGTCTCATAATGTATTTGCTGTCCATCCACAATCACTCAAATGGAAATGTGTAATTATTAGGTCTAAGGACAAACTGTATGTCATTCCACTTCCAAACAATATTGAAAGAGACTAAAAACTCCTGGGGGGCTACTTCTGCAGCTTTATACAGATATCAATGCCAATTGTTGTTTTTCAGCTTTATTTCTCCATTAAATTTATAATGATATGTTATAATAATGCAGTGATAGAATATTAATTCAGAGTGAGTGAACTTCAGTTTTTGGCCATGCAATATAGACAGTGTTTACTTGACTGTACACTTTATAATGCATTCACTTTATTTGTTTGCTTTATTTATTTGTTTTATTACTTTCTGAAAGCAATGTATGTCCAAGTAATGAAGTGAATTCCAAGCATGAAGAGGTAAACTTAAAAATGTGACTTAAAATTTACAACAACTTCAGGTTATTTAATAATATACTTTGAAAGTATACTTTCAATGCATTGTTATAATGATCATTTTAAGCACACAGTTAAAAAATATTCATAAAATATATTTAAGTAAAGTGCCAAAAATATACTTATAACAAATAAACAGAACTTTCACTTCAAGTATATTTTTGTAAAATATATTTTTTAGAAAATATACTAAATTACAATTATTTTAAAGTGTGTTAAAAATTGTATTGTGAAAATAGGGAAAAGCATGATGCTAATATACTTTTTATATATTTAAAGACAGTATATTTTTTGTTAGTATATTTGCAATGTACTAGTAAAACAGGGAATATATTACAAATACAATAAAGTATACTTTTTTCACTAGGTTATGTTTCCAATGTCAGGGAATGTATTACAAATACAATAAAGTATACTTTTTTCACTAGGTTATGTTTCCAATGTCAGGGAATGTATTACAAATACAATAAAGTATACTTTTTTCACTAGGTTATGTTTCCAATGTCAGGGAATGTATTACAAATACAATAAAGTATACTTTTTTTATAGGGACTAACCACAACCATATCCCTAATGCAAAAAGCAATAACAAAGCAAAGAATATTTGACAGAAACACATATTATTTTGAAGCAACAGCCATGTCTCGCTCTTCTCAGCTTTCTTCTGTTTCTCCAGTATCTTGGCTCTTTCCAGTTCTTCATATTCTCTCCTCACACGTATTTCTGTCTCTTCTTTGACTGTTTCTAATGTCATCTGATGTTCTCTCTCTTTCCTCTCCTTCTCTGCTCTCTTCTCCTCCTCTTCTCTCCTCTCCTCCTCTCTCTTCTCCTCCTCCTCTCTCCTCTCCTCCTCCTGTCTCCTCCTCTCAGTCTCCTGCATCATTTCTAGTGTGTAGCAGGAGTTTGTGTTCTCAGACACCAGTGTCTCTATTTTCTCCATGAGTTCAGTCACCTGTCGTCTGTTTGCTGGATCTTTATTGTTCATTCCACAAACCCTCCATCCACATCGATTAATAAAACCAGATAATTCATTATGTCTCCTGATCAGAGATCTTAATTGGCCATTGCTTCTATTTTCTGCACGAGTGAAGAGCACTAGAGTAAATCTGAGAGCTTCTGAACCAAACATCTGTTCAAACCGACTCACAACCTTCATCTCCTGCTCAGTGAACGTGGTTAAAGACAGAATAAGCAGAATGACATGAGCTCCTGATGAACATAATTCAAGAGCTCTCTTCATCTCAGAGTCTACATTACTGTTTCTGTCAGAGATGAAGTCTGGAGTATCAATCACTGTCACTCTCCTGTTATTTACAGCACCTGTGTGTGGTTGACAGGTTTTGGTCACAGGTGAGGAGCTTATTTTTGACGGGAACACACTGTCATTAAAGATGGTGTTTCCTGTGGTGCTTTTCCCAGATCCGGTTTTCCCGATCAACATCATCCGAAGATGATCTTCTTCATCTTCCTCTCTCCTCACACCTATCCTCTGTATTCCCTTAAATGCACAAAACCTGGTGTCAATTAAAATAACTATAAACGGAAATTTCTGATACAATTTTTTTTTTAATTCAGAGAGGAGAATAAAAAGAGTTAATCACCAGATGTCTCATTTGGAAGGTCTGCTTTCCCTTGTTCAAGACACGTTCATCAAGTGTGAACTACAATCAGAAATACACAACAGAAATACTTATGCAAAATATGTAAATGATATGTGTGAATTATCTTTGATTTGTATAAATTATATAGTTTGAAGACTAATGACGTGAGAAATTAATGTGCAGAGTAATGTGTAGCATTTAAGAGGCTGTTCGTGTGGCTCATGTTGAAGTCACAAGAACTAGTAGCCGAGGCCTAGTGCAATGTACAATAATAATAATAACAATAATCTTTTATGGATTTGAACAAATATTGTGTCGTTCAAAATAAGGCATTTTCCGTATTAGGCCTACTTTTTACAGGTGTTTTAACTGTTTTTTAAATGTTGCTCTGCATTTGTGGTTGTTTTATGTTTAACGGGAAATCCTTAAAGTTAATGGATAATGTCCTGGCAGAAAATGACCAGCTCCATACATCAAAACTTACCAAAACATGATACTACGTGTATTTAGTGAGTGTTAGGAGGATACGTGATGTTTTATACAACTTGTTAAAAGCGTTTAGTTTAGGTTTTGGCCAAACCTCTAAAGCTTATTGTGCACATTTCAGTCTTAGCTCGTCTCATTGTGCATTGAGCTGACGTAACCACTATCTTTACTTAAAAATGTACATAATTACTGAAAAGTTAATACACAAATTCACAATTCAGTATGTATTTGTTAAATATAAGTAAATACAATTCAAATAAACCTTGAACTTACTCGAGGTAAGATGTCTTCCGTCTTCAACAAAATGTCTGAAGTGTAATTCTACTTTCACTTTTGAATCATGTGCCGCTATTTGTCTCCAGAAGGAGGCGCTCTGACGCCATGAGAAACACCAGCGACACGCTTTATAGAATTATTTTTTTTTAGATATTATTATAGATATTCTTTTATACATATATTAGCCTATACATTTTAACACTATAATACACTAATGTGCAGACCCTGGAAGAACAGTGGACGAAACAGGACTGTTCAGGATTTCCAGGTAATATTGAGAATGAAGCGTTTGTAAACTTTTGCACTATATTTGTGTAAATGCAGACACTATTGCGTCACATGGACTGTAAGACTGTTTATTCAGGGCAGTTGTAAATAAAAAGAAACATGCATGTGATGACGGGGCTCGGATGTACTCAGAGACAAGGTCGCCTTGAACCGAGCACGAGCGTGATTACGTCATATATCATGCAACTTTTTGTGTGGAACAAAACGGGAAGAAGAGCTATTTCGCTAACACAGACTGCCTAATAGATTTCTCATTTATGATTTTCACTCTAGTGTGCTCTGGCCCTGATTAGTATATTGTAACATCTATTTACCATACACAGTGGTGTAGTGGAGGGCAGGGGCGGACTGGAACAAAATTTCAGGCCGGGAAATCTCACTCTCATCCAGGCCATCCCATGCACCCACAACAAATTTTTAAACTGGACAACAATATTTTTTTTGTATGGCCATCATCATCATTGCATAAAAAAGTTTCAATTCCTAGGCTGGGGCCATGCAAAATAATTAAAGGTTAGCTTTTGAACTTCCATTTTCCTTTTTAGTCTCTTCATTTTCCCTGACATCTCTGTCTCACATGTGTATTTTTACTTTTTTCACTAATGTTCTTGCACCTGTCACTTTTCCAGCACCTTCTTGCAAAACAGCCACCTCATTGTAATTTGTTTGCACATTTATTTTAGAAAAAAATAAGTATTACATTATTGTTTTATCTTGTCAAAATTAGCACAATAATAGCTCCATCTTGAATATATCTTAATAGAAAAATCTTAAAATTGAATGTTTTTGCATTATCATGGGTCATGTTTGGTCCTAAGGAAAATGAACCATGGTGTTATTAGACCTATGGTAAAAGTAACCATGTTTTTGGTGGATTGATTACTATTTGTATGACCAGAGTTTTACTACAAATACCATGGTGAAATTATATCGTGTAGCAAAACCATTATTAATTTGTGGTTACCATGGTTTAACTATAGTAACCATGTTTTTGGTTTTATTTTTAGTAAAACCACGGTTAATTTTCCTAAGGGTTGTGTTGTTGTCTGCCATAGCTCCTCCCAAACCCGTTATAAAACTGTGTGAATATTTGTCAGCTAAATTCCTTCTCTTTACAATAGTTATTATGTCTTTTTAAGTTTGCAGTAATTGACTGCTACTGCTAACATTTGCTAGCAGTTTAATGTTTAAAGATAAACAAAGATAAAACTACAATAGTCTATGTACGGATGTAACTGACCTGCACTTGAAGTCATAAACAGGACAGTTTTGCCTCTCTGCTCCACCTGGCCGCTTCCACTCCATTCTCGAGTCTCGCGTCCTTTTGGCGGACGCGCGGATGCGCGGAGCGCGCGCGAGGCGAATCGCGTTGCCAGTCAAGACTAACCGATTCATGATATATTAGAGTTTTATTATTGAATGGCGAATTCGGAAATAATCAATTTAGTACATTCGGCAGGCAACAAAAACAACAACAATATAAAAAAAATTATAATAATAATAATAAATAAAAAAAAAAAATGTAGGGCAGCGGGCCAAATTGGCTGCCAGGCCAGCGGGAATTCTCCCGGTGCTCCCGATGGCCAGTCCGCCCCTGGTGGAGGGTATACACACTTCTTTATCAGTCGGCATTCCGTATACTCACTTCTAAATCCCCTCTGATGAGCGTCCTGCACTAGGCAAATCACTACAGTCCAGCATATGAGTAACTAATCCAATCACATGTGAATAAATGCAAACACTCTCTAAAAACATCCAGTAAAGACAGTAATGCGGTCAGGAACGAGACGTAAACACTCTCATGCAGTGTATGTTTCTTTTATTGATAGTGTTCACGTGACGTCACACTCTTATAGGAACGCCCCCTGGAGAGCAAAACCAAGCTTTGCTCCACTGACCGCCAGCTATTTTTATGCAGTTTGCATCAAGTAATAATGTAGTAAAACGCATATATTAAAAGGCGAGATTCAGTGGACACCTTATTGATGATGTATATTTTGTACAGGCAAGAAGATGAAGCCAGAATATAAACACAATGTGCAAAGTTTCACATTAAATGCTTCCCATAGAAAACCATTAGAAGGAAAACACTGAACCGTTAAGAGGACTGCGTTCATATTCCGGCCTCATCTGCTTGTCTGTGTAAACTATGCATCATTAATGTGGTGATTACTGAATTTGATCTTTTAATATTACTGTTTTAAATATATTAAGGCACTTTTAAGTGTTTTTACAACGTTTCTCGCACTGTTTATGATTGAAATATTGCCGCGGGTGCTTAATATGGATTGCAAATGGCCAAAACTTGCATTTTGTTCAGAAATACATTTGTTTTATTCTTTTGAGAGGTGATCTAAATATTCGCGGCTGGGAAACAGATGAAAACTTGACACGCTTGTGCAGCGCTCTATGGATGTGTTGCTCTCCAGGGCTTCGAGCCGGTCACGTGACTGAAACTGAAGCCGGATGGCGCTCGCGCAGAAAGTCGGCCTCATAGAAGTACTAACTTACGAGTCACGAAGTGCAAGAATCCAGCTATTGCTGTAGCCAAAGATAGCTAAGCTGAATAAAAAAAGAAGAGTGAAGACAGTAAACACATGATTGTGACAATATATGGCTTATGTGTGTTTTTCAAGTCATCTCCAGGTAATAAAAAAGCATCTGATTCTGAATAATGCAGTGCTAATTGATAGCATTTATTACACTTGGCAATAGATAGACTATAAAATATATATTCTGCCTTATTCTGTGATAAAAATGGGGAAAAAATGTAGTAGCCTAAACAAATCATAAAATTGTCATTAGGAAAATACAGGAAAAATATGATAAATTATTGGTTATTGTCGCAGTGTATTTGATTTCTCAGCCAATTAAAAGCAAGAGGTAATAATTAATAAATAGTAATAAAACCTGTCAATTAGACAAAAAAAGTTATTATATTTGACATTTCTGTCCCCCTCACTTCTGAACTGATTGAGAATCATGATGTTTTGTTTGTTTCAAATATAGATCACAATTCTGAACAGACAACTAAACAACACAGCCTGTAGTTTACTAGAGCTTCTGACAACATGTCAGTTGCTGCAGTCTATTTATATATTTATTTATTTTATTTATTGCAAAATCTGCACCTCTTCTGTGGATAATATTATTTTCATAATGATCCTTACTCAAGCAGCAGAAGTTAAGTGACAGTGTGCAAATATTACAATAGTGAACTAAATATGCAAGACTAGTTTACATGTCAGTGTTTGACACAGGTCGTTCATCCTTTGCTGGGCCTTTTAAAAAAAAAAGATTAGGGGCATAAATTAAGAGTATACCCACTTCTCCGGGCACCACTACACCACTGGTCTGAAGGTATATAAAGAACTGTTGATTGAATAAGTACAGCGGTTTCTTTACTCAAAATACACTATTTATAAAGGCTAATGATTTGTTTTGTTTGTTTTTTTGTATTTGAAGAGCGGAGAAGTGTTTCTAGTCTAGCATTTGTTGTCGAGTCACAGACGAATAGCTCGTGCGAAGCGCTCAATCTTTCATAATATGATACTTTGGACAAATAACAGAAAAAAACTGAACGCCCACATAATGACAGACAACTGGGGAAAACGGGACACAAGTCTTTTATTTTAATAAAATAAAAAAAACATTCCCTGGTCAAAAGCTTCGTATTTTAACTTGATTTTGGTGAAATATTTATATTAATATGATGACACATGCAACAATGCAAATAACTGCTGTGTGACAAGGTGTACAGTAAACAAGCTAAAAAACCCAGAACTACGTTTTTATAAGCTGTCGACCCCAAACACGAGCGTTTAAGGACATAAAAGTAGAGCGCAACGTATCATATTAGGTTAGAACTACTCCCACTGGAGGGAAACATAACCGGCGACAGGATCATTCATCAACCATGTCAAAGGATTATTTCACCACCCTATGTGAGCCAGAGAGGAGGAGATATATTGAGAAACTACATTTTATAGGTCTATGTCAGTGCCCCTTTTTCTTACCTTCCTTTTGTAGGAGAAATGATCCAAATGAATGGCCCGACGTGAAACTATTTGATCGAATCACCAGGTAACAGCATCATTTAATCTACCCTAACCAAGTTCAAAACATAGCTTAGATAGCTGTAGAATTAAATATTAAGATAAGCATGACTGTACAGAGAGGAATGTGCAAACAGGTTGAACATGGTTGACATGAAGCAGCAATCACAAAAAATAAATAAGATAATAACATACCAAAACACAGAAAGTGATGTGTGCAAATGACACTGTCAGTATGAGGTAGAGAATAATGAGTGTGAATATCTTACTGATTGTGAGTGATTATGAAGTAAGTCAGATGATGTTAAAAGGCTGAGTTTGAGTTCAGGAGTCTGATGGCCTGGGGGAAGAAACTCCTCCGAAGGAGATTAAGGAGACAAGGAAAGCATGCAGTGCTGGGGGCCTCCAGGAACGTGGTTGGGAACCACTGTCTTATCAGATTTTCCTGAAGTGTGTTAAGAGCGACATTCTTCTGAGCAGATTCAGTCAGAGGCATCCGATCGCGAATCGTAAATATTCAACATGTTGATTATTTACGATCAGAAATCCTGATGTGTGGGGAACCCTGAGGACAAACGCACATACGATCTGCAGATTATCACTTGAAACGAAACTATCCAATCAGAAAGTGAGCTGAGAGAAGATGGAAGCATAAGACTGGGACTTTGCCATTGCTTTAAAGCAGGGGTCTTCAACCCTGCTCCTGGAGAGCTACCATCCTGCAGATTTCAGCTCCAACCCCAATCAAACACACCTGAAGCAGCTAATCAAGGTGTTCAGGGCTACTTGATAATTACAGACAGGTGTGTTGCAGCAGGGTTGGAACTGAAGTCTGCAGGACGGTAGCTCTCCAGGAGCAGGGTTGGAGATCCCTGCTTTAAAGCCTTAAATCTATTCTTTGAATAATTTGTAATTATTTATACTTGTTTAAGGAAATGTAATTTTGTTATTGCTTTTTATTTATTATTTGTTGTTTTCTGTTTATTATTGTATTTGATGTAATTTATGTTATTGCCCTTGTATGTTCTTTATTCTAAAATTGAAAAATAATAATAATAATAATCTTGTTTATTCTCAAGTCTCGAGAGATTTTGTTCACAGTCAGGACTGTTGGTGTGTGGTGTACTATAGGAGCAAAACGGTTAAATGTAGGATTTTTTTTTTTGTCCTCATGTTTGTGGTCTCTCACATTTTGAAGATCTTATAAGATTTTAATAATCTTTTAATGTGTACCCATCATAAAGCTGTATAACAGAGGTGCTCAACACGAATCAGAGAAACCTCCTCTGCTTTACTGTGACAGTGAATGTGTGAGAGCTTGACCATGAAAACTGACCTGTAAATCAGTGTAAAGATGAGCAGTTGTGTTACTTTGAGATGATCAAATGTATTTGATTGATTTTTTTCTTTGATTTGTTTTATTTTTCTGTGAGAGACATCAGGAGTTTGTTGATGTTTTCATCAGTTTGACTGAAGCTGCAGGTCAACAGGTAAATACAATATTTGATGAGATATTTCTATATGAGATAAAAATTAGATATTTCTATATGAGATATTTCTGATAAATGAATATTCAGTGACTCCACCAATCAAAGAACAGCTCAGTTTTCCAGTAAAATATGTGTCATATGAAGGCTTGAACGTGTGAATATGAATGATAAAATTCAGTGCAGGTCAACAGATGAAACCTCAGAGTCAGTGTTTGTCCAGAAGATGGAGCTCTTTGTGTTCTGAAAGATCTGCTGCTGTCATCAGTGTCATATCAGTCATTCTCACATCAATCTTCACTGCATTCACAAAAACTGCAAAAGACTTTGCTCCGGACAGCTATATTTGTATCTGTGTATGCCTGATTTCTAATGTGGTGTTAAATGTATTTAATTTAAACCAGGGCTTTTCAAATTGGGTTTTATAGGGACCCAGGATCTGTAAAAAGATTTTAGTGGGTTGAAAATGTTACATTTAAAAGAATAAAACTGTAAAAATATAAATAAATAAAATGTGAATACAATTTTAAATAAAGTACAAAAAGCCAAATTTCACATTATCACTGTTTTATTCCAAATCATGAGATTAATCATAATTGCTTTATTCTATTGATAACCATATATGATTATCTTTAGGTTTACAAATGTAACAATAACTATAATGGTGAATAAAAACAGTGTGAAAAACTAATGATAGCCAGATAATATTTTACTCATATTTACAGTTTAATATATTTAAATGAATATGACAGTTATAAGCAGCCTTTATATTGTTGTTCATCAGAAGATCATATTTACAAACACTCAAGTCTAAAAACTCTTAAACTCTGTACAATCATTAGAAATGATCAAATTAAAGCATGTAGGCCTACTATATTTACAAATTAATGTCTAAAGTTTAATTACACACTCTGTAACTCTTAAAGTCAAAAAGGGACTATGGATGAAAATTAATGTTGGCTAAATCTGGTGCATTTTACATATTGTATGTGTTATTAATGTGCATTGTCCCTGATTAAATAAATGAAATGAAAAAAATGAAATGTGTGAATTACAGTATTTGGGGCCTTTTCTTTAAATAATGATTTAGAAATGCATGACTGTACAGTAAATAACTAAACAAAGTCAACCTTAAACAGACAAAAAAGGGCTTGTGACAATGAATGGAAAGATAAAACACAAGCAGAGCCACAAACACAAAACTCTCTCTGTGTGTGTGTGTGTATGTGTGTGTTCAGTCTTAGTGTCTCAGAATAACAGTCCTGTCTCTCGGTCAGTCTGATGCACACATGCTTCGTTTCTCCAGATTTGTGAAGAGAAACTCTTATAAAACTGCTGCTGATGAAAGAGAAGCTTTACAGGCTTCCTGATGCGTTCTGCCAAATACAAACTTGATGGTTTATCATCTGAAAATTAAAAAAATATATATTACCATTAGTATTGTATTTTTATGGTTAATTAAATGGCTATTAAAAAAATTATTTCTATTATATACTCAAACTTTTTAAGCACATTATATTCTCTTTCTAAGAGACGTCAGGGCAGTATAACTTCATTTATTAGTTCTACAGTTTGAGCTCTATTTATTCTCTGTATGTTATTAATATCTCACCTCATCTGTGAGCGTCTCTCTGTGAATCATCAGAATGAATCTGTGCAGGTCTGTCTGAATCATGACGAACTAGAAACACAAACATCTGATTATTTTCATGCAGTTCAGAGTGAATGATGAAGTTCAGGATCAGTTTTACTAGTGCTCCATCAATTGAGAAATTGAGGCAGATATACTGATCAAAACTGCCTAATTCTCATAACTGATATTTATTTCAAAGGATCAAATCAAGACTTTTTAACCTCTCGAGTGCCCATTGCCTCATGTTGACAAGTTAATATGTTGCATAAAATGTACCACAATATACAATTTCAAACAATTTACTAAAATTATGAATAGGTCTGTGTTACTATTTAAGAGCATGTATATTAACAATTTTTAAAATAATAATTACGACTAAAGATGGATGATTTTAGATTATTATGTCTTCATATTTCATGCATTTATCCTAATTTACGATGCAATCCTCAATTACATCAAATAAAAGTTGTTCACATAAACAAATATTTCCACGAATATTCAAAAATACCTCCATTGATCATCTTAATAACGAGTCCTGCGTGATTGAGAGCAATGATTGAACAGCATTATACATAAAACGGGAGGTTAATCTCAATAAATATATTGCAAGAATAAACAAAATAATACCAAAAATAAATGTAAATCAGCCCGATTATTCCTCTGGGAGTAATTTGAGCATCTATTCATTACTGTCTTGCAGCGCTGATAATCGAGTCGATCAGAGCATGTTAAACATTAAAATGAAGGATGGCATCAGTATATACAAACAGTTTCAAATATTGACGTTTATTGCTATGTCCAGCTAAATTTGTTTAACTTTCTTCACAAAACTGACATCTGCACATTAATGCAGGCGCAAATTCATTTACTCTCCATATATGACAACATCCTTCTAGCCTTGACAGCCAACATCACTTTTTTTGAAAATGCGCGTCTAATCGTGCACTTACGGTACGGGTGCTGAGAGCAGTCTAAATGGATGTAAAGAAGCTGTCATACCGGCGTTTTCTTTACACTTTTGCTTTTTTTTTACTTTTATTTTTGATTTTAATGTTTGTGTGCGTGTGTGTATGTATACATATATATATATATATATATGTAATGTATGTATGTATGTATATATATTATCATTTTCATTTTCCAACACTCATAAAAAGTGTTACTTTATAGGTTACTCATTCTGTCAATTGATATTTATTCAGAGTGACCCTGACTATTACTGTATTAATTGTCAAGTCATTTTAATGTATAGTTTTGGAGAAAATTAAAAGCAAAATCACCACAAACAACAAAATGCGTCCTAGCACTTGCACTGTGTCCTATTTTCAAACACTCATAAAAAGTGTTACTTTATAGGTTACCCATTCTTTCAATTAATACAGTAATAGTCAGGGTCACTCTGAATAAATATCAATTGACAGAATGAGTAACCTATAAAGTAACACTTTTTATGAGTGTTGGAAAATGAAAATTATAATATATATACATACATACATACATTACATACATATATATATATATATATATATATATATATGTATACATACACACACGCACACAAACATTAAAATTAAGAAATAACAATGAATAAAAAACAATAATATTAACATTTATTAACATTAATATGATAATTAATGTACAATACAAACGTTTATGTACAAAAACAATGTATTTACAAACATTAAAATAAAAAAAAAAAGTAAAAAAAAAAAGCAAAAGTGTAAAGAAAACGCCGGTATGACAGCTTCTTTACATCCATTTAGACTGCTCTCAGCACCCGTACCGTAAGTGCACGATTAGACGCGCATAAAAAATAAAATGTGCGCATGGCTTGACCGCAGTCCCTACTCACAGCCCACAACCTGCTACAACGAGAGCGCGCGGCAAGAGACGAGAGCGCGCATGATACCAAATTGATACCCAATTTAATTTTAAATAGACTAAACAGAGCAAACGAAACATGCAGCATACTGTAGCAGTGTTTTATCAAAAGGATCATAAATAAGTTACTCACAGTTTGGTCTGTCTTCATCAGAACTGTTGAGTCGAGCTCGTCTCAGAGTGTTTTTCTGTGCTGGTTCAGTAGATCGAGTCTCGTCCTGTTTTCTGGTCATCTTGTGATTCCTGTAGTTTGCGATTTCTCGCAGATGTTCTGGTTCTGTCATGTAGCCTATTCATTTATGTTGCAAAACATACAATTTAAAGTGAAGTTATTTATCAATGATTCTTGTGTAATACAGATTTACATTTCAGTTTAGGAAACAATTAAAGATAAAGTTGTTTTAATTACCGGTGATGATCTGGAAAGAGTCAGCTCTGAGATGTAGATCTCTGCCGCTGTTGTGCGTGTGTTGAAACATCAGCTGACGGACCTTGAGAGGGTGGAGCCTCTGAGATCTCTGCCGCTGTTGTGCGTGTGTTCAAGTACTCTTTAGTGCAGCTCTTATACAGAGTGTGACGACCCCCTGTAGTCTGTTCATGGAATCACTGTTCAGCCCACAAACACACAAACTACCCTGATTGGCCCAGCTGCTGTGATGTCTGTTAATCAATGAAAAAGAAAGAAAGAAAGAAAGAAAGAAAGAAAGACAAAATCAATACCTTTTGTTGCTTTAAGGATCCATCTGTATTTAATTTTGGAATTTTGTGTTTAAAAACTATTCAATTTCTGTATATTATATTTGCTGAAAGTGCACAGGTACATGTATTGCAATGGGTTTATACGAATATAGTTTTAAGTTCACTTAAATTAGAAGTTATTTTAAGTAGTCTAATGAATGTTAAAATTAATAGCTCTCAATTATACTGTAATGTTAAATGGTTAGTCAATGGTTAAATATTAGGGGGAAAAAACAATTTCCCAGAGACATCAGTAGCCTAGTACTGGTATCAGTGATACTGGCCTTTAGTAATAATAATTAAAAAAATAAGATGCCAATGTAACGGAGTTAAAAAGAACATTAATTCTAATGATATTCGTGGTGTTGAATTACGTGAAATTAGAGGGTAAATTAAATCAAATGGTGTTTTGGTGCCCCCTAGCGGTTAATGCATTGCAGACATTCATTATTTTCTATACCTTGTGCAGACCTGGAGCAGACAGGTCTAGACCCCCCTGTTGTTCCTGATGTGTACAGAGGAGGAGGATATACAGCTACATTATTAAACCGACAATCGAATTTCATTAATAACCATCCCATCCATAGACACTGACTAATTGAGAGTTTTGTTGTTTTTGTGAGAATTTAAATATAAAAAATACATTAAGATATCAGACGATCTGCACTACAGATTAAAATATCTGTAAATATTCACTGTTGGTCTACATACAGGAGACAACTGAATTAGTGTTTTTGAAAAAATAATACATTAACATTACACATTTAATTAATGAATTAAAAAATAATAATAATGCACATATTTGGATCAAATGGACAATGTAATGATACATGATCCACTGTAGCCTATATATTGAGGTTTTCATATATACAGGAGATGGGAGTGATATATACACTATATTGCCAAAAGTATTGGCACCCCTTCTAATGAACAGGTTTGACTACTTTAGTAATTTCTATGAGTACAAATCTTAATGTTAAAGCATATAATGATATTCTAGGAAATTGTGTGCTTCTAATATTATAGCAACAGTTCGGACTCTTTTCTATTCTAACATGACAATGCCTCTGTGTATAAGACAAGGTTCAAAAAGAAAATGATTGATTGAGTCAGTGTGGAAGAACTTGACTGGTCTGCATAAAACCAAGTCCTAATCCCAGTTTAACACCTCTGGTGTGACTGTAAATGCAGACCTTGAGACAAAAACTCATCACCAAACACCAATGACTTGTACATATGGGTTCAGTCATTTTAGACACTTACAAAACTGTTGCTACAGAGATGAAATACAATTTTTAAATACATGAATTATGTTCCCATCGTTGTTGCCACAGATTTGGAAGTGCATTTTTCTGTTCTAAAGAAGGGCTGCCAATACTTTTGTCTGTGTAGCCTTGTGTATGTACAAGTCACATGTAATCCTCCTGTACTCAGTGGCGGTTCTACATTGAATTACTCTCCAGGCGAGACCCCCTCTGAGCGGAGCAGGGCCGGAGTGGGATCCATTTTCAGCCCGGGAATGTAATGCTGAAGACCAGTACACCACCTGTCCCCATCAACCCCCTCCCACTGTGGTGGAATCTGGATAAATGATGTGTCATGAAAAAATGCCGGCCCGTGCCAAAACTGCCACTGCTTGTACTTGACGCATCAGGACGAACAGGGAAGTGAAACTGTCTGGCCGTAGATCTGCGGCGCTGCATGTAGTCGAACACAAAACCGAAGAAAGGGCGTGGTTTTGGCTGAAGTGTACTTTGATTGGCTGCTTCAACAGCTCTGTGCCCACAATGCTGCAGCAGAGGGGGGGGGGGGGGGGCGAACTCTTCTTGGAAGGTATATAACCGGACAACAGATCAGCACGCGCTGCATCATCAATTCTGAAACATTAAATAACGTCAAGCCAGGATGAGATCTTACCTCAAGAAAAGCGATGAATCCGGTTAGTAGCCTGTAAATGACCAGATTGGATATCTCGTAGGTGAAGAGGTTAGTTTAGGCTGATCAATCCGTGCTGCTGCTGTATACAAGTCAAATCCACAGAATCATTCAACTGCAGGTAACAGCACTTCCTACATTAATTGTTTAGACTATGTTTAATCATTGTGTTCTGAATATATGAATATAGACTGATGAGACGTAGTTATTAATACTTGATGATTATTCAGAACCTGTCTGTGTCTATAGATCATCCTAAATATTACACAGTGCACCTTTAAATAAACAGCATTTTTATTCCGTGCACCTTGAAGCGACTCACAGCACCGTGAAAATTGTTTTAACGGAGTGTCTATTACACTAAGTGAAAATAGCCCATCTGGTTGGCAAAGGCTACTTACACTAACTGCGTCCATTAACGTGTGATTGAGTTGGTCAACACTAAAACAAGACTATAGTACAGCATCAGTTTCAGTGGCGTAGATGGTAAGGAGCATGTATTTTGACACGATCGACATGAGTTCGAGGCCGCCTTTTGCCGAACTATTTTTCTCCCTTTTCAAATCTCATATCTCATCAGAAAGGCATTTATGTTCAATAAAAATGAAGGAAATAATCAAAAAGTTGAAAATAATGTATCGGGTAGGGTTAGGGTAGGTGTAGGGAAGGCTTTATTGTCCCAATAAGGTGGCATCCATTTAATAATTTGAATTAAAACTATAATTTACACTCAATACGTTATTATTGCGTATTGTTTTATAATGTACTACAATACTGAGGTGCAGATAATTGCTATTTATTTGCAATAAGTATAAATAGCAGAAAATCTTGCTATTTTATCATAGTGTAAATAGTATCTGTAATGTTTCTTGATTCAGTAAAGAAACAGTTTTGTAACAAACTGGTTTTTATTTTATTTCTTAGGTCCGGAACTGGAGCAACAGCAACACAGAATCACTTCTCCCTCATAATCTACCAACTCTGCCGGTAAGTATAACACTACTGACACCTAGTGGTTAGTGTTAGTATTGTTAAATACAAATACATTCTATCACTACATCCCCTTTCCTTTAGATGTAAAGAACAAGTTAGTCCAAGTAATTATGTAAACTTATAGATGAAATAACCATTAAACAAACACTGTAGCAATTATCAGACTTAATACAACAATTACATTCTCAAGAATTATTTACATTGAGCAGTAATAATCAACAGATTGCATTTCCTTTTTTTTCCTTCTCAACTGCTTATATTATGCTTAAGCACTCTTCACAGGTTAAGTCTATCAGGGGGCTTTACTGTGCGTTTAGATCTCCGCAGTACAGGTGAATACATGTCTTCAGCTGGTTCCTTGTCATCCCGTACTGGAGGCGTTTCAGATGTTTTTGGTGATACTGCACAGTCTGTGTCCTCTGTCGAAGTATCCACTAGTACTGGCTCTTTTGTTTTCAACAGACTCCTCCGATTTCTCCTCAGGATATGACCATCCTCTGTCCTGACAGTGTAAGATCTCGGGTTCACCTCCTCAAGGACTGTGGCTCTTTTAGACCAAGTACTGCAGTCCTCAATTCTCACTGTGTCATTATTGGAGAGTGGTTCTAATCCTTTTGATGTCTTGTCATAATTTGCCTTTTGTCGCTGTTTCAGGTGCTGTTGTTTCCTCTTTAGGTTTTTGTTCTTACTTGGCGTTGCTAAGCAAGGAAGTGTGGTCTGTAATCTGCGCCCCATCAGGATTTCCGCAGGAGACACACCATGTTCTAGTGGTGAAGCACGGTAATTCAGCAGAGCTAAATAAGGATCCGATCTACTGTCTACTGCTTTCTTGAGTAGCAACTTCACAATGTGTACTCCTTTCTCCGCCTTTCCATTTGACTGCGGATATAATGGGCTCGATGTCACATGTTGAAACCCATACTCCTCAGCAAATTTCTGGAAGTCTTTGCTACTGTAGCATGGACCATTATCGCTGCAAACCACCTGTGGAATGCCGTGTCTTGCAAAGATGGACTTCATATGTGTTACCACACCCGCAGTAGATGTACTGGGAAGCAACGCTATCTCTGGATAGTTTGACAGGTAGTCTATCACAAGCAAGTAGTTCTGTCCATCCAGGAAAAATAAGTCAGTCCCAACTTTCTGCCATGGTTCATCTGGTGGATCATTGACAATCATTGGCTCTTTCTGTTGCTTCGCACGATGCTTCAAGCAAGTATCACAGGTTGACACCATCCTGTCAATGTCGGCATTTATTCCGGGCCAATAGATTGCAGTTCTAGCCCTTCTTTTACACTTTTCTGCTCCAAGGTGCCCCTCATGCAGTCTTTTCAGCATCTCTTGTCGCAGTGACTGAGGGATAACGATCCTGTTCTGTCTCAGCAGAAGTCCCTTGATCACACTCAGCTCTGATCTGATGTTGTAGTACTGGGCACATTCTCCTCTAGGCCAGCCATCATTCAGATGCGTAATGACCTGTTGCAGGCATCTGTCTTTCTCAGTCTCCACTGCAATTTGCTTGAGCTTTGCGTCTGTGACCGGAAGAGTTTCAGCTACCATATTCACATGATGAGTCACCTCAGCATCTGTGGAGCTTTCAGCATGTTTTACACTCTGTATCGCAGCTCTGGACAGAGCATCTGCCAGAACTATGTACTTTCCTTGAGTATAAATCAGCTCCATGTCATACCTCTGCAGTCGCATCATCAATCGCTGAATTCTTGGAGACATTTGATTCAGGTTCTTTTTGATGATAGCTATTAATGGCTTGTGATCAGTCTCTGCCACAAATGTCGGTAACCCGTACACATAGCTATGAAATCTTTCCACTCCATACACCAAGCCCAAGCATTCTTTTTCTATCTGTGCGTATCGACACTCAGACGGAGTCATCGTTCTTGAGGCATATGCAACTGGCCTCCAACTGTCTCCCTCCGCCTGCAATAGAACTGCACCCAGTCCATCTTTGGATGCATCTGTCGATATCTTTGTCCTTTTTGACGGGTCAAAGAATGTCAGAACAGGCTCTGAGGTGAGGAGAGTTTTCAATCGTCCCCATTCTTGTTCATGATCAGCTATCCACTTGAACTCGCCTTTGTCACGTAACAGTTCTCTCAAGCACACTGTTTTTGAAGACAAGTTTGGTATGAACTTTCCGACGAAGTTGATCATCCCCATCACTCTTAGTACAGCTTTTCTGTCTATGGGTCTGGGCATTTTGAGTATCGCCTGTACTTTACTCTTATCTGGTTCCACACCCCCTTCTGACAGCTTGTCTCCTAGAAACGTTATTTCCTTAGCTCCAAACTGGCATTTGTCCTTATTCAATTTCAGCCCATATTTTTGTACTCGCTGTAGGACATCCATGAGCCTTTTGTTGTGCTGTTCTATTGTGGATCCCCACAATACAATATCATCCACATACACACGCACACCCTCGATACCCTCAATTATGTGTTCCATGGCTCTGTGGAATACTTCGGGAGCTGAGGAAATTCCAAACGGCATCCTCAAGAAGGAGTATCGGCCGAAGGGTGTGTTAAATGTGCAATACCTTGTACTGTCCTTATGTAGCTTCAGCTGCCAAAAGCCCTGAGATGCATCCAGCTTGGTAAAGAACTTGGCTCCTGCCATCTCGCTTATGATTTCTTCTCGTGTCGGGATTTGATAATGTTCTCTTTGAATGTTGGCATTCAAATCCTTTGGATCCACACACACACGTAGATCTCCATTTGCTTTTTTCACGCACACCATCGAATTGACCCACTCTGTAGGCTCTTCCACTTTTTCTATGACTCCCAATTAGGGATGGGTATCGTTAAGGTTTTAACGGTATTACTACTCTTATCGATACTGCTTATCGGTCCGGTACTTTAACGGTATTCTTATCGGTACTTTTTGTTATACTGTATATATATATATATATATATATATATATATATATATATATATATTATAACAAATTAGGAGCTGAATTAACATTACTTTATATTCTGAAATGTAAAATAAATATTTAATTAAATCAATATAAAACATCAATTTGTAAATGCACCAGTGTGCAGGCATTTTTAGTGTTTTATATACATAAGATACAGTAAGAATATTAACAAAGAAACAAAGTAAAAACAAACTGACAAATACAATAAAACAAATATACAAATTAAATGAAATAAACAGTGCTTTAATTTTTCCATGAAGGTCTACTAACATTACTGTTCAGGCAAGTAATAGCTACAAAAGAAATCTAAAAGTAATCAAATGTAAATGCACACTGCATAGTTTTCACTGTATGTATTGATAGATTAATGCTTATTAAAGCTATAACGTTATTCAGATTAAGAGCTGTGGGGGATTTTCTCTCACATTTTGTTCTTTGATTAACATTGAAGCGCCAGTCTGTCACTTTAAGGCAATATTGACACACATCGGATTTTCTCCGAACTGTTCTGGCCCACTTAAGACAAACTGTGTTTAAGTGAATACTCTCGTAGCTGGCCATTGTGACATAGTTTTGTGTGTATTTGATCGTTTGGACGCCCGAAGCTCAAACTGTAATCTGCCTGTCCGTTTTGGAGCGCGCCGCAAAGGCACGCACACACACGCACACACACACACACACACGCGCGCGCGCGCACACACAAACACACACACACACACACACACACATTTCAGCCTGGGGAGCAGCGTCTCTTGTGCGGATTGTGCTTTCAACGTTTTATTATCAAACATGTCCCGCAATTTAGCAACAGTAAAGACGGCATTTTACAACAATCACCGATTGAGCTGATTCTGACGTTAAGTTTTGGTTAGAGAGGAACGAATGCGCGCCGCTGTGAAGGGATGGAAGTTGTGCTAGAAGAAACGCGGCTATAATCCTTAGAAGCCAAAATCAAAAATAAATAAATAAACTTAGCTTAATATAACAGCCACAGGCATAAAGTGCATATGTTTTAATAGTTAGTTCTCTATTCTATCATAATTAAACAGGGCTTTCATGTTGCGCGTGCTGAAGCTCCTCTGCGTGAGCGCGATCTCGCTTCTGAATTGCGAATAGCAAAAATGCATCATAGACAAATGTTTGAATATTATTGCATATAAAACAGCTGGCAACTCTGGTGAGAGAGGATTTGCAAGATAATGTGTATATGTAGCAACAATAAATGTGTGTTTTCATAATTTCTCCAGTACCGACAGCAGAACCGATAACGTCAGAGCTTATCGATACTCCGGTCTTTCATAATTTAGCACCGAGACCGATTAAATACCGAGTTTCGGTACCCATCCCTACTCCCAATGATGTCATTCTTTCCAACTCTTGTCTCAGTTTTTCACGAAGAGGTGCTGGAACCCGTCTTGGGGCATGGACTACCGGCTGTGCGTCTTTTTTCAACTGTATTTTGTAGGTGAAGGGTAATACTCCAAATCCTTCAAAGACGTCAGAAAACTGCTTTACTATATTTTCCACACTGATCTCTGTTCTCTGTTCTCCATTATTTATGATGTATACTCTTTTCACCAAATCTAGGTCTTCACATGCCTTGTCTCCCAACACAGAATCATGTCCACCTGGAACAACCACGAACATGAGGTGATGTACTTTGTTTCTCATTTTTACCTTGAGTCTGCATGTTCCTTTTGTTGGGATGTTTTGTCCATTATAGGCTTTGAGTTGTACTGTTTTCTGACTTATTTGTGGCTTGATTTTCATTGTTCTGACATCATGCTCTGAAATCAGATTGACTTTTGCTCCCGTGTCTAGCTTGAGAGACACGATTACTCCATTTATTTCCAGAGCAGTCATCCACTTGTCCTGTGCAACACTATTCACATCAGTCTGTTCTGTTCTTTCCTGACTGGAATCAGCCTGCTCCACCATTCCCACAAAGAATGTGTCACTGAGGTTTGTTTCCTCCACTGCATGTACACGGTCATTTTGACTCTGTCTGCCCTTGGAAAAGCATTGCTTGGCAAAATGATTCTGTCCTTTACATTTGGCACAGACCTTGCCGTAAGCTGGACACTGCTTTGGTGGGTGTCTTCTGCCACATCTCTTACAGTTAAACAGTTCTTTCTCCTTGTGTTGTTTCACTTTAGTCATTCTGCTTCTCTGCATCCTCTCTGTTACTGCAGCTACAGCTGAACTGTCACTTCCACTCGTCTTTGCGTTTTCATAAAATGTTTTGGCATGCTGAAGAGCTATCTCACTGGCATGACATATCCGCACAGCATCATTCAAGGTAAGCTCAGTCTCTCTCAAGAGCCTCTCCCTCACTTTTTTATCATTGATGCCAAACACAATTTGGTCACGAATCATAGAGTCTTGCAACAGTCCGAAATTACATGTTCTTGCTTTCAACTTTAAATCCATTAAGAAACTGTCAAAAGTCTCTCCCTGTTGCTGCAGACGAGTACGAAAAACATACCTTTCAAAAGTCTCATTCTTTTTCGGCGAGCAGTGTGAATCAAACTTCTCAATTACCACGTCGTATTTGCCTTTATCTTCAGCCCGTTCAAACACAAGCGTGTTAAACACTTCTATAGATTGAGGTCCCGCGACGGTAAGTAGCAGTGCAATCTTACGTGCATCTGAGGCTTCATCAAGGCCCACTGCTTGCAGGTACAGGGTGAATCTTTGTTTAAACGTTCTCCATTCACAATCAATATTCCCAGTCCAGTTCACAGCGTCAGGCGGTTTAACACTTTCCATGACGACTCTGGGTGTCGGTGATCATCACCACTCCTGGTACCATGTAATGTTTCTTGATTCAGTAAAGAAACAGTTTTGTAACAAACTGGTTTTTATTTTATTTCTTAGGTCCGGAACTGGAGCAACAGCAACACAGAATCACTTCTCCCTCATAATCTACCAACTCTGCCGGTAAGTATAACACTACTGACACCTAGTGGTTAGTGTTAGTATTGTTAAATACAAATACATTCTATCACTACAGTATCCATCGCTAAAAAAATATAAATTTATAAAAATATGCTATTTGCACTTAGTGTAAATAGCCACTGTCTTGTTTTAAAGGTGGTGTGTGGAGAACTAGTGGTTGAATTATACCTTTTAATGCTGATTTTAGCTTGAACTAGTGGTTGAACTAGGTATTGCAGTCCAAATTCAAAATATTGGAGAGTTTGTTTTTTTTTCACCCGGCCCCTCTTCCTCAGACTTGAAGCCACACACAGGTTGCCAGACTGGAACTATAGAGGATGCACCGAAATGAAAATTCTTGGCCGAAGCCGAGCAAAATGAAACACTGGGCCGAAGGACGAATACCAAACACGGTTTTTCGCATTTTTTCCCCATGTAGGTCTATTTTGCCATTTTCTTTCACTATTGCATTAATTATAGCCAAAATGTGCTTTTTACTGTTTTGTCCTGGTTTTCAAATAATAAAAAATCAATTACAAAACAACAATTTAAAAATATTCGACCACTGACCATTTTTAAACATTATATACCAACAAAGCACAATTTAACTTAAAATTAATAAGTTACTTATTATATGAATAATCTAGCGATTATTAGTGAAAAGACTTTTAGGATAAAAATGATACGAAATTGCCATTATAACTACAGCAGAGGATCAGCTGAGGTGCACATTTAGTTTCTTTTTTTTTTCACGTTGTGCTCTTTGATCTACTATAAAATGTCTATTGTAGCACATTTGAGTACTTTTACTATACTGAAGTATAAAATATAGCATGTGAAGGAAGTCACATGTCATGTAAAAAATAAATGAATAAGCCCAGACACCAACAGCCTAGAATGGTTATTTATTTAAATAATTAACTAGTTAATTGCAAATGAAATAAGGTATAATAATTAGATAATAATGCATTAAATATTGTGAAATATTTTTAGATTTAATTTAAAAACAATTTGTTCTTTAACTGTAAAAACTGAGCCAGCACAGACTTGCTGCAGTAGTTTTGTTACTCTGAGTTCACACCACATCACTTAATGCACAGCTCTGTTTTGACATCAGCTTGTCAATCATTCTGTCCATTGATATAATATTCACTGTCAATCATAGCAATCAATGCTGGCACAAGTTAGCAGATTCACTCATGTCATTTTTTACACTCACGTTTGTCATTCCTGAAACAGTATATTTGAACATTTGGTAACAAAACTTTTCTTTCAATTGTGAATAGATTATGTAGAGAAATGAGCAAAGCGTGCTCCTCTTACAGCACAGTTGATTTTGAGTTGACCAGAAATGGCTTAAAACCAGGAAGTAATCGTGTATAAAACCATTCTGTTATTGCTTCAAAATGTGAAATTATACAATCTAATTTAAATCAAAACCTACTCGTGCTGTATATGTGTAGCATCTTTGTTTGGATGGTGATTGAAATACAGTGGTCTCCTCTGGTAAGAGCTCAGGCAAAGCCTTTTAATTATTTGATTTGGTTTTGTTTTAAAATTTCAGTTTAGTTTTGTGATTTGACATATTTCAATTTCACACAGACATGTGTAGCATATTGTCTGAGAAACAATAAAATGACACTTTTTCATTTATAATTGGTCATAAATGTAATTTGGGGAAAAAATAAAACTTGTGCTGTGAAATCAGTATCATCGCATCTTGAGTGAATGGTTATATTCTACTGTTGACTGTTAGCTGTGACTGGTTTAGTCATATGGATGAGATAAACTGAACTTGCTCTTGAACTAAAACCACTGACTTTAACTAAACTCTTCATGTCATCTGTGTGACTTAACAGATACAGACGGACTGTAGAAATGAAATAATGCATAGAGAAAACTGCTGGAGCATCAGAAACCACAGACCAGCAAAAACCAACAGGACTGAGAGAGAAATGGAGGAGAGAGATGAGACACAAACCAGTGGATCTCAAGAGAAAAGCAGACGGAGACTTGTTAGACGAGACAGTATGAAGGATCGAAAACCAAAATGTAAGTGTTTGTTCATTATGAAAAATTCTAGTCTTCACACTCCTGTCTCCAGTTTCACATTCAGACAAAATCACTTTCTTCAATCAGTTAACAGATGTGTGTTAATGACAAAATATTTTATTGATTGAGAATATGAAAATCTAAAACAATGAGTCTAATCTTATCTGATATATATTTGTGATTTCTAGTCTCAGATGATCCAGACGGGCCTGTAAAGATTCAGTCAGATCTCAAAAGCTCTTCAGCATGTTCTCAAGATCAAACAACATCAGTGACCTACAGATACCAGCGACTGAAGACCTGAACAACACTATCATGATCATCATGATCCCAGACTCCATCACTGCAGACTACAGTGTGTTCATCTCCTGGACTCTCAGAGCTAGAGACACTGCTCCTCTGTCCTCATCACTGAGGTGCTCCTCTCTAGAGACCTGAACAACACTATCATGATCCCAGACTCCATCACTCCAGACTACAGTGTGTTCATCTCCTGGACTCTCAGAGCTAGAGACACTGCTCCTCTGTCCTCATCACTGAGGTGCTCCTCTCTAGAGACCTGAACAACACTATCATGATCCCAGACTCCATCACTCCAGACTACAGTGTGTTCATCTCCTGGACTCTCAGAGCTAGAGTCACTGCTCCTCTGTCCTCATCACTGAGGTGCTCCTCTCTAGAGACCTGAACAACACTATCATGATCACAGACTCCATCACTCCAGACTACAGTGTGTTCATCTCCTGGACTCTCAGAGCTAGAGTCACTGCTCCTCTGCCCTCATCACTGAGGTGCTCCTCTCTAGAGACCTGAACAACACTATCATGATCCCAGACTCCATCACTGCAGACTACAGTGTGTTCAGCTCCTGGACTCTCAGAGCTAGAGACACTGCTCCTCTGCCCTCATCACTGAGGTGCTCCTCTCTAGAGACCTGAACAACACTATCATGATCACAGACTCCATCACTGCAGACTACAGTGTGTTCATCTCCTGGACTCTCAGAGCTAGAGTCACTGCTCCTCTGCCCTCATCACTGAGGTGCTCCTCTCTAGAGACCTGAACAACACTATCATGATCACAGACTCCATCACTGCAGACTACAGTGTGTTCAGCTCCTGGACTCTCAGAGCTAGAGTCACTGCTCCTCTGCCCTCATCACTGAGGTGCTCCTCTCTAGAGACCTGAACAACACTATCATGATCACAGACTCCATCACTCCAGACTACAGTGTGTTCATCTCCTGGACTCTCAGAGCTAGAGTCACTGCTCCTCTGCCCTCATCACTGAGGTGCTCTTCTCTAGAGACCTGAACAACACTATCATGATCATCATGATCCCAGACTCCATCACTCCAGACTACAGTGTGTTCATCTCCTGGACTCTCAGAGCTAGAGTCACTGCTCCTCTGCCCTCATCACTGAGGTGCTCCTCTCTAGAGACCTGAACAACACTATCATGATCACAGTCTCCATCACTGCAGACTACAGTGTGTTCATCTCCTGGACTCTCAGAGCTAGAGCTGCTCCTCTGCCCTCATCACTGAGGTGCTCCTCTCTAGAGACCTGAACAACACTATCATGATCACAGTCTCCATCACTGCAGACTACAGTGTGTTCAGCTCCTGGACTCTCAGAGCTAGAGCCACTGCTCCTCTGCCCTCATTATTAAACCATGATTAATTATCACTAATACAGAGATGATAAAAAAAAAACATTATATTAAAACATAGTAAGAATAAAATAAACTAAATAGAAATTAATGGTCCTGAAAACATGAAAAAAAGCAAAATGACCACCAGATGGCGCAACTAGATTGTCAATGCAGACTCAAAATCCTTTATTTCAGATTAGAGACCGTATGATGAAGTGTATGATGATAAGAGATCTGATATGAAGATGAATAAAAATCATCATGTCTCACATAAAGCATAAAGTAACTCTGATCATCTGTTATATGAGTGTAAAATACCGATTGACTGATTTGAAAAATCAAAAAGCAGCTGAAGGATGACATGCATAATTGAGTTATTATCTGCTTCCAATAGAGTTAATCTGACTCCATTAACATTGTTGTTATCTTTTAACATCTTCCAACACTATCAGTGCTAAAAGGAAAGATTGCCAGAGCCTTTAAAACAAGCTAGTTATTTCTTAAGCTACATGTTTATAGGCCTATACAGACAGTAGAATGGAACAACACATTGTAACCTATAGGAAAACTAACAATGAATGCACTGCTGTGCAGAAGAGGCTGAGTAAACACTTTTCATTTAGGATGAGCTTGTTTAGTGAACAGGAGAGCAGACACCAGACAGACAGAGACATGTTACATGTTAATCTATTGTTTGAGTATGTGAACCTCTGTGATGATATGTTGCACCTGTTTCACATGTTAAAAACCTCTAGGATCAACAGTTATGTTTCTTCATTATAGCATGAGCTTTGTTAAATATGTAAACACTGAAAAAATCCTTCAGTAGTGTGCATATCTTTAGGCTATGAGTGTTGTGAATGTATGGGTGTGTGCAGGCAGACACAGGCATTGTTAAACATACTGAACCAACTAAAATGAAACCAAAACACCCTAAACATGAAGCCAAATGCATGGTGATCTAGAGAGAAGAAGTGCATTAATATTTCTCCTCGATGCATGTTTGAGCAATAGTTCCCAAATTATACATTGGAATACTTAAATATCTCTATTAAATTAACTTCTGAGTGATTAACCATGGCATGCTATTACATTTCAGAGATCTGCAAATGACATGTTTGGTGTAGGCTGACAAGTGTATCGGTATGTAGCTCCAGGGAACACAAGACGAGGGAATCTCTCAAACATGGTATTTATTAACAAAAGCGCAATGACATGACGTTACAAACTAACATAAGTTACGTTAAGACTGGACATAAAACTCAGGGAACAGAAGGTTTATAAAGCATACGGAAACTGAGGAGCAAACGAGATAATTAATGGAACACAGGTGAAAAGACTAAACGATGATTAACTAATAAACTAATGACTGGAAACAAGAACAGGAAAAAACAAATAAGGGCAAAACAGGAACTAAATGGAAACTGACACGTGACAACAAGTACATTTAACCTTCCAATAAAAAGGTCAGTGTGGGAGTGAGTCGTGGTAAAGTATGTGTATGTGTCAGAAGCTTACTAGCTTTCTTTATTAGTTCTTAACATGCTGCATGTGCTAAATGTATATTATGCATGTCTATTACATCATATTAAAGTTTCTTTAAAGAGAATAGTTGGTAGTAATCCTGAGACACATCATTGTGAAACACTTACTGGCATACCTACAGAAGTGTTTTCCCTGCTATGTGAAAGATATTTGCATGAGTGTGCCCTGCTTTGTGACACACTACTACAGCTTCTCAGTTTGAGGAAGTGAGCTTTGACAAGGAAAGGCAAGTTTATTTATATAGTACATTTCATACACAATGGTAAGCTTGTACTGAAATGTCGGTGTTACGAGCACTTCCTCTGTCTGATTGCCTCTTCAAGATGAATCGCTTTATGTATTCCCCAATTGTAAGTCGCTTTGGATAAAAGCGTCTGCCAAATGACTAAATGTAGATGTAACTGAAAGTGCTTTACATAAAAGGAATTAAAATAATCACAACTATAAAACAAGAAAATTTAAAAACTTTTAAAATTTAAAATGAATTAAAAGAGTTAAGAATAGAAAAAGATTATACATAAAATACAGTGCAATCAGTTCAGACGTAGCACAGAGCTTATTCAATAAATGCACAGCTAAACAGATGAGTTTTGAGTCTATATACATATACACATACATATATATATATATATATATATATATATATATATATATATATATATATACTTTACTCGCTTGTTTTTGACATCCGACCGAACTACAAACTACAGAAGTTCTAAGCGATCATGCATTTATTTTTTCTTGCTTGTTTTCTCGTGATCACGACTTAATTTTCTCTTGATCACGACATAACAAAAGTTGTTTTCTCGTGATCACGACTTATACTATTTTGTATTTAAATACCTTTTGAAAAAAAATCAAAGGTATTTTGTATTTAAATACTTTTAATCTTAGTACTTTTGTAATTTCAAAATACATAAAATACTTTTTGCCAATCAACCTCTTTATTAGACTGCTGATTTGCAGCTGTATGACATTTTCTGGATTCCTGTAAGGAAACAAGGAATAATACTGTGTATGTGTGCTATCAACATTTCCTATTTCAGAAGTCCTGATTACAAGCTTCTCACATTCAAGTGCTTTGCTGTTGAAAGAACAGGAATCGTGGAGGACGCCAGGTTTCCTGGGAAAATCTTATTAAAGTCAAAATTGTAGATATTTAAGATATTTCATTTTGAATAAAATGTAGCATCCCATTTGTTGACAACTATGTCATCATTCACAGTGCTATCTTTACAGTTAGCTTGTTGATGATTCTGGATTTTCAGTCGAATACATGCTGTTTTGCTGTGTATAAACCATACAAAATGCTTGAAATGGTTATTGCGCCACTATGTGCATGACTTTAACATCAAAACAAGGTGATCTTGCTTTTGTGGGAAAAAAAAGCATACCTGTCCCAGCAGGTAAAAAAGAGCACTAGCAAGGGGAACATAGCATTAACACGAGTCAGTCTTGTTGGACGGATTTGGATTTTATCAACTAGCTAGTCAAATGTGTTCATTCAACTTTAATCATTACTGCTTGCTATGGCGATATGACAATAGAAATGTCAGCGATGATATAAAGTGTAAATCGACTGAACTTTTTCTATATCGTTTATATATCATCGGAGTATGCAAATATATCTGTGGAGCTTCTAGTGGGCAGGAGTTATTGACACGTCAGAGAGATAAAGAAACATGGATAAATGAGTAATAAGCAGCTTTCTGTGTGTGTGTACCCCAAGACAAAGATAACTATAATACTAATGATAAAGATATAAAAAATAAAAAATGTTCTAAGGGCATACTCACACTAGGCACAGCTGCCTTGTACTAAAGCCCAAGTGCGGTTTTCCTTTCACTAACAGACAGATACCAGAGTATTATTACAGAGGCAGCTGAGGTTAATGGTGGAATTTGCAGGTATATTAAATAGCTGCTAATTAGCTATTTAAATACCCTCAAATGAAAGCAAAGGCACTTAAAAGATTTAGCAAACTATCCAACGTGTTTTTGCAGCATTGAGCAATGTAGCCAATCAAAGACATATTTTGATTTCTTCAACGCAATGGCCAATCAGAAACGTTGCAGTTTTTCAGAATTCACTCACAGCTGAAAGCACCAGAGTTCTGCACGCTCGTGAATCATCTCATAAGTGCAGACGTGATGTAAATGAGAGATTCGTTGTGTCTTTTAGAGAGCTTGATTATAACGGAACTTTGTGAGATCGCGATGGACTTATTAATTATTAATGTTTTTTTTTTTTGTTTTTTTGTTTTTTTTGTCATATACACAATTACATAGAGAGTATATAACCAGCAGTGAAATGTATTCTCTGCATTTAACCCATCCTAAGTGAACACACACCCGGAGCAGTGGGCACATGTTACAGCGCCCGGGGAGCAGTTGGGGGTTCGGTGTCTTGCTCAAGCACACCTCAGTCGTGGTACAATCCCTGCCGGACCTGAGATTCGAACCCACAATCTTCCGCTTACAAGTCCGACTCGCTATCCATTAGGCCACAACTGTCCCCATAATGAGTTATGCTTTAAGTGATAATAAAGGGAGTGCGCTTTGTGTGTTTTTCTAGGCTATAATCCATTAAGAATTTGAATGATAAGCAATGGACGGGACAAAAATGCCTCTGGAACTGGTCCTGACCAAACTTCCACACAGACAGCGCGAGTTCTGAGCGCGTGGAGATCCAGTTCACTGACGGACTAAAAGCGTGTGTAAAAAGATCAGGACATATCAACCAGTAATTTCATTTCCAGTAACGGACGGTAGAAAGTTCAGAAAAATGCCATTTATGACAGAATAGTCCCACAATTGATTGTTTATTTTTTCCACACGTGTCTCACCACAATGATTCAAAACGGACACATTTCAAGTGACACGGGAAAAAGACACGGAAAACTTAAATGAACATCCAGGCGCGGCTTGTCTATATGGGCAGGTGGAAATAGTCATCCAAAACATAGACCTCTATATAAACCAGACATGGTCACAAGTCTCTGAGGTCCAAGTCCAAGTCAAGTCTCAAGTCTAAGTCACGTCTCAAGTCTTTGTTCTATTTATTAGCAACAGTTCTTTCAGCTTGTTATTGAGGCTAAATCAGTTTTGAAATACTGATTTCACGATATGAAAAAAAAACTTTAACAAAATTTAAGACAAAGAAATGAAAAGGTGTCCATTTATTAATTGTCAGATAAAATGCAGCACATTTCTTTGTAAAATTGAAATATGTCAAACAACAAAACTACATTTTAAAACAAAACCCAGTTAATCTAATTAATTACACAAATGGAATAAATCTCATATAAACAAACTAAGGCGTTGTCTGTGCTCTTTTTCAATTTAAAATTAGAGGCAACCACTGAGTTTTAAACACAACTCAATCCATACATCCAGCACGAGCAGTTTTTCATCTAAATTGGATTGTATAATTTTGAAATTTGAAGTAAAAACAAAATGGTCTGACTTTAGTTTTGTGAAACTATTCTACATAAAACATCTGTACGAAACAAACCAGCAGACATACATTTCCCTCAGAGATACATTCATAAACTCCTATACCAAATGACTTGCGTTTTTTACGAGTCTCACGAGTCACGAGTCCAAGTCAAGTCTCAAGTCAGCTGTTCACGAGTCCAAGTCAAGTCCCAAGTCTTTATTTATGCGACTTAAGTGCGACTCGAGTCCAAGTCGCAGACTCGAGTTTCCATCTCTGATATAAACTGAATCAATAATAAATTGTAAATGTGTTCAGCATTCTGCAACAAATATTTTTCGGATTTTCTATACTATTTTAAGTCGTAAAGTAAGCAGTATATATTAAAATCCCGCGCATGGCTTTAGCAGCCATGTATGATACTATAAGTGGGGCAGACGGTGCCTGAGTCCTCCCGAGCTCAACAGCGCCCCACAATTTTGCAACGTAAATCTGTGGTGAAAAGGGGAACTGCAGCGCGCTCTAATTGGGAGCCATTGGGACAGATTTGAGACTGCCCCGCTTATTTTCACGTTATTTTACATGAACCTTGCTCCACCAAGACGATATCAATCCGCTTCAGCTATGTGTCTGCATCAGGTCAGTAACTAGTTGGCATGTCTGTTTCTTTTTCTTCTTTTTTATGTGGAGTAGTGAAACAAATTAACAAAGTATACGTTAAATCCTTTAGTTTAAATGTGCTCACATGAATAGCCTTTATATGGTTCTGTTGTGTTTGTTTTGTTTATTCTGAGAATAGACATATGATCGTCTTTCCTCCCCCGAATTGCTCCACAACTTGTAACATTCTAAATCAACATTTGGAGGTGATACTATATTAAGGCAATTATACAGAATTTTATGCGTGTAACATTACTTCGAGCCTGTCAATCAACATTAGCGCGCCACCCACAGAATAACTCAAGGAAGGACAGCTCTGCCAAAATTTTGTGTTCAGAGATTAGAATTACAGTCTATGATTAGAATATAAAGTTTACAATATAATCTGCCCCACCTAAATTTATGGTCAGGAGCCGCTACTGTGAACATCAGAAAAGCAGCGCACACATTTCTGATTTAAATGTAAAGGCCATCAACTGACACTTAAAATGGGAAGCATCGCCATGCAAATCAGCAGCAAGAGTCAAAGCTCCACAGTTCAGTAAACGCAGGCAACCTCTTTATTCTTCACTGCGCTGTACTGACACAATGCGTTGCAATATAATTTTGTTGCACACATCCGAAAAAAAACTTGAGTGTCAAATGTCGCCCATGGGTACGGTGATTAAACTGACTTGGAACTACCTGTGCATTAAAAAAAATGTACACAGATCTATTCTCAATATCACAACAAATTGTACTGAGTCACATTTTTTAGATTGTCTTTTCAGAATCAGAATCAGAATCAGCTTTATTCGCCAAGTGTGTGCAAACACACAAGGAATTTGTTGTGGTTTTTAAGAAGCTCTTGGTACATACATGCATACATACATATAAACATACATATCTGACATGAGAACAGAACATTTAAATAAGCCTTTACAATAATAATACTTATTGTTAATAATGTCTGAATCTGGAACAGAAGATTTATGTACAGATTTGTGCCTTATTTGCTCTATATATACAGCTGTATAGAAAATTATGCATACATATTTACATAGTACTAGAGAGAGTAAATAATTAGAGATGGGGGATGAATTACAGAACACAGGTAATAACTCCTGTGTTAGTGGTTTAGGCTGGAGATGGCATAGGGGAAAAAAATGTTTTTATGCCTAGATGTTCTAGTGCACAGAGATCTGTAGCGTCTGCCTGAAGGGAGAAGCGCAAACAGGTCGTGTCCAGGGTGAGAGGGGTCTGTGATGATGTTACCTGCCCGTTTCTTCACTCTGGAGTAGTACAAATCCTGAAGGCTGGGCAGGTGCACACCAATGATCCTTTCTGCTGTCCTAACAGTCCGCTGCAGTCTTCTTATATCTGATTTGCTGGCTGACCCAAACCATACAGTTATAGAGGAGCACAGAACCGACTCAATAACAGCAGAGTAAAACTGTGTCATGTGCGCCTGTGGCAGGTTGAACTTTTTCAGTTGATGAAGAAAGTACATTCTCTGCTGGGCCTTTTTCAGCAGAGTCGATGTGAGTGTCCCACTTCAGGTCCTGAGAGATGGTGGTTCCCAGGAACCTGACTGACACTGCATTCACAGAGTTGTGAGTTTCAACAACTTGTCAATATGTAAGTTACAACCAGTGTGTGGTTTATGCTGCGAAAGCTACACAATTCATGCAGTGCAAAGCATCATAATATAAAAGACCTAACTTGTATCTCTGTGTCAAAAATTCTTCATCTTTGTCCTTCTCAGGTGCTAACCATTAATAATGTGCATGCTCATCTTGCTAATAGTACAGTACAGGATTCATGTTGATCTTTCCATGGTGCATCACCCTCAGTTGTGCATGAAGTGCCTGTAGCAATATAGTCCATGTCTCTTCTAATGCATCTTTCAGCATTCCCATTAATATAACCAAATGTTCATGTCTTAATTAAAACAATCATTTTAATTATATGTATTGTTTACAAAATTAAATGGTGTATTTACCAAACACGTGCAATACTTTACTGGAGAATACAGCATAAAGACAGATAAAGTAGCATATAAATACAAATCATATCGAAGAGAAATAAAAATGAGTTATTTAAAACCATATTATTTTAATCAGATGAAGCCACCCAAATGCATGTATGGTGAAATATCTTGAGCATCACAGAATCACATTCAGTTTCCTTCTCAGAGCTCTCCTGGTTTTCTTGATCTTGCTTGCTTGTCCATGTTCCTATCATAAGCTTATTCTTCCATGACTTAAAAAAAAATGCAGTTGTTATCCAGCACCGTACAGTACAACTGACGAAAAAAAGACATGCGACCAATTCAAATCAAATCACTTTATTGTCACAATACCATGAACGCAAGTGTACAGGTGGTGAAAGTCTTTTTTTGCAAACTGCAGCATGATATTATGGATGAAAAGTATTGAATATATATATATATGCAACACATAAGGAACTCATTACAGGTACAGAACAACATATGGTAAATATTACACTATACTATAGAGCACATAAAATGAAAACAATAATAAATACAATAAATACACATATACCTTTGCAGTGCAGTACGGTATAAATGAGTGCAAACAGATTGTCAGGGTGCAGAATAATAGTGTGTCAGAGTCCAGTCAGTGTAACTGATAGAGTGCAGTACATAAGAGGTTGGTGGGGTGTGTGTGATGTTACTGTTCAGATCAGTCTGATTGTCTGTGGAAAGAACTTGTCTCACAGTCTGCTGGTGAAGGTTCTGTGATAACATCTGCCTGATGGTAATGGTGATAGCAATCCATGGCTCGGGTGGCTGGAGTCTCTGACGGTCCTCCTCACACTTCACCTGGTGTTGATGTCCTGGACGGACAAAACATGTATTTAGGGTGTGGTAAATCAATAAACAATATATAGTATTTTTAATTGTTGCACTGGACTTACCATTGATTCTTGTTGGAGGTATGGGCTAAAAGAATCCCTCCACCACTATCTTGCAGTTATTCAGTTGTGAAGTTTCTTTTATGGGCTGTAACATCTGAGCTGTCACAGTAGAGCTGTTCGTTAATGCAGTAACGAACACTTCACAGCAGATATCTGATGGGTTCAGGCAGCAGTGCAGCTGGTGCAGGTGGCCATTGAATTTATATCTTCATAAACTGGCTTCATCCTCCTTCAAACAAACAGAAAAAACATTAACTTTAGAGAAATAGTGTTGGTGAATACAGGTGCAGGTGTCAGTACTCACCATATTCAGTCATTTCCTGCTCAAAATCCAAAGATGATGCACAGCTGATTTGCTCATTCTAGGAGCAATAAAACAATGTATGTGTGAAAAACTATAACTGCTGACTTCAACATCAACATCAATGCTGTACCACATATAACTGCATTGAATACAGACATACCAATGGAACTTTCCAGCTCTCTCTTATCTGTTTGGGCACAAGTAGGCCACATTCATTCCTCATTCATCAGGACTGGTTTGACCGGCTTGCGATGCACCCGATTAATACTTCAAACTCACTGCAACTGTAAGAGTTGTAAAATGTTCCTTGCATTATCAATAGGTTGAGATACATTTTAGTCTAGTGATACTTCATTGAATGGCCAATTTTTACGCGTTTTGTGAATTTTCAAAGTACAAAATACTGTATTTGTATTTTGATACTTTTTTTTCCCACACAGTAATTATTTAATTTTATTTTAATCTGTTTAAACTGGGGTATTTTGTATATTAAATGCATTTTCATGTATTTGTGCCCATAAGAAAGAATCTGTTTCTCTCATAAAATGTGCCTCATGGTCCAACACAAAGTGATGCCAGTTAGCTGTTTTTCTCACATTATTGTTGGATTGTAATTGTTTTATTTATTTGAATATTACAGAAATGTATATGGTTTCTGTTTGTTTGGACTCTTTGTTTCTTTACCCTTTACCTAAGTTCTTTTGTTGTCATTGTTCCTCATTCGATTTAGTCTCATTCAGGTGTGTGTGTGTGTGTGTGTGTGTGTGTGTGTGTGTGTGTGTGTGTGTGTTTGTTTGTGTTTGTGTTTGTGTTTGTGTGTGTCCAATTATCTTTGTACTTGAGTTCAGTTCCATTTGTGTTTCCTTTGTCTTTTTAATGCTACCCTGTGTGTTGGATCACCTGTGGGTTTGGTTGAAGACTTTCAAAATCTTCATCTTCATTTCCGTGTGTTTTACAGTGTAGCATGACAGTAGGCTGTGCTGCCTATACAACAGTAGCCTGAGGGTGTTATTAAAATTACCCCTTCATTCAAATGACGTTCTACTAGATCACCTGGGTACATTTTTTTGTGATGTGAGGGTGGAGCACTGTGTAATTTTGCATTGTTTTGCGTAATTTATTTGCAAAATTTGCAAATGAGTTCAAAAGAGTTCTGACTTCAAATTTACCACAACAAAAGATAAATACAAGAGTTCCTCTAAAACAGTCTTTGTGATGAGTTTACATTGGCTTTTATGACAACACTAGACTGAATGAATATCAACAGTATAAATAAATGTGAATTTACATTTATTGCATATATTTTAGATGACACAATGTCAGTGTTAAGACTGTACATTTTAAATGTATCTGTAAGCAATAATCTTACTGCTGGACTTTGGGCTGTTATGGCAATAATATGGGTGTGATTTTACCTTCGGGTCCTGTCTCGATGATGTTGTACATACTTTACATTTTAGTGTTATTATTTAGATGAAGGAAACTTTAGTTTTGTTTCCAGCAGATTAATAGTGATGCTGCTCTCATATATGTAAACCTTTAACTGCTCTGTTAATGGTGTCCTGGAGTTATGTTTCCATTTACAGTGGAGAGAGACAGGAGTATGTGTATATAATGTGACCTTTTAATGTGCAAATTCTTTTATATAGTGAGTGACTCATTTTAGGACACAACACTGACTTTAACCCTCAGGCACCACCCTTAAATACGGTGATACCACCCATCATTTCATTGGGCACAGCACTAAACACCTGTCACAGTCAGATTGGCTGATGATTTTAGAAGACGCCCAAAGAGTATAAAAGGTCCAGACTAACATCATTACAGCCTAAATGACGACGTTTGAAGCTGAAATGGAGAACCGTGTGAGAGACATGTATGAAGGAGTGAATCGTGAAGAAATGACTGAAGCTCAGCGCAAAACGTTTCGCAGTGAAAAGCTAAGTACAAATCCCAATGTTCTATTTAGAATATATAAAAAAGGGCATTTGCATATACTGCAATTTAGTTCTATTCACTACGACAAGTGGGTGCTTTGCTTGAAATCATACCAAATTAACTTTCAGCATCTTATTACACTTAATGTGTTCAGTCTCTGCGGTCCGTCAAGTAAATTGCAAAAGTTTTGCGACGAATACAATGAAAACTTGGAAATGATTGTGCAGACACCGACGCCATTCACACAATGCCGCTACGTCTTCACGACACTTTGTCAGACACGACCTGCGCCTTTAGCTGGTACTCCATGCCAAAATCAAGCATCCGAATGACAGTCGTTGTGTACTTCACCATCAGACATGACCTCCTCAAATGTTGAAGCCGAACATCCCATGTGAATGACGCTGATCTGCGTCAGACACGACCTCCGACGAGAAAATGTTGAAAACTAATATATTGCATTTCTCTTGTCCAAATAAATCTAAAATCAATACTGATATGGTCTCTGTCTCAGTTATTTAGTTATTATTAGAGGTCAACTAATCATGGATTTTACTGATAATTGTAACTAGGCAGGACTGCACTGGCTGATAACCAATTATTTAGTTAGTTTTATTAGATACTGAATGAAAAAAATGACATTGTAGGTAAATTAGTGCTGAACTTGCAATTTTTTTTAAAGTACTGAAAATAACAATGTACTGTAATTTTAAAATAAATATATAAATTAATATATTAATTGTACCTATAATAATATATTAATTACCTTCATTCATGATTGTTCATAGTGCATTAACTAACAGATACAACTTTAAAATCTAAAAATGTATCGGTAAATGTTGAAATTAACAAGGAACAATATGCATTTATTAATGTTTGTATCTTATTGTAAAGTTTTTTTTTCATGTCTAATTTTTTTTTTTTTTTTGGTGAGTGTTACATCTGCTCCTTACAGGCCAGCAGCAAGCTGTTAGTTTTGTTTCACAGCAGACCAGAGAGGCATTTATGGAGCCGTGCTGAAGTCCTCCAGGACTGAGATGGGTTTCATCAAACCAGGTAAAATAAACACAACCGAGTTTTGAGTTAAATAATAACGTATTAATAATGAATAATAAAGCATTAACAATAACAATTCAGGCATGATGTTTGTAATTTATGAACAAAAATAAAGTGAAAAATTTAAGTTTAAGTTAAGAGTAAGTTACCTTACCATACAGTGAAAAATTGTAAATGGTTTAACATCACATTATGTAATTTTAGTGCAAAATGCTGTCAAATTCATGGTTTTTGGAAGTAAAAACATATCATTTAAAATTAAAAGGATGTTCCCAGACGTATTATGAATAGATTGTGTTTAAATTAGTTTCCTCTTATTTGTGTTATTCCATCTATTAGAGTATTTTGTGTTATTTTCTGTTGTTCAGTTAGTGTTGTGTGTTGCCCTCATGATGTTTTGACCCTGTGCCCTGTCTACATTATATACCAGAATATGGGTATATAATATGGAATATGGGTGTGTTTTATGGACAGGCAACCTGCGATAAACTTATGATGATCCATCATGTGACTTTCTGTTTAACAACCTGTGTTATGTTGAGTATCAAGCATGCATGTTATCTCAAATTAAGATTTTAATATCCGAGAAGGAGGTTCCTGAAATCAAAGATGTGAAAAGTAAAACTGAAAAAAGCCACATATTGAACAATCCTGTCTCTCCAGGTTGAATTTTGAAGATGACATCACAATAACAATTGATGGTGTGGAGCTGTTAACCTTCATCAGTTGGCTACTTCACATCACATGTGTCCCGATATGCACATAATTGTGTCCCGATATGCACATAAAACAGCATCCTTCAGCATCCTATTGTTTGTGTCGTGCCAGAGGAGGATGGGCACCCTCAGTTGAGTCTGGTTCCTCTCAAGGTTTTCCCTCCACTGCCTAAACCTCTTATGGAGGGTTTTTTCCTTGCCACTGTCGCCTTTGGCTTGCTCACTGGGGGCTTCGAGGCACAAGTTTGGCTGTTTTGAAATAAAAGGTCTATAAAACTTAATTTGACCTTCATGATGTAGGAGAAATTCTTATTCAAACTTGGAAAATCTCTTCATTTTCAAGACTTTTCCATAGTTGTGTTCAAGGAAGCAAAGGAAGGTTCAAGGGAACTTTTTTGTTAACTTTAAACATTATTTGTTTTATTTGTCTGGTTATTTTTTTTATTTATTTATTGTATTTTTACTTGCATTTTCCATTACTGTTAAACAAACTTTGTTTTAACTTATTTTAATGATAAAAGACTGTAAAAATGCTACAAACCGGTAATTGTTTAACTGTATGTTTTCTTGCTGTAATATATCTAACTTTACATTTAATGTAATTTTATAGTAAAATACAGTTATATTTACAGTTTTGGAAGTAAAAAAGAACACGTCATCTTTCTTCTTAGTTGTTTTGTGTGTTACCATGATGGTGTTTTAGTATTTGTGTGTATGTGTGTAAACATACATGTCTTTGTATAGATCAACTATACATGTTTTAATTTACTCAAACATTGTTTTATTTTTGTTGAAATAATTGTATTAGTCTTGTTATACTTTTATTTATTGTATTTTTATTGTATTAAATTATTTAATATTGTATTTATGGATGATTTTTATCTAACACCTTTATTTAAAAAGAAAACAATTAAAGGAAATCAATGATAATGATATAATTTCTTTAAAAAAAGTTGATGTTGACACTGCTTTTCTTTATATCAGCGTAACAATGAGCAGACAGGCAGATGGCAGTGGCTCTTGAAAGTGGTTTTAATAAATTAAAAGAGCAAAACGAGCAACCAGGAAACAGGCAACTCTAATTAAACAAAAACACAACATACAGACATAACTAGAATCAAGGGAACTTGGAGGGAAAACCAAGGGATAGGCATCCAAAACAGGATATGACACCATCAACTGACAAAGTGCACCACAGGGGTATTTTATACAAAAGGACAAAAATTAGAAACACCTGGGAATGATAAAAGGCTAATCAACAACAAAACTACAGAGGGCACTACAAAACACAGCACAGGAAACAGGAAGTACAACAAAAGTCCCAACACAACACAGGCAACATGTAACAATCAGAATTTAATTTGTGCAAGGTAAATGAGTACATTTAAATTTCTTTTTTTTTTATAAAGGGAAATCATTCACATTTTGCTGACGAAGGCATCCTTTATGTAATTACTTAATTCAACTGTAACTACTTCACACAAAGTACAGTTACAGGATAATTTATGCATCACTATAACAGCCATTTTGCCATTGTTCTAAAGTTTACCTGACTTTTAACAGTTGTTTTCATTTCTGTCCATTTGCCTGACAATACAATGCTTATTTTTAATAAACATCTGATTTTTCTAGCAAATTAGAATTGTGTTTGAAATGTTGTTCAATAATTGAGTGTGTTTTCTGCGTCACTAGTGTCACTAAACTAAATAAATTCAGTTTACTGTTAATAAATAGATGGACATCAGCCAGAGCTGCCATTAAATAGAAATGCATATAATGCCTGCCTGCCAGTGTGTGTGTGTGTGTGTGTGTGTGTGTGTGTGTGTGTGTGTGTGTGTGTGTGTGTGTGTGTGTGTCTGTGTCTGTGTCTGTGTGTCTGTGTCTGTGTCTGTGTCTGTGTCTGTGTGTCTGTGTCTGTGTCTGTGTCTGTGTCTGTGTCTGTGTGTGTGTGTGTCTGTGTCTGTGTGTCTGTGTCTGTGTCTGTGTCTGTGTGTGTGTGTGTCTGTGTCTGTGTCTGTGTCTGTGTGTGTGTGTGTGTGTGTGTGTGTGTGTGTGTGTGTCTGTGTCTGTGTGTGTGTGTCTGTGTCTGTGTCTGTGTCTGTGTGTGTGTGTGTGTGTGTGTCTGTGTCTGTGTCTGTGTCTGTGTGTGTGTGTGTGTGTGTGTGTCTGTGTGTCTGTGTCTGTGTGTCTGTGTGTCTGTGTGTGTGTGTGTGTGTATGTGTGTGTGTGTTTCTTAAATTGTGGATCAACAATCTTGTATAAAAATATGGTGATTTTGAAATGTTTCTTTTGTTTCAAAACTTAATTTGTAATGTCTTTCATAATTATTATCGCCTGTTGACATCAACTGTTTCAAATCACATCATTATTTAACCAATTTACCTCATTACTAGCCCTAAATTGCTCCTGTCCCAACTTTTTTTGGAATGTGTTGCAGGTCTGAATGAAAACAAATGTAATTTCTACATTAAACAATTTAGTTCAGGCAAGAATTAAAAAATGAAAGTAAATTCTTTATTAGTACTCAATTTAAGCTTGTAGAAATTAAAGTTTGAACTTATTATTATATTTTACTTGGAATTGTTTATGTTTACAAGGATTTTTTAGGTAAATATCAAAGTTATCCCCATCATGCATTGGGGCATGAATAATTAAAAAGGTAAAATTTTTCACTGTTTTTGTGTTGTATTTGAGAGAATGAGCTTTATTGGCCAGGTATGTTTACACATACGAGGAACTTGTTATAGTGACAGAAGCTCCACAGTGCAACAGAAAGACAGTAACAGGACACAGATAATACAAGAATAATATACAAATATACAAATAGGCAATGTACAAAATAGCAAAAACAGTATATATAATATAGACAATTATGTGTGTACAGGTCTGATATGTGCAAATTGAAATGAAAAAAATGTATGTGTGATGAATAAATAATGTAAATAGTGTTATGTGTTGTGTGTTCCACGTTTATTGTATTAAGTGTCAAGTGTTCATGAGATGGATTGTCTGAGGGAAGAAACTGTTCCTGTGTCTGGTCGTTCTGGAGCTCAGAGCTCTGTAGCGTCAACCAGACGAGAGAGTGTGCTGGATGTGAGGGTCCAGAGTGATTTTACCAGCTCTTTTGCTCACTCTGGATAAATACAGTTCTTGGAGAGTGGGGAGTTGTTGTACCAATGATTCGCTCAGCAGTCCGGACTACCCTCTGTAGTCTTCTGAGGTCAGATTTGGTAGCTGAGCTGAACCAGACAGTTATTGAAGTGCAGAGGACAGATTCAATGATGGCAGAGTAGAACTGTTTCAGCAGCTCCTGTGTCAGGTTGATCTTCCTCAGCTGGCGAAGGAACCTCTGTTGGGCCTTTTTCACAATGGAGACTATGTGATTGTCCCACTTCATTTACACTGTTTTATGGTTGCTTTTGCTGTTAGGTTTAGCAACTTACTGTTTTGTGACATCTGGAGTTGATTTTCTACTCAAAATGCCCCATTCATACTCAAACACTTTTCAATTCAATTCAATTCAAGTTTATTTGTATAGCGCCTTTTACGATACAATCGTTGCAAAGCGCTTTACAGGAAATTAAGTTTCTACAATATATTTATACATTGTAGAAACTTAATATATTAACTTATGGCAAAATTTGTTAATTCTACATGTTGTTGTAGACGACGAGTCCCTTCGTAGTCAGAGGTTGGCATCCTCTGGGGTCCTCCGAGGGGTCGGCATCATCTCTTCTCAGGTGTTTGGTCATCTCAGATCATTTAAGGGCTGGATCCAGACTGAAGCTTGTGTAACTCCTAGTTACCACGGGATGTAAATCCCGTGGCATAAACAGATAAACAAAGAGACATAATTAGCGTAGCTGTTGTTCCATTCAAGCAAAAATTATTTGTTCAACCCAAGCTAAAGAATAATAATGTGCGTTTTGATCAGATATAACTGCAGTACAAGATTATGAGATACATTATATGAATGCATTATATGAATGCTTGGCTAAAGAGATGTGTCTTTAATCTAGATTTAAACAGAGAGAGTGTGTCTGAACCCCGAACGTTATCAGAAAGGCTATTCCAGAGTTTGGGAGCCAAATATGAAAAAGCTCTACCTCCTTTAGTGGACTTTGCTATTCTAGGTACTACCAAGAGTCCAGAGTTTTGCGACCTTAGGGAGCGTGATGGATTGTAGCGACATAGAAGACTAGTTAGGTACGCAGGAGCTAAACCATTTAGGCCTTATAGGTAAGTAATAATATTTTGTAACTGATACGGTACTTAATAGGTAGCCAGTGCAGAGACTGTAAAATTGGGGTAATATGATCATATTTTCTTGACCTGGTAAGGACTCTAGCTGCTGCATTTTGGACTACTTGTAGCTTGTTTATTGAAGATGCAGGACAACCACCTAGCAGTGCATTACAATAGTCCAGTCTAGAGGTCATGAATGCGTGAACTAGCTTTTCTGTATCAGAAACAGGTAACATGTTCCTTAGCTTGGCAATGTTTCTAAGATGGAAGAATGCTGTTTTTGTAACATTGGAAATATGTTTTTCAAAAGACAAGTTGCTGTCTAATATAACACCCAGATTTTTGACTGTAGAGGAAGTAACAGGACATCCGTCTAGTTGCAAATTATAATCCAAGAGATTCTGTGTACTGTTATTTGGTCCAATAAGTAATATCTCTGTCTTATCTGAATTTAATAGGAGAAAATTATTGGTCATCCAATGTTTTACATTTTTAACACACTCAGTTAACTTAGATAATTTAGAAGTTTCGTCTGGTCTTGTTGAGATATATAGTTGAGTATCATCAGCATAGCAATGGAAACTAATCCCGTATTTTCTAATAATATTACCAAGGGGCAGCATGTATATTGAAAACAGCAGAGGACCTAGGACAGATCCTTGTGGTACTCCATACTTTACTGGTGATAATTGAGATGACTCCCCGTTTAAATAAACAAAGTGGTAGCGATCGGACAGGTAGGATCTAAACCATCTTAAAGCCTGCCCTTGAATACCTGTATAGTTTTGTAATCGATCTACGAGTATTTCATGATCTATAGTGTCGAACGCAGCACTAAGATCAAGTAAAACTAGCAATGAGATGCAGCCTTGGTCTGACGCAAGAAGCAAGTCATTTGTAATCTTAACAAGTGCAGTTTCTGTGCTATGGCGGGGCTTGAAACCTGACTGAAATTCTTCACAGAGATCATTTTTTTGCAAGAATGAGCACAATTGAGCAGACACAACTTTTTCTAAAATTTTAGACATAAACGGAAGATTTGAGATGGGTCTGTAATTTGCCAGATCACTAGGATCTAGTTGTGGCTTCTTAATAAGAGGCTTAATAACTGCCAGCTTGAATGGTTTAGGGACTTGACCTAAAGATAACGATGAGTTAATAATATTGAGAAGCGGTGCTTCTGCTACAGGTAACTCTTTCAGTAATTTAGTGGGTACAGGATCTAATAGACATGTTGTTGGTTTAGATGTGTTGATAAGTTTATTTAGCTCTTCCTGTCCTATAGTTGAAAAGCACTGCAGTTTTTCTTTGGGTGCGGTGAATGAGGCTGAAGTACTAGACGCCGTAGAATCTACATTAGTTATTGTATTTCTGATGTTATCTATTTTATCAGTGAAGAAGTTCATAAAGTCATTACTATTAAATTGTGAGGGAATATTTAGATCGGGTGACGTCTGGTTATTTGTTAATCTAGCCACTGTGCTAAATAAAAACCTTGGATTATTTTGGTTATTATCTATGAGTTTGCAGATATGCTCGGTCCTGGCAGCTTTTAGAGCATGTCTATATCTGGACATACTGTTTTTCCATGCAATTCTAAAAACTTCCAAGTTAGTTTTTCTCCATTTGCGTTCATGATTACGAGTTTCTTTCTTGAGAGAATGGGTATAACTGTTGTACCATGGCGCAGCACGTTTTCCTCTAACCTTTTTTAATTTGATGGGAGCAACAGTTTCTAACGTATTAGAGAGGATAGTGCCCATGTTGCTAGTCATTTTGTCAAGTTCATTTGTATTTATGGGTACACAGAGCAGCTGAGATAAATCAGGCAGGTTATTTGTGAATCTGTCTTTAGTGGCTGGAACAATAGTTCTGCCCGGACGATAACGTGGGGCCCTACAGTTAATATCAGTTATAAGCAGCATGCACGATACAAGGAAATGGTCAGTAACATCATCACTTTGAGGTACGATATCTATATCAGTAAGATCAATTCCATGCGATATAATTAAATCTAGCGTGTGATTATAACGATGAGTGGGCCCGGTGACATTTTGCTTGACTCCAAAAGAGTTTATTAGGTCAGTAAACGCAAGTCCTAATGCATCATTTGGATTATCAACATGAATGTTAAAATCTCCGACAATTAGCGCTTTGTCAGCATTAACCAATAGGTCTGAGAGGAAATCTGCAAATTCTTTTAGGAAATCTGTATATGGCCCTGGCGGTCTATACACAGTAACCAGAGCAAGAGATAAGACAGATTTATTTTGCATATCTGACAGTGTAACATTAAGCAGAAGTATTTCGAATGAGTTAAACCTGTATCCTGTTTTCTGAGTAACATTGAGAATATCACTATATATTGTTGCGACACCGCCACCACGACCAGTCTGACGGGGCTCATGCTTATAACAGTAGCTTGGTGGAGTAGACTCATTTAGACCAATATAATCATTTGGTTTAAGCCAGGTTTCAGTCAAACAGAGTACATCAAAACTATTATCTGTGATCATTTCATTTACAATTACTGCTTTAGGTGTGAGTGATCTAATGTTTAGGAGCCCAAGCTTTAAAAATTGTTTTTGTTCATTTATTTTGCATTTTTCTGGTTTAATCACGATCAGATTATTTCTAGATCCTGTGTTAAATTTATATTTTGACCTCACTATTCGGGGAACAGACACAGTATGTATAGATTGAACAACGCAATTACTTCTATCATTTAAGTGGGTAGAGCAAAAGTCATCATAGCAGTTATTTGAGAATTGGCTTACTAGTCAGATGGAGCGTATTTTAGAAGCCAAGACTGAGTGAAATGTACTTAAGTATTGCAAATTTAACTTGAAATAATTAAGCAAAAATTACTCATCAAACTCTAACTGGCTATGTTAAATTTACTTATTTCCTTTGCTAATTTTACTTAACTTTGTTAAGTAGATTTTACTTAATTCAATACTTACATGTAACTTAAAATGTATGTGTGCAAAAACTTAAAAAAATAAACAGTCTCTCAGGACCAGCTGTTTCAGATTCTCCCTCTGTTCACGTCACGAGGGGAAAAAGTCCCGCCCATTAGTGACGCTGCCCTATAAGCATAGACACAGCCCTGAGTGAGAAGCAGTGGTCCGCCTCCATTACTGATTACTTGCTGTAGCTGCTGGAGATATACAATGTCAGCGCCAAAGAGGCTTTTCAAGTGTTGTGTATTGGGATGCACTAAAGAACATAGGAGTCTCCATAGACTCCCTCCATCTGAGCCACTGAGGAAGCTGTGGTTAAGTTTCATTGTCTAAGGAAATCTCCTGGAAAAAAAATCGGTAAAGTCCCCAATATGTGTAGGAATCAATACCAACGCTTCGTGCACGAACGTCAGCTCCAGACAAAGTAAGTATCACGCATTTGTTTTCCAAAATTCCCTTCTGAAAGAGCTTCTTGGCACTCTGTAATGATGCTAAAGCTACCATTGTCGCTGTCTGTTTTCACTGGTGCTGTCTTCATGAATGATCGTGAATAGGAATGTGGTGGTTAAAAGTTGCATATGAAAGCAATGTTAGTCGATCGCTTGAGTTTGTTGAGCTAGTAATCACGAGTGGGTCTTATAAAGTTTGTGATGGCATGCCATGCACCATGAGACCAGCTATGTTGTTATTTTTATCCCGCCGTGCTCCCATCTGTGTAATTCATAAACGCAAATTTATTATGCACAGTATAATCAGATGACTGACTTTAAACCTGAGTATGTTTTCTGTAAAGATAACAGGCTTGTACTAATCATGAAATGTTTATTTGCAAAGGCTAGCACTGCTAATGCTCAAGTTCAAGTTCAAGTTGAGCTTTATTGTCATTCCACTACATGTGGGGACATACAGTGGAACAAAATGTCGTGCCTCACAGGTCCACGGTGCTACATAAATACAGACATACAACAATGAAGTAAAACACTATAAACCTATACACAACTAACCTACTGACAGATTTTGACTAAGTATACTATATATATAAATGTTTACCCTATGCAACTAAAGATAAAAGATAAAAAATACAAACTATATGAATGCTTCACATAAATACTGTACATGTGCAGAGAGAAACATTGTGAGTCAAGCAGCTGGCTGGGGAACAGTACAAGATGATTTGTAGTGCATGAGCATGTAAACATACATATATTGCTGAGTCTTTTGTGGGATTGTGTACACACAGCAGTGTGTGAAAAAGTGTCTAGTGCGCCTAGAGGAGAGTGTGCTGCTACAGGTGGTTTGTACAGGCCCACTCACCTGTGTGTAGCACACTTGAATTGCACAAAATGTTCACACAGTTTTTTCTTTGGTGTGGTAAGGTTTGTGGGTGTTTGGAGAGGGAGGGGTGGGGGGAGATGGTCCATGTTTCAGGAGGTAGGGGTTTGCATGGGGTTTTTTAGAGGAGGTCAGGGTGATTTAGGTTCAGGGCTCTCACAGCCTGGGGGAAAAAGCTGTTGAGCAGTCTGGTGGAGTGGGCTCTGATGTCCGTCTTCCTGATGGTAGGAGCTGGAAGAGACTGTGGGAGGGGTGGGTGGGGTCCTTCACGATGCTGTTGGTTTTGCTGGAGCATCTTGTAAGGAAAATGTCCAGGATGGATGGGAGAGGGGCACCGATGATCTTTGCAGCTGTGTTCACTGTCCGCTGGAGGGTCTTGCGGTCAGCAGCACTGCAGTTCCCGTACCAGACAGTGATGCAGCTGGTCAGCACACACTCAATGGTGCCCCTGTAGAATGTGGTGAGGATGGGTGGTGGGAGACTTGCTCTTTTCAGCCGGTGGAGAAAGTGCAGGCGCTGTTGTTCCTTCTTGGAGAGTGACATGGTGTTGGTGGTCCAGATGAGATCCTCTGTGATGTGCACCCCCAGGAATTTAGTGCTGCTGACTCTCTCCACAGTCGAACTGTCGATGGTCAGTGGGGGGTGGTCAACGGAGTTTCTCCTGAAGTTCATCACAACCTCCTTTGTCTTCTCCACATTGAGGGACAGATTGTTAGTGCCACACCATTCCGCCAGCTGTGCCACTTCCTCTCTGTAGTGCGTTTCATCGTTGTTGCTGATGAGACCTACCACTGTTGTGTCATCAGCAAACTTGATGATGTGGTTGGAGCTGAACTTGGCAGTGCAGTCGTGGGTCAGCAGCGTGAAGAGCAGCGGGCTGAGCACACAGCCTTGTGGGGCACCTGTGCTCATTGTGGTAGTGCTCGAGGTGTTGTGGCCGACATGGACTGACTGAGGTCTTCCGGTTAGAAAGTCCAGGATCCAATTGCAAAGGGAATTGTTAAGGCCCAGCAGGTTTAGTTTATTTATGAGCTGTTGTGGGATAATTGTGTTGAATGCCGAGCAGAAGTCAATGAGCAGCATTCTAACATAGGAGTCTTTATTTTCTAGGTGGGTAAGAGCCAGGTGGAGGGTGGAGGAAATTGCATCGTCCGTAGAGTGGTTTGGACGGTATGCAAACTGGAGCGGATCGAGTGTGTTGGGGAGGCTGGTTATGATTTTTCTTTGACTAACCTCTCAAAGCACTTCATCATGATTGGAGTCAGTGCTATGGGACGGTAGTTGTTTAAACAGGACACAGGTGATTTCTTGTGGATGATTGTTGTGGATTTGAGACATGTGGGGACGACTGCCTGGCTCAGCGAGGTGTTGAAGATATCTGTTAGGACATCTGTCAGCTGTGCAGCACAGTCTTTCAGTACACGGCCAGGTATGTTGTCACGACCCGCAGCCTTTCGTGGGTTAATCCTGGATAGGGTCTTCCTTATGTCGGCTGCAGACAGACAGAGCGCCTGGACATTGGGAGGTGTGGGCAGTTTTTGTGCAGGTGTGTCATTCTGCATTTCAAACCGTGAATAAAAGTGGTTGAGTGTATCGGGGAGGGATGGATCATCATCACAGGCCTGTGGCGGAATCTAGTCAGTGATGGTCTGAATGGCTTCCCACAGGCTCCGTGTGTCTCTGCTGTCCGTGAAGTGATTGTTGATTTTTTGAGCATATGACCTTTTTGCATTTTTGATGCCACAGGACAGATTGTCTCTTGCTGTTTTGAGGGCCGCTTTATCTCCTGATCTGAATGCTTCGTCTCTGGTCTTTAGCAGCCCACGAACCTCTGCTGTCATCCACGGCTTTTGGTTTGCACGTGTGGTGATGGTCTTGGTGACTGTCACATCATCCATGCACTTTTTGATGTAAGCAATCACAGTTTCGGTGTACTCCTGCAGGTCTGTGTGGTTGTTGTAGGTGGCCGCCTCTTTAAACATGTTCTAGTCTGTGCACTGAAAACAGTCCTGTAGTGTTGAGGTAGCATTCTCTGGCCAAATTGTGATGAGTTTTTGAACCGGTTTGGCGAGTTTCAGAGGTGGTCTATATGCTGGGATTAGCATAACAGAGATGTGGTCTGAGTACCCGAGGTGGGGACGGGGTACAGCCTTGTAGGCGTTCTTTACTGTTGTGTAAACAAAGTCCAGTGTATTGTTTCCCCTAAACAAGGGTTCCTGTGGCTCAGGGGTAGAGCATTGCGTTAGCAGCGCAAAAGGTTGTGGGTTCAATTCCCAGGGAACACACTAGGGCTGTAGTACTCGAGTCCGGTCTCGGACTCGAGTCCGGACTCGAGACGTTTTTCTATCGTCTCGGACTTGTCTTGGACTCGTTGGTATTTGGACTCGGACTTGTCTCGGACTTGGTCATTGGACTCGCCAAATGTTCTAGTTGGTCTCGACCGAGTCCAGCTATACATGCTTTTTTTTTCTCTTTCAAAACAAAACCATTAATCTGTCTCGCTTGTTCGGAAAATGGGTAATGTAATTGGATTAGTTCCATCTAGAACGGGCATTGCCATTGGTCGTCTGGTAAATGCACAGCTGCGTGCCTGTGTCATATGCCTGGCTCCGAGTATGCGCGCTGCGCGGAGGCATAAATATATATATTTTTTTGGCCACAGATACAATGTCGGAAACCTGTGAAGAACTACTACTGTATGTCTGATATTTCATGTTTGCATCAGGGTGACAGGCTGAAAACTGCTGTTCTCTGTTTTACAGAGCCTTTATAGTTAATAATAGCACTCTAGGTGTTATACCTTCACTCATTTTGAATTACTTGAAAAAAATTAAGTATTTTTCTTGTATTATTTCTGAGCATATAACATGCATAAGAAAAGTTTGTACAAGATGTAGTTGTAGTTCATGCATCTTTTCTGCAAAGATATTTAGCGATTTGTTTAACATTTAAATCATGATGACAACTTCATGTGTGGTGCACTTAGAATAGAGTTTTCTTTAACTAGAGGGTTAATAAAGAAAAAGTAGCTTGAATCATGTTGTAGTTATATTTTCAAGTTGACTAGTTAAAATCGTACAAAATCGAGAATTGGTCAAATGTTCTGAGACAATCAAGTTTTTTTTTTTTTTTTTTTTTTTGCCATATCGCCCAGCAATAGAAACAAATAAAAAAAACCTTCCAATTTTTAATTTCTTTAATTTTTCAATCTTTAATTGTCTGTTCTCTATAGCTGAAAGAAATGAACACCTGTGACACTGTCTATATCCCCCATCCCCGGGGGATGTATATATTATATAGCACCTATATTATATGGCCTAAGGCAAAGAGCAAACAAATGCATGCGTGGCCACACACAGACACACAGACCTGAAGGTGTTTATATGTTATACAGCCTTGCTTGGGAGGGTTATATTGTACTATGGTTTCTTTAGGACAGGGGTCTTGAAACTTGGTCCTGGAGGGCTGGTGTCCTGCAGAGTTTAGCTCCAACCCTTATCAAACACACCTGAAATAGCTAATCTAAGCATACTAGAAACTTTCAGGCAGGTGTTTTGAGGCAAGTTGGAGCTAAATACTGCAAGACACTGGCCTTCTAGGTGTTACGGGGTTGACGAGACGTGAGACAGGCGGATCCATCTGCAAGCTTTTATTATAATACATGGTCAATACAGGCAGGGTCGGACAGTAGCAAACAGGTATGGCATGGGCAAGACACAAGAATAATCCAAGGGTAAGCGTGGGTCGGCGATCGGCGTACAGTATCCAGAGGGCTAGGCAGAGAGAGCCCACCTGGAGCCCACCGGGGCGGAGCGGACGGACCTGGAGCCCAACGGGGCGGAGCGGACGGACCTGGAGCCCAACGGGGCGGAGCGGACGGGACCAGAGCCCACCGGGGCGGAGTAGATGGGACTGGAGCCCTCCAGGGCGGAGCGGACGGAGCTGGAGCCCGCCAGGGCAGATCAGAGGGGACCAGAGCCCCCCAGGGCGGAGCAGATGGACCTGGAACCCACCAGGGCGGAACAGACAGGACCAGGACCCACCAGAGCGGAGCAGATGGACCCGGAACCCACCAGGGCGGAACAGACGGGACCAGAGACCACCTCAGGGAAGCAAACTGGGCAGGTAGCCCTGACAGCACCTGGAAGTAGAGGAGAACAAGGACAAACAACACAGGGAGAGCAGAGACAGACCACACTGGGAAAACAGAGACAGACAAGACAGGGAGAGCCTTCCTAGTCTCAGGAGCCGTGGCAGAGCAGATCTGGGAATCACAGGCGGCCTCCATAGCCGTGCCAGGGCAGGACAGGAAATCCCAGACGGCCTCCGTAGCCATGACTGAGCCGGACAGGGAATCACCGACGGCCTCCTTAGCCGTGTCAGGACAGGGGGAAAGTTCATAGACGGCCTCCGTGGCCGGGACAGGACAGGGCGAGAGTTCGTAGATGGCCTCCATGGTCGGGGCAGGACAGGGCGAGAGTTCATAGATGGCCTCCATGGCCAAGACAGGACAGGATGAGAGCTCATAGACGGCCTCCATAGCCGTGACAGGACAGGGCAAGAGTTCACAGACGGCCTCCGTAGCCGTGACAGGACAGGATGAGAGCTCACAGACGGCTTCCCTAGCCGTGACAGGACAGGGTGAGAGCTCAATGACAGCCTTTATAGCCGTGACATGATAGGGTGAGAGTTCATGGATGGATACCACCGACACCTCTGGAGGTTCTGCAGCTAACGCCGCCACCTCTGGAGGTTCTACGGTGATACCAGGACCGGGTGAGAGTCTATTGCTGGGCGCCACCACCTTACCAGGGGCTGAGGCGAGCACCACCGCTTGGGGAGGTTCTGCGGCCGATGCCTTCCCCTGGGGCAGTACCGTGGTGGTGTACGTGGCCCAAATGCAACATAGTGCTATCCCCACCCTGGGAAGCGCTTCAGACAGGGTAATCAGTTCATAGACTGGAGGGTCAGAGTGAGTGGATCTGGGGATACCAGCAGTGCATACAGATACCAGCTGTGCATCCCTTACGCTGGACATCAACCGGGGAATTTGAAGGACTGACCTTGAGTCTCTGGGTGGAATAGGTTCTGGCTGATCAGCTGCGACGTGGACTGACTCTGGCTGGTCAGCTGCGACGTGGACTGACTCTGGCTGGTCAGCTGCGACGTGGACTGACTCTGGCTGGTCAGCTGCGACGTGGACTGACTCTGGCTGGTCAGCTGCGACGTGGACTGACTCTGGCTGGTCAGCTGCGACGTGGCGTGACTCCGGCTGATGATCTGAGGCATGGCGTGACTCCGGCTGATGATCTGAGGCATGGCGTGACTCCGGCTGGAGAGCTGAGGCATGGCGTGACTCTGGCTGGAGAGCTGAGGCATGGCGTGACTCTGGCTGGAGAGCTGAGGCATGGCGTGACTCTGGCTGGAGATCAACTGTGGCTTTGCTTGACTTGTGACGACCAACTGTGCTTTGGCTTGACTTTTTAACAGCAGCGGTGACTTGACTTGACTCTTTAACAGCAGCGGTGACTTGACTTGACTCTTTAACAGCAGCGGTGACTTGACTTGACTCTTTAACAGCAGCGGTGACTTGACTTGACTCCTTAACAGCAGCGGTGACTAGACTTGACTCTTTAACAGCAGCGGTGACTAGACTTGAAACTTTAACAGCAGTGGTGACTTGACTTGGCTTGTGATTGGCAGCAATGACGCTACGGGGTGTTGTTGTTGCCGCCATTTTGTGAGCGTGATCTAGCGTGGCTGTGTCCACACAATTGGGTGCGGTGTCTCGTTCCTCCGCGATCCCCACAGTGAACGAAGAGCCAACATATAGCAAAGCATAGTCCAGGAACTGACTGAGAGATGAACGGGGACCCTCACGAATTAATTGAGATTTGAGCGGCTGATTAATGCCGTCACAAAAAAAATCAATCAAGACATCGTCTGGAAAATCTGAATCATTGGCAACATCTAAATATTCTTGGATGAAGTTCTCAAGTGATCGCTTACCCTGCTTGAGGGATAATAATAGTCTTGCCGTGTACATACCGGGCCAGTAATGTTCATGACAGCCGCTGGATCCTTGTGTGGCCGAGTATTCTGTTACGGGGTTGACGAGACGTGAGACAGGCGGATCCATCTGCAAGCTTTTATTATAATACATGGTCAATACAGGCAGGGTCGGACAGTAGCAAACAGGTATGGCATGGGCAAGACACAAGAATAATCCAAGGGTAAGCGTGGGTCGGCGATCGGCGTACAGTATCCAGAGGGCTAGGCAGAGAGAGAGAATCAGGAACACGGGCAGGAATCGGAACACGAGAAATCAAACTAAGAACACAGGGAAACGCTTTGTATGCAGACTGGGCTAACAATACTCGGCAGAGTGTGAGGGAAAGTCCATGGCTTAAATAGTGCGTGTGTGTGCGTGTGATTGGGTGATGGTGATTGTGAGATTGTTTACAGGTGCGTGCGTGATTAATGGTGAACAGCTGTGTGGGTGCAGTGGATGATGGGAAATGTAGTCCTTAGTGTGATCTGTGACTGACTGGGTGGTGTGAAAGTCCATGTGAAGGGTGAGTGACCTCTAGTGGTGAAGGATTGGAAGTTCATGGCTTGGATTTGTGACACTAGGACTGAGTTTGGACACCCTGCTTTAGAACAAGTAACAAGTTCAAGAATGGGAACATGTCGATTTTTTTACACTTATGTTGCTTGTTATTTGTAGTATTTTCCATTGGCAGCACTGCATGTGATTGTTATACTATAATAAAAATGCTGAAAATGTGAAGTTGCACTTCAGCTTATGTGACGTTAGTGAAATTGCTAAACCTAAAGTAAATAAAATAGCCTTATTTGATCCTACAGTGTTGCTGCACATGCTTTTAGATCATTACAAATAATAATGCAGAATGATTATCTTAGAATAGAAGATATGCTGTATCTTGTATCACATAAATTATAGTTAAGTATGTGGTTTTGAAGAAGATTCTTTATTTCTTTCTCTGTTTTGACTGTCTCATTTGGACTTGGACTTGACTTGGACTCGAACCTCTTTGGACTTGGACTTGACTTGGACTCGAACCTCTTTGGACTCGGTCTTGACTCGGACTCGATAGTCCTGGTCTTGGACTTGTCTTGGACTCGACAAAGGTGGACTTGACTACAGCCCTAGAACACACATACTGATAAAAAAATGTATAGCCTGAATGCACTGTAAGTCGCTTTGGATACAAGCGTCTGCTAAATGCATAAATGTAAATGTAAATGTAAATGTAAACACAATTCAAATTATAAATAGCAACCAGAACCTCCTGCAGATATTTTACCTAATAGAACTTTATTTAATATGTGGAGAATACCATTTTTTAAGCTTGTAAGTGACAAGTGTGAATGTGTTTAGTGAAATTAGTTACATTTGAATTCAGCGTATGTGGTCAAAAATAAAAAAAATATTTATGTTCCCTGCCAGGTAAAAATAAACAAATAAAATAAACATCATCTTGAATGTGTGTCCTGAGACTATATTTTGATGCTTTTTCTGCAAAACATTCACTGAAACCGCTGTCTTGCTGCAACAACTGCAAGAACAACATCTGCTCTGCTTAAAAATAGCTATCGTTTGAACCAACTGTGGTTCTTGTTCAGGCTGCCTCTGTTTCATTTACATGACACAGAGACAGACTACAGGATGTGGTTTAAAGGAAACGTGGGTGTAGCAAGGTACAGTAGTTTTGTCCCCTTTTTTTTATATCACCATTTTCCCACAACCACTTGAACTTACATTACAGAGATAATGTATTGTCACACTATTCTGTTTTCAAGATTAGAGGCAAATCTTTGTAACAAAATCTTTGTATCTGTATGTGTCTTAGAAAGGCTGTTGTTTTTATTATGATAAAAATAATGATGATACATATGTTTCTATTGTGATTCCTTTTTTCCTGACATATATAAAATAATAATAAAGGTAATAAGTCACAAAAAGGAAGGAACAAATATGAATAAATATAGTAAATAGTTCTTTGAGTAATACATTAAATTAATGTAAGTGACATTTAAGTTTATTTTTATGATTTTTTTTTTTTTGTGAATGTCCTTAAAACTAAAATTCATCACTATTTTATAATATCAGATGGGTAACAAGTGAACCCAATAAAACAGTGCTTGTATGTTACCCTTTACATTTTATTCAGTTTTTATCTCTACACCTTCTTTCATTGAAAGATAATATTTCCGCTGCTATGTCAAATTCACAAAGAAGAAAACAGAAAGTATACTTGGTATGGTAACGCCCACTGAAAGCTCTGAAGTGATAATACTGTGTGCAGTCTACAGTGCTCCATAAGTGCGATAGAATCATCAGAACTTCACTTAGAAGCAGACTCTTCACAAAAAGTTTGTTTGTGAGTATATTTCCTCTCCCCATTTTTTTCAGTTATATCCATTTAAAACTTTCAGATAAAAATGTTAAATAACTGTAAATCACTGAGAAACTTTGTAATAAAAAGCTTTTTATTTTTTTCTGTCGCTGCTAGAGGTTATACAGTAAATGGGACTTGAAGATGTTAAATGTATTCCTTGTATTTCAGATTAAAAAAACAATGTAACACTTATTCTTTTTTATTTTTTTAGATAATGTACTTAAGAGTCGTTAAGTTGGCTTTAGGTCAAGCCAGTGATGAATTTGAACAGGTATTGAAATCTTCAGGTGATAATGCTGACATCATAAAGCTTAGGAGAGGAGACCTTATTTTGAGGAATTTGCTTGCCCCGGGTAAAAAGTTGTACCATGCTGGAATTTACTGTGGAGAAAATGAAGTCATTCAGTTTACATCTTCAGGTAAAGATCTTGCAGTTCATTTATATTTATAACTAAAATATATGAACATTTTCATTTGCAGCACTTTGATTTGTATTTTCATAATATAAGGCGCGCACACACACACACACACCTGATCATTCTTATACTTATATTATTATATCAAAATAATACAAATGAAAAAAATTGTATTAAGCTCTAAGCTCTGCTCAGTCTGTTTGTGCAACTTAGTCAAATTCATGAGGTGCATTCTATGTTTTTTAGACACTATTTTTAAACGTTCACTAGTTAATGCTTTTCCTTTACTGTCTGTATCAACTTAAAATCATTTATTTTAATTAACAATTTATATTTTAAGTCTTTACACTTAAAGGTGTAAGACGTAATAGTTTAAAAGATCAATAGTCAAACCTGTCCAAACCTGCCCAAACCTGTTGGCACCAATAGCCTCTTGGTTAGTGCGTTGACTTATAGCGCAACTTTGCTCACAGTGACCCAAGTTTGAATCCTGCCTCGGGGTCCTTTGGTGATCCGCTCCCCTCTCTTAACCCCAATATTTTTCTGTTATCTCTCCACTGTCCTCTCAAAATAAAAGGCACAAAAATCCCATAAATATAACTTGAAGAAAAAAAAAACCTCTCCAAAACTTTGACATGTACTGCGCTGTAAATAAAACAACTCAAAACACTTCCCATTAATGCATGGAAGTTTTCACACAAAGTTACACCCCTATCTTTTGCATGGCAACAGGGTTCGTATTGTAGTTTTTAACCTCTGTAAATTTCTGCAATTCAGAGAATGCAAATTAATATTTATTGTTAATATTTTACATAAACATATGACTGAAAAGTGGGATAAACAGAAATTGAATAGTATATAAATACTGTATAGTATATAGTAATTAAACAGCATGTAATAATTAAATTAGTCATTTATAATAACAATTGGTCCTAAATATATTAGGAAACATGTAATTAAAAGCTTTCCACAGAATAACCATTTATTTTTTACTTCGTGTTTTTCAGGCCTTCCAGCCCAAACCCAAACATTGTCTTCAAGATCAAACTGCACAAGTAGTCAGTCATCGCCAATTCAACATGGGCTTGTGGACAAAATAAGTGTGAAAAAATTTATCTCAGGCCAGTTCTTCCGTGTTTATAGGTTGAAGAATGGCCCCCCTCAAAATCTCTCTCAGATCATTTCTGAAGCAATGGATGATAATCAAGACTATAATCTCTTAACAAATAACTGCTTGCATTTTGCACTTAGAGTTCTGGGGGTAGGCAAATAAGTTGTATTACTATCATAAATAAGTATATCCTTGATCTCTGAAAAAGTATTAAATGCAATTGTTTATTCTTGCAGTTTTCACCAGGGCCCATGCCAGAAAGGTATGCTGCAACATTTATTCATTGATTTAAAATGTTTTACTTTAGTTTATTCTATAATTATAATTAATTATAATTATATACATATAATAATATGAGGTAACACTTTATTTCGATAGTCCATTTTAGACATTCTACTAACATTAAGTAACTTTGCAACTACATGTCAACTAGCAGTCATTAGAGTATTAGTAGACTGTCTGCTTAAAATCTTCTAACACTTTATTTTGATGGGTCCACAACATACAACATACTGAGTATTAGAAACTTTGCAAGTATATGTCAACTTATTCTACTAACCCTAAACCTACCCTACTGAGAGTTAGTAGACATGTAGTTGCTAATTAATGAGAATTAGTTGATATGTAGTTACAGTGAGTAGAATGTCTAAAGTGGACTATCAAAATAAAGTGTAACCTAATATGATTCTAATATATTATTTAATATGTTAAGAATTATTTAAATATGAGAATATAATTGCCAATTGATTTATGATGTCTTTTGCAGCCTGCCACAGGATACAGGTGAGAAGGTTTTCTGTCATTTCTGTGTTGGATAAAATATATTTAATCTCATTTAATCTATATTAATTTGTGTTACAACATTTTATGTACATTTTATGGTTGATTTGTTTTTCTCCTGGAATTTAGATGAGGCAATCGGTATGGAAGAATCTACTAGTTTGGTGAATTAACAAGAAAGAAAATTAAATGAAAATTAATTACTTTTGTGACAGCTTATATCAGAATGTGAAAATAAATTATATACGTATGCTTGATTGACTTGATTTATATTCATTGAATAAACAATATTTATATAAAAGTGATTTAAGAGTGACAGTTTGTTTTGAAAATGTTCTAATATTTCATCCTAAACAGTAGGCTATATATAAGCACCAGCATATGTGTTGCCCATATGTGTTGTTTTAGATTTTGATGTAATTTATATTTGTGGGAACACAAATGTTAATCATCCTACAACCTAACCAATATTAGTGCCATTCTACATGAAAACTGTAAAATATTCTCAGATGAGTAATTCTCAATAATTAACACTGTGACATTGCAACTCAAGATTGTGCTCTATTTTTTGAGTGAAATGGAATACTGAACAGGAATAAAAATACAGAGTGGCACCTCCTCACCATCTCAAGCTCACAGCAGACTGTGAATGTTGTCTTCTTCAAAGCTGAGCCAACTCAATATACTTTGTTTCCAGATTACAAGATCAAACCTTTGGCGTCACCTGTTTTACTGTTGGCTATACTTGTCTTTTTTATTATATCTATTTGAGATGAAAAAAAATCTAACAATTGGTCTATATTTAGCTTAGTTTTACATATAAAGGAAAAAAATGAAAAATAAATCAAGGTGTTGTTCACTCTCTCAATTCCTGGAGGGAGATTGTCAACTTGTGGCAACACCCTCTGAAAACCAAGATGCTCATGAAAGGGGGAGGGAAAGAAAAGGGAAGTGGTGTGTGGCCAAGTATGGTGACCCATACTCGGAATTTGTGCTCTGCATTTAACCCATCCAAGTGTACACACACACTGTGAACACACACCCGGAGCAGTGGGCAGCCAATGCTGTGGCACCCGGGGAGCAGTTGGGGGATCGGTGCCTTGCTCAAGGGTCTCACCTCAGTCGTGGTATTGAAGGTGGAGAGAGTGCTGGTTATTCACTCCCCCCAACTACAATCCCTGCCGGACCTGAGACTCGAACCCACGACCTTCGGGTTACAAGTCCAACTCTCGATCCATTAGGCCACGACTGCTCAATACGCCTGCCTGATACGGTGCTTTACAGATTGTGAGTATTAAACACTAAATATTTTCTTTACCATTTTCATCTGCATGATGTTACAGGTCTCTGGTATGTGAGATTTTCTCTAAAATAATATAAGGGTATTAAAAAAGACTCAATAAAATAAAAATCAGCACCTTGATAAGGCATCCTTATAAGGAACAAAAGAAAATACAATGTCACTTGAATTCTCAATTCAGTTTTGAATGGCGTACTATTCCATTTCCATTAGCATCATATTTCATTTACATTATCATGTATCAGTGCTTAATGTTAGTTTATGCCGAGTTCACACTGCACGATTTTCAAACTCGACAGATCGCCGTTGTTTTCACACTGTATGTCTATCTGGGGTAGAACTGAAAGATGGATCGGCGGCAGGGGGTTTCACACTGCATGATTTCACAATAGGAAGAATCGCCGACAACTCTGTCTGATCCGCTTACTACGTTTCACAACAAAACACACCCGCGTGCGTCAGACCGGAGTTCTCGAGCGAGACTGGAAGTATTAAAAAAATTATAGCCCGCAAATTGTCTGTGCACTGATTTCCAGCTACAAAAAGAAAAACAGATTATGCAGGAGGGAGATGCAGGGATCAGGGATTGCGTGTACTGCAAAGAGATGTAAGCTAAATAATAATTTTGCAGTAACTGTTGATGTTGCGGCTGGTCAAGCAAATGTTTGTGCTTGTTTCTGTATGATATAATTGTGCAAATATCTATTAAAATACTGATATTCTGGTCTTTAACTCCTCCCCGAACTTCCCTCTGCCCTGTATCTTTGTCTCTCATTGGCTGAAGGTCATGTAGTTTTAAGTCAGAAATCATTGCACACAGCGTGATTGTGAATCGCCGACAGCTCCAGGTATTTAGCATGCCAAATATTTCACGGGAGTCGGCGACGTGTCGGCGATTCCTTCAGATCGCGTCTTTGATAATTTACACTGCACGATTGTCACTGGCGTGAACGAGCACCGATTTGCCTCCGATCTTGGGCATTTGTCGGCGATTTATCAAAACCTGTCGGCGAGTGAAAAATCGGGCTAAAATCGTGCAGTGTGAACTCGGCATTAGGCAGTTGTTAATGAATAATTTTGCTTGCTACAATAAAATCATGGTTTTTTTTAAGATTTTGTGGGCTCTCATGGTTTATTCCTTCATTTCTAAATGGGTTGTGACCAGATTGTTATGCAGGTAAACATTCAAAAACACATTTAGTTGAGACTGATATCTTTCTGCTTTTTCCACATCCTAGTTTACAGCACCAATGTCAGTTCATCCTCCTGTCCAATCCATCATGTTTCAAGTTTCAAGTTTTATTTGTCACATTGTGACACTGTCACACAGGACACATGTTTTAACCTGCTCAGTATATTCTAATGATTTTATATATATTTGAGTTTTAATAGGTTTTCATGTTGTCTTAGCCATTTTATTCCTCTTAACCATTTTAATGTGTATATGTCTTTAAATGAGTCTGGGTCTGCCTGTCATGTGACTGATCACTTGACAGGAAATAGGAAGTGGGACAGCATAAAGGAGGCAGCATGCAAAACAATGGGGGTCATTGACCAAAGGCTGGATTGTGGAGTTACCTTTGAGGACTTTCCCTTCCAGAAACTCACTTTATTGGATTATCACTCTCTTTGGATTGTATATACACCGGTGGACACTTGTCACATTCACATTGGGACTTACAGCACGCTGGAATTCTTAAGGACTGTTTTAATGGTATGGAACAGAAAGACGCCGTGCTTTTAACAGCCTAGGATTTCTAGTTTTATTGTGTTGTTTTAGCTTCCTTGTGAACATTGTAAATACATATTTGATTTTCACTTGTAACATTGTTGTCTGACTTATCTTTTTAAACACTCAAAGCCCTCACACAGTTTAATCTGACCCCATTTTAAATCTATGTAGATCGACCAAAAAGGCCGATCGTTACATATGGTGGCCCGTACGGGGAACGTTTAAAGATTTTAACGCTGTGTTGAGAAGAGTGTTTTAAGATGACAACAAACCAAGTCAATGCTGCTTCTTTTAATACATCTGCTGGTTTTAATGATGAACGGGTTTTACATCACTGTGAGTGTGTACAGCTTCGTGCTGAGGTGGTTGCTCTTAAAAACATTGTTTTAAAACTGGAGAAGGATTTTAAAGACTCTGTTGAAAGTAATTTTAACCGTGAAGTGTGTTTTAGAGAGGCTGTGGATTTTAAATTTGGAAAAGTGGAGGAATCTATCAAGGATGCCGTGGCGACACTAGAGAGAGAGGTCATCGACTGTTTTAAGAGGAGAGACAAGAAATGGGCGAAACAGCTGGACCAAACGAAAGATCCAGAAGCCGCCATCTCCCCTCCCACTGCGACGACCAGCCCAGTGCCTCCCACGTCAACCCCTGACTTTCCTCCGGCCAACCATCCCAGCACATCTACCACTTCACGGACAACCAACAGAGCAACCGATGGAGAATTCTGCGCCACCACTCCAACTGGGCCAAACTTCGACCACATCTTCTCCATTCTCCCCTTCTCCAGAGAGCAAATCGGCAGCACACAGGGTGATTACGGCACTCTCCAGGGACTTTCCATCTCCCCCTCCACTCCACTGACCAAAAGGATTGAAGTGCGGGAACACCAGGGTTTGCTGTACCGGCGGATCCAGAAGGGGGACGACATCTACAAGATCCAGCTAGTCGTCCCGAAGACCCTGGTCCGCCAGACAGTACAGCACTTCCACCAGAGGACAGCAGAGAAACACCATGGGCGTCTAAAGACCCTCCTGCAGATCCTGGAAGTTGCCTGGTGGCCCTCAATCCGCAGCGACATCTGGGCGTTCGTCCGGGACTGCAAGTCGTGTGGTGTGGAGGCCAAGAAGTGTGCTGTCATCAACCCTAGCAACAAACCACCTCATCATCCACCTCATCCCCGTTCATCAGCATCAATCACATCATCCACCAAAGAGACCCAAAAACCGGATAGGAGGAAACACCAGGGGGGCTGGCGGACCAGCAAGGCTGGGTGCAACTTAGTCCTGGGAGGAGCGGCACCACCTACCCAAGAACACCCAGGCTGGTATTGGATTCCATCTCTCTCTAGTGTTCCCATAGATTCCTCCGGCAGACTAGTGCCTGTGTGGGAGGGCCTAGTTTTATCTAACTTATTACAAAGACATTTTAAGACACACATTTTAGAGGATACCCACTACATGGACAATGGCTGACAGTACCTTTAAGGGACTAGTCTCTTCCCCGGGAGCCGTAGGCTAAGGGGGGGGACTATGTGACACTGTCACACAGGACACATGTTTTAACCTGCTCAGTATATTCTAATGATTTTATATATATTTGAGTTTTAATAGGTTTTCATGTTGTCTTAGCCATTTTATTCCTCTTAACCATTTTAATGTGTATATGTCTTTAAATGAGTCTGGGTCTGCCTGTCATGTGACTGATCACTTGACAGGAAATAGGAAGTGGGACAGCATAAAGGAGGCAGCATGCAAAACAATGGGGGTCATTGACCAAAGGCTGGATTGTGGAGTTACCTTTGAGGACTTTCCCTTCCAGAAACTCACTTTATTGGATTATCACTCTCTTTGGATTGTATATACACCGGTGGACACTTGTCACATTCACATTGGGACTTACAGCACGCTGGAATTCTTAAGGACTGTTTTAATGGTATGGAACAGAAAGACGCCGTGCTTTTAACAGCCTAGGATTTCTAGTTTTATTGTGTTGTTTTAGCTTCCTTGTGAACATTGTAAATACATATTTGATTTTCACTTGTAACATTGTTGTCTGACTTATCTTTTTAAACACTCAAAGCCCTCACACAGTTTAATCTGACCCCATTTTAAATCTATGTAGATCGACCAAAAAGGCCGATCGTTACAACATACACGACTATACAGAGATTGTATAACCAGCAGTGAAATGTGAATCAGGTCCGCTCCATGGACAGTGTAAATATTGTAGAATACAACACAAGGGAAGTATGCATAAAATAAAATGAATAAAAAATAAGATATAAAGCACAGAATATAAAATATAAAGTATAAGAGAATGTGTATGACAGTATGCTGTAGAATTAAATATTAAGATAAGCATGACTGTACGGGAGAGGGGGAATGTGCAAACCGGTTGAACATGGTGACATGAGCAGCAATCACAAAAAGAATAAATATAAAATATGATAAGATATCAAGATACAGAAAGTGTTGTGTGCAAATGACAGTATTGTGTGCAAATGACACGGTCAGTATGAGGTAGATGATAATGAGTGTGAGTATATTACTGATTGTGAGTGATTAGTAAGTGAACTCATGATGATGTTAAGAGGCTGAGTTGAGTTCAGGAGTCTGATGGCCTGGGGGAAGAAGCTCCTCCTGAGTCTCTCAGTTTTTGCCATCAGGCAGCGGAAGCGCTTACCAGATGGCAGCAGAGTGAATAGACAGTTTCCAGGGTGATTTGAGTCCTTGATGATTTTGACAGCTCTGCTTCTGCAGCGTTTGAGGTAGATATCCTGCAGAGAGGGGAGAGCAGACCCAGAGATACGCTCAGCTAAGCGCACAACTCTCTGCAGGGCTTTGCAGTCTTGACCGGAGCTGTTTCCATACCACACTGAGATGCACTGAGTCAATACACTTTCTATGGTCCCTGCATAGAACGTTTTCAGGATTGATGGTGAGACCCTGAATTTCCTCAGCTGTCACACATGGTACAGCCTTTGCCTGGCTTTCTTAACCTATGTTTGAATGTGTGTAGTCCAAGTCAGGTCCTCGGAGATGTTTACACCGAGGTATTTGAAGCTGCTTACTCTCTCCACAGGGGTCCCACTGATCATAAGAGGAGTGTAGGGCAGCAGGTGTTTCTTTATGAAGTCTACAATCAGCTCTTTAGTTTTGCTCACGTTCAGAGAGAGACAGTTGTCCTGGCACCATGATGTTAGTCTCTCTACCTCACCCAAGTATGCGGTCTCATCATTGTTGGAAATGAGGCTCAGAACCACAGTATCATCAGCAAATTTGATAATAGAAGTGGATATGTGAGAGGACACGAAGTCATGTGTGTAGAGAGAGTAGAGCAGGGGACTCAGGACACAACCCTGTGGGGCTCCTACGTTCAGGGTGATGGAGTTTGAGGTGTACTGGCCTACCTTCACCACTTGAGGTCTGCCGGTGAGGAAGTCTTGAATCCAGTCGCAGAGTGAAGTGTTTAGGCCGAGGCCTGTAAGTTTATTAGTCAGCTTGGTGGGGACTATGGTGTTAAAAGCTGAGCTATAGTCTATGAATAGCAGTCTTGCATAGTTCCCATTGCTGCTATCAATGTGTGTGAGGGAGGAGTGGAGAATGTGAGAGATGGCATCATCAGTTGATCTATTGGAGCGATAAGCAAACTGAAGAGGGTCCAAAGTAACAGGGATGGAGGAGCTAATGTGGCTCTTAACAAGTCTCTCAAAAACCTTCATGACTATAGATGTGAGGGCCACTGGACGATAGTCATTCAGGCAAGAGGGTTTATTGTTCTTAGGCACAGGGATGATGATGGATTTTTTAAAGGAGGTGGGAACTACAGAGGTAGCAAGGGACTCGTTGAAGATAGAAGTAAACAACCCAGCAAGCTGATCAGCGCATGATCTCAGAACCCGGCCTGTGATCCCGTCAGGTCCAGCCGCTTTCCTGATGTTCACTCCCTTTAGTGCCCTCCGAACCTCGTCCTCCGTCACGGTGATCACATGATTCTCGCTTCTCTGTCTGCTGCTTCCTGACGCGCTGATCGGCAGAGCCGCGCTGCCGCCGTTGCAATCAAAGCGGCCGTAGAAGGTGTTTAATTCTTCAGCCAGCGACGGATCTGCACTCACCTCCGCGGAGGATTTGTTTCCAAAGGCACAGATGGTCCTTAGTCCCTGCCACATGCGTCGAGAGTCATTGAGCTGAAAATGAGACTCAATTCTCTCCCTGTATCGGCGTTTGGCGGCACCTACTGCTCGTCTGAGAGCATAACACGAAGCTTTATATTCGCGCATATTCCCAGACAAAAGAGCCTCGTTGTATGCGGCAGTGCGTTTGTTAACCGCATCACGGATTGATCTGTCCACCCACGGTTTCTGATTAGGGAAAGTCCTTACAGTTATTGTTTCTGTAGCTTGTTCGGTTAGTGTGTTTACAAAGCTCACTGCTACATCCGTGAACTTGCTGACGTCAGATGAACTCGCCCTGAACATGTCCCAGTCGACGTCATCAAGAGCCGACTGCAGCATAGCTTCAGAGTGGGAGGACCAACGCGTCACTTCCCTCTTCACCGGGGGTTCCTGTGCGAGCCTTTGTTTATATTCCGGTGTGAGGAAAATGGCGGCGTGGTCCGCCTTACCAAAGGCAGGCAGTGAACGGGCCTTGTAGGCATTCTTGAACTGAGAGTAGCAGTGGTCCAGTGTATTCGGTCCTCTGGTTGGACAGGATACATGCTGGTGAAAGTTCGGCATGACCTGCCTGAGGTTGGCTTTGTTAAAATCCCCCGCGATAATAAAAGCAGCGTCAGGATGTTGGTTAATGTAGCCGCTGATCACGTCGTGAAGTTTAGACAAAGCCAAGCCGGTGTCTGCCTGTGGTGGAATATAAACGGCAGTAGCGATGACCGCGGAGAACTCGCGGGGCAGATAGAATGGGCGGCAAATGATGGATAGATGTTCCAGATGAGGCGAGCAGGATCGCGACAGAGAGGAGATATTCCTGGGGTCACACCATTTCTTGTTAGTCATGAAACACACACCACCACCCTTGGATTTACCGGCCTCAGCTGTTCTGTCCATCCGTAAAACAGAGAAGTTGTCAGACGGCGTTACAGCGGTGTCCGGAACTGAGGGCGTGAGCCATGTTTCAGACAAACAGATGATGTTACAGTCCCTTATGTCCCGTTGGAAACTAATCCTGGCTCTAAGATCGTCCATCTTATTATCCAAGGATTGGACATTAGCGAGCAAAAGGCTCGGTAAAGGAGGACTGTGAGCCCTTTTCCTCAATCTGTTTCGAATCCCAGCGCTATTTCCACGGTGTTTCTTGTTCCGTCTCCTGTGTCCTTTGTTCTCTGCGTTCCGAAGAATCTCAAGAGGCCACGATGGATTCGGTGATAAAGTGTCCTGAACCAGGTTACTGAAGCGGTTTCCAATGTCCAAGAGTGCACTTTTGTCATAGGTGATCAGTGCCGACGTTATGTGTGTAAAAATAGAAATCAAAAGTAAGTAAAAAAGTAAATAAAATCATAGTCTTAGCGGAGCGGCCCGGACGGCAGCCGAACATAGCAGCGCCATCTTGGATTGCCCTGGAACTGTTGCGTGTTCCAGGGGGCGGGGTTTATGTAAATTTCAGGGTTTGTGATGTCACTAACCCAGGAAGTAGCTCGTTGTAGTCTCTACCAGCCATTTGTTGTAGGCCTTAAAAAGCGAATTCAGTAAAAGCGCATTTCTCCCTTTGCGTTAAACTTTGAGCGTTGTAACTTTGCAGATGTTTTTCATGCTCAAACAGCTACATTACACACTAACTAAAGTTAAAAAGTTTAAATCATAATCATAATCTATGACCCCTTTAAACTGCATACTCTCACATCCCAAACTCATCTTACCTAGTTACTTATTAGAAACATACATTTAAAAAAAATAAACATAACTTTATTTTATTCATAAATTGAAAAACCCCATTGGAAAACCTTGAAGGAACCATCGGTGAATTAGACTTCCAGATTCTGACGTCATACCTGCACCAATCTATATGTTGGACCTTTTATTGAAACTAGTCGACTTTAAAGGGAAACTCCACCCCAAAATGCAAATTGTGTCATTAATCACTTACCCCCATGTCGTTCCAAAGCCGTAAAAGCTTAATTCGTCCTCGGAACACAATTTAAGATATTTTGGATGTAAACCGGGAGGCTTGTGACTGTCCCATTGACTGCCAAGTAAATTACACTGTCAAGGCATAGAAAAGTATAAAAAACATCATCAAAATAGTCCATCTGCCATCAGTGGTTCAATCTGAATTTTATGAAGCGACAAGAATACTTTTTATACGCAAAGAGAATAAAAATAACGACATCTGTTCAACAATTCGTCTCCTCTCTGTCTCTCTGTGTCAGCGTAGCACCATTCTGGAGAGCATCCGAAGGACTCAAAGTGTGTACGCTATTCTCTGTTATCAGTAACGCATGGATACGTATTGTACGTATATTTACGCTTTGATTTGTAAAGTGAATAAATGTTTTGTTTTGTGACGTCTGTTTACTGTTTCATTACAGTATTGTAGAAAAATGAGGAACTATTTAAATATAGATTGAACACATCTTTAAAATACAAAATGTGGCTTATAAGGAACTGGTAAATATAACTTTAAAAACAACAAGGTTTATGTTTAATTAACTTAAAATAGTTTGTAAATTGAGAAAATTCAGTTGCCATTACTTAAGACTTCAAGTTAAAAGCATGTAAAGTCTAATAGAACAATCAAGAATAAAATGAGTTCAAAATACTTAAAAAGCTGATGCAAATAGTTGCCGAATTTTATTGAGTAAAATGGGCACAATATGTTTTAGCTTAAAGGAACACTCCACTATTTTTGAAAATAGGCTCATTTTCCATCTCCCCAAGAGTTAAACAGTTGAGTTTTACAGTGTTTGAATCCATTCAGCCGATCTCTGGGTCTGGCGGTAGCACTTTTAGCTTAGCTTAGCATAGATCATTGAAAATGAGCCTATGTTCCTTTTAAGTCTTCTCTCTATTCCTTAGTAAAACTTTGTTTCTGCAGCTTTGTGAATAGGTTTTAAGAGAAAACTCTTTAACAGTCGTTTGAATAATGTTTAAAACTGCATTTAGCATCATTTATCAGCAGGTGGCAGCAGATGATCTTTTGTACACTAGAAAAACAACACCTTTGCATTTATTGACATCGACACTACAGCGCAAACATTTTATTTTTTTCAGAATTGTGTTGTATTAATATAATTGTATTAACCATTTCCATGTCCCATGTACACTTTCCCAATGTATAAAATTTACAGGATAAAAAAATGGGCTTATAAATATAAAAAAAATAATGTTTAAAGTAGTGTAATTTATGAAACATGGACAGAAGGAATTTCCCAATCATGTAAAATGGCGTATTTTCAGTGAATGTGACGAGTTAAAGTAGTTTTTTAATTCCTTTATTAGTATTTTGACAATCTAGTGTTAAATTTTTTTAAACTCACAATAGATGATCAAAAATGCACTTTTTTCAAACATTTTAGCATATTCTCCACTTATCAATTTTCAGTACACAAAGTCCCAAAGAGTCATTTTCACTTGCCTACATGTTTCATCCATATACTATAAACATACTATAAACCTTACAAGGAATAACTGTCAGTTGTATAATGCTGCTTTTCTGAAATAAGACGTGACCTCTGGAGGTCCCTTTGCCTCATTAAAGGATCACACTGGCAAAAAGGTTATGCATTCCAAATCCAATGCTGAAAGCAAGTGTTTACTGCTCTAATGTCATTGTATTTTTTTTTATAAAGCACTATCATTCATGATTCAATTTGTAAATTGTTCTTCAAGCCACTGTAACATAAAATGATGCAATAAAGTGTGTGCATTAATTTTTTTTCACAAATCCATTCTGCTTTGGTGTCAAATGAGACCAGATTTACTGTTATGCAAGTTTCAAATTCCTTTCGGTTTGTAACAGTAACGTCATAGTTTTGTGTAGGACTTCACAAAGGTTCCTCAGTTACCCACCCCTTTCTGAACAGACATAAAAGGAACAAAAAGCATAGTTATTTCATTCTGTTCCTGACACACGATGGATCTGCACGTCTCTGTTGTTCTTCTTCTTCTCATTTTTCTCACTGGAGGTACAAAAAACAGCAAGTATTTAATAATGTATTATTTGGTATTACATAGAGAGGTCACTAAATGTTTCTCTCTGTCTTTAAGGATACTCTCTGAAGTGTTACACATGCGTGCCTGATCTGGCGGGTTCCTGTGATGCAAAGGAGATGACATGTCCAAGTGGATTTTCCAAATGTGAAAGCAACACAGTAAAACAATCTATTGGTAAGTCCAGTATGATGTGGAAATCTACCGTCATAGTTTACTAAAAATGATAATATGCAGTAAAAGTATTCATCTCATCACGACTGCAATTATTTATCTGTTGCAAGAGGAATATTTTCTGGAATTGTTCTCCTATTACTGTGTATGGAGGTTTAATTTTTTTATTATTATGTGCAGGTTCCACTACGATATCTATCACAACTAAACATTGTGCACTGACATGTAAAGCTGGGACCGAACAGCTCCCGACTGGAGGGACAGTAACTACCAAATGCTGTGACACTGATCTCTGCAATGCAGCAGGTATTGTTCTTTACATGATCATGTAATTTACATGTACATGTTTTCCCCCCACAACGACTACTACAATAATATAAACAAGAGATTGTTCATAAAAAGCAAAATATCAAATTTCAATAGTGCAAATCTAGAGCACCATGAAAAGTCAAGTGCTCTCCATGTTGTACAAAACTGATTGATTGAGAGTCAATACAAGTTTTTAATCACTATTATTATTAGTAGTAGCATTCAATAACAGTAATTTCCTTATTCTCTTGATCAGATGGCATGTACAAGGGAAGCTTCCTCCTGCTGTGGTCTCCTCTGCTCTTCTACTTCCTGTTTCAGTGAGTCCAGCTGCACTTCAGATTCTACAGCTGCAGCAGAAACTGAATGTCACATGTTTTTATTCTTCAATAAATAAATAAAGCTTGTCAATCATGAAAATGTGGTTTTAATTGTTCAACTAGCAAGGTTAACCAATCAAAGTACTGAAATGCTTAGAAACAATATGACTACAATCTACAACAAGACAACTTACCAGATAAGCATGTTCATTTTCTTACAAAGTAGTTAACACAAATGACACACATGCAGTACACACACAGAGGTCTTCACGGGTCCAAAAATTTGTACCCGAACCCGAAGAGACCCGTAAATGTGCTGCGCGGAACCGACCCAGACCCGTATTTTATTTGAAAGTGGGACCCGAACCCGTGTAGACCCGAGAAATGCCTTAAATGTACTACCCGGACCCGACGCGGACCCGACCATTATTCGAAAGTTGGACCCGAACCCGGCTGGGAAGACACAGACCCGACTGTTCCCGTCCCGATCGGCACATATTGCACAGCAAATGCTATTAGGTCAGTAAACATGTTGCGAAAAAAACAACCTTTTTATCCCTCTCCCTGACTGCGATACAATCCTCCTTGCCAATACATTTCCATCCATGTTAGGCTGTTCCTCTGTCTTGCTGACGGAAAGAGCTTCTTAATCCACTCATTATTCCTAGCTTTAAAAGTCTACTTGCTGTCACGGATGACTAATGCAACTTTGCAGTTTTTATTTTTTCATCTCGTGTCAGCCTAGACTGTTACGTTTACCCTTTTGAACTACAATAACGATACTTTTTGTTGGTTGTAATAAAGACTCGGAGCAATTATTTTTTTTAGCAAACAACGCACAGAATTAGAAGTTCATTACACTTTACTACGTGCGTGTTCAATAACAGGTATGTCTCTTCAGTTTTGTTTCAGCTTTTTTTTCACATCACTCATGAAGGAATCCATGATCACCGTCCGCTTGCAGTACTAACATTAAGGGTGAATCCCATTTCTCTGTCTTACCCCTTCCCCTACCCCTTCGTCTTACCCCTAGCCCTTGTCCCTCGAAACCGAGTGGTAAGCGCTAGGGGTGAAAACATACCCCTATGAAATGAGACACCACTTGGTTACGGTTACGTCATCCTACATCATCGCTAGCTGGCTGCTACGTCACCAGAGTCGACAAGTGTGATCTGGCCGACATTGTTGCCGGTTGCGCAGTGTGTTCTGGGTACCCCTTGGTTTCAAGTAAGCTCGTGAAAATGCTTGGTTTTAAGGGGTATCTACCACTTCATCTTAGCCCTACCCCTCCATCAAAATGAGAATTGGGATAGCCCTTACTCTCACGTGAACCCGCAAAACTAAGTGGAAGGGGTAAGGGGAAGGGGTAAGACAGAGAAATGGGATTCACCCTAACTCCGTGCGCGCTCTGCTTCTGGCGGCTGAGGTAACGCATGTTTTTTTCTTCCACCAATACTGAATCAACCTTAAGCATTTATTTTGTTCCAAGAACAGGAAATATCTAACGTTAAAGATGAAAATAAGCGCTGCAGATGTGAGAATACGAGATTGGTTGCTGCTGAGGTAAATAGACGCTCTCGATCTTTCTCTGCTGTATCATCTGCGATGACTGTAGAAATGGTCATTAATTCTTGATTTGGGTATAGTGCAGGTAATAATATGATCAAAAAGTCATGGCAACAAACGATTTCTTAAGTCAGTTTAACTTCAAGTTGAAACGACTTTCTCAATTTGATTCAACTTAATTCATCTTTTACTGTTGCTTATTGTCATTGTAGGCTTAGGCTTCTTTTTTTCTATTAATTTTAATGAATATACAAATTAATAAAATGAGTTTTATTTATTTTCTGTTACAAAATTTTCATTTATTTATTTTTTGACACCGCACCCCCCAGCACCCCCGTTTTTTCTTGGGCTACACACCAGCGGTAATGGCAAGGTGTTTGTAAGAAAACTGCATAATTGCCAACAGAAAATACAGCACAAATGTTCAATGCACAACCCTTCTAAAGCATTAATTAACATTAATTTTAATTTCAAAATTTACTAATAATTATTAAAATTTAATTTTATCTGTTAACATTCATACCTGATCTAACAAAAAGTTATAGCCTATTTTTATTAACTAACCTTAAAAAAAGATTAATTAATACTGTAACAAATGTATTACTCATTGTTAATGTTAGTTAATGCATTACCTAACATAAGTTTCTTAGTCTGAGACGACGGAGCTTCGCAGATGATCTTATAATCAAGGGTCTCTGTCAGTTCGCATTCAAAGGAGAGTAAACAAATACCGCAGAAATGTGCGCAGCTGCAATTATGCAGTTTGTTGTGGAGAAGAGTATGTAGGCAGCACAACGTTTGTTTTTCTTTCTACAAAGGACGCATCTATTTAGCGGTTTAAACACTGTACCATTGCTAATATGATGCTTTAAACATGCTCATAAGTTTCTAATCTAAATCCATCACCTGGTGGTCTGGTTTCATTTGTAGGCGGCACGGATTCAGTGCTAAGACAAGTTTCATTTGGGATATCCAATATTTTTAAAGACTGATTGAGGTTTGTTTCACTATTTTCAAATTCAACATTATTTTCAAACGTGCACATTTTACTATGTTCTTACGTCGTAAACATAAATGTGGGTGGGACTGACTGAATCGTCACTGACGAATCATCATTTTGGTATGCTATGCACCTATTAAGAAGAAAAATTAATAAACTGCCTGTAATTGACCATAAAAACTCACGTTAAATATATTTAAAAGTAAATATATGAAGTTATAGGGAAACTAAAGTTTATTATTATTATCGTTTAATAAATAGCCTATCATTCATTTGGAAAAGTACCAACTTCTCATTGGGTGGGCCACGGCTGAAAGCTTCGCCACTGCTCTCTACCCAGTATATATATTTTTTTTTTTTAATTCCATATGCAATGAAAATGCACAAATTGGTCCCTGGAATCAACAAGTACCAAAAATAAAAGTATCTGTATTGGCCAGTTCTGGAAAAAGTGGTATCGGTGCATCCCTAAATCCAGATGTCCATATGAAAATGTTTGGCTGTAAAGCTCTTCAGTAAAGTACAACATGTTTCTCACCTGTCAGAAGAAGAGAGATGTACTGTATAATGATCCAGAGATCCAACAGTGTTTAGTCACACAGAAATGAAGGTGTAGCACTGGTGTTCCTCAAGGAACGGTTTTAGCTCCGTTTTTATTTACTTTTTATACATCAGATTTTCAGTACAACTCCAAAAACTGTCATCTCCAGAAATTTTCAGATGATTCTGCAATTGTTGGCTGCATAAAGGATCATGATGAGAGTGAATATATGGAGCTTTTAAAGAGTTGTGTGGACTGGTGTGAAACAAATGGTCTTAGGCTTAATGCTAGTAAGACCAAGGAAATAGTGGTTGATTTTAGTAGATATCTGCATAAAGTGGTGCCAGTGAATTTACAAGAGTCAGAAATTGAGATTGTCACTTCATATAAGTACCTGGGTGTATATTTGAATAACAAGCTTAATTGGTCTGACAATACAGTACAGGTTTATAAAAAGGGTCAGAGTCGCATTCATTTATTAAGGCGACTGTGATCCTTTGGTGTGTGTCAGGCACTGTTGAAGACCTTTTACGATTCTGTGGTATCATCTGTGATCTTGTATGCTGTCACCTGTTGGGGAGGGGGATTGCTAGAGAAGGAGAAGAACAAACTCAATAATCTGATAAAAAAGGCAGGTTCTGTGGTGGGTTGTGTGTTGCCCACTATTGATGTGATAGCACAGGATTGAATGACTGATAAATTGGTCAGTATAATGAAACACGATTGTCATCCTCTTCATGAAACAGTTCAAGCATGTCTGAGTACTTTTAGCTCAAGATTAATTCAGCCCCGATGCCATAAGGAACGATATAAAAAGTCATTTTTACCAACAGCCATTAGGTTATATAATCAATGTCATATTAGATGACTGATGTAGTTTGTTTTAATTGTATTGTTTAACATGGTGTAGAGTGTACTGTGATGCTTGAAACAAGGGGGGCTGTATGAAATACCGTATTGTGCAGTATCTTTTTCTCTTTTATCTATTTATTGTGGTGAGCTGCTGTGACATGTAAATTTCCCTTTGGGATTAATAAAGTTAAATCAAATCAAAGTCTACAGTGAGAAAGAATTTTGGTGTAATTATAGAATCATAAACAGCAGCACAGAGAACTCTGTTTATAGCCAAACTCTGGGAATATACTGCTTGAACTGGGCTGGCCCCCTTTCTCATTGTATATTTGGGACACAGTCTGATCCCAACTAAAGGTGTACCTTGAGCGTCAAAAATTGACGCCAAAACGGTCCTGACCAAGCTTCAATTTGTGACGAGTTGGGATGAGACTGTGTTGTTGGGGAATCTGTCAGGCAGAAATGGTTGTGCCATCTTACGACTGATTGCTTAGGAACATTTTGTATGCCCCATATTGCCATGCATTGGACACAAACACAGGAACATTACATACACTGTATAAACAGTTTATTCATTGTTTGAGTGAAAAGGTCAAATGGTCATGGACATGTGAATTGGAGTACAGTTCATAGGGATGGATTCATTCATGACTTAAGAGTCCACCGAAAAGTGAAACACAATATAATATGAGAATGTGCAATGCTAGAGTTATGAATCAATTAGAGGAGAACAACTGCACACTCACTTAAGCATATTTATTAACCAACGTTTCGGCTAGTAGCCCTTTTGCTGAACACAGCAAACATGCAAATAAGAACATTGACCTGGGGTTTTTGGAATAAACAGTGTGAAATGCCAGCATATGAATTCTGATAATCCCAGGTAAATGATGAGTGTGAAGCGTGATGCAAGACAACCCAGGATTGTGTTTAGAATAAACTATTTTAGGTGTGAGAAGCCCTAAAGCAGGGGTTTTCAGTCTTTTAGATGTCATGCACAGACTCAAGTGACTAAGTCTGTTCAGAAACGGCAGGAAATTCTGCTTGTAGGTGACGTGTGGTTAAGCACATTCACTTCTACTCTCAGAGCACAGCAAATCAACTGTCTTTAGATGATGGAAATATCTAGTTGTAGGGTTTAAGACCTCTTCTTTACTTCGTTGGCTTGTTACAACCTACACAAGAACATGAAACCTGAAAGGAGGCTTCTTTTGTTGGGCAATTGCAGTACAAACTAGATTTTTATAATTTGTGAAAAATATATAAGTGGTATTTTCAGGGTGATTGTTTACTGGCTGATGTTAAACAACCTCCCTAAAGTCTCCTGCTCCAACACACTGGCTTGTAATTGTTAAGACAGGTGAAGTAAGATTAAATATATAATATATCTGCTCTGAAAGTAGGAAGATTGTGAAAGAATTCCATTAACAGTATTTATAAAAAAATATATAGAAAATATATAACATTTGACTTACTTTGACTTATTAGGCCTAAAAGGTATTTTGTCACAAACACACTCAACCACCTGCATGGATATAGATATTAATCTGTAAAGAGTTTTATGACTCTTCTGAAATGCTTTTCAAGCCGAGGTTTGCTCAAGTACATTTCTTCTCTCTTTCCCCCGGTCCTTCTGAACTCACTGCAGCACAAATGCATGTGACTCAACACTTTCATTTTACATGTTGAGTATATCAAAGGCTCTGTGATGAATCTAGACGAAAAACATGTAAACCTCCGTGATGAGGAAGATTGTCAACTGATAGCTCCAACACACATACCATGTAGTTTTCAAATGAGTCTAAATGACCTGATTAGCTGGATTGTGTGTTTAATTCGAGTTGAATCTAAACAGTTTGACAGCCCTGCTTTAGACTGACATTTGAAACTCTACAAACAATATTACTGCATCTGAAATCAGATATTCACTGAGCAGATAGAAGTATTCTCTTGAATAATATTTACTCTGTGATCATTGAAAGGGTATGTTTTATATCATATCAGTGTATATTGTATTAATTTATTTGCACCTTAGATCGAAAATTTCTAACACATCTTCTGTACAGAATTGTACACATTTCTTTTAAATGAGGAGAACATTATAAATGAGACTTCTTGTAATGCATTTATGACTGATCCATGATTTTACACATATTCTTCAGTCACAAGATTATGGGAATTTGCTTGATATGAATCATCATCATCATCAATATTTTGTCCATACAGACGAGCCGCAGCTGTTGTGCAGTGAACTGAAGACACTGATGTGTGTTTGTCAAGTCACCTTTATTTATATCACACTTTTCACAATACAGATTCTGCCAAAGCAGCTTTACAGTATCAAATGGCAAAATATTATGTCAATAATGTAAAAGGACAATAGTAAACAGTCAATTTTCAGTTAAAGGCAGTTCATCATTGAATTCAGTGTGTGAATTGTATGAATGTGTTGTGTGATGGACAGCCGTCTGTCTTGTGTTTACACGTCTTATATTATGTAAGAGTTCACTATCAAAGGAAACTGTGATGTGCAGAATGTTGTCAGTAAAAGTGCAGTCTAAAGAAACGGATCTGAGAAACAAACTGTTCATTAGAGGAGTCTGTGAAAGCTGGGCTCTGTTCTTCATATGTGGATTACTCCGTTATCTGGATTTTATTGTTGATGATTTGATATGATCCAGGATTGGTTAGTTCTTCGAAGCTCATCCTGGAGTTGTTGTCATAGCAACAGGTCCGTTTGCTGAAACCTGCTCCGGATCAAGATTATTTCACGTAAACAGGATTAGACTGAATCATCAAGTGAAGGTGATACTGAAAATATCTCCCAACCACTGCTACTTTCACTACAATAAGTGTACCTTATTGAACCAGAACAATTATTTTGAAAGATTATAATTTGAAAATGATTTTGAAAATAATTAAAATGTTGCATAATCTATAATAATAGATGCAACCAGTTTTACTCATTGAGAGGTTTATTAGTGAAGGAATAATTATCTCATAATTTAATTGCAGTCAAACACACATTATGGCAAGGCAAGGCATATTTGAATCAAATCCACAAATTATCCAGAGATCAGTAATCAGGATGAAGAGATGAAAGAGGAGATCTGAACACTGTAGTGTGGAGTGATGGAGGCTGTGATCATGATGCTGTTGTCTTCAGCTGCTGCTGTCTCAGAGATGTTGTGTGTTCTTCAGAACATGCTGAAGTTTCTCCAGAATTAAAGGTTACAGGTCCGTCTGGATCACGAGAGACTGAAATCACAAACATACATCAGATTATCCTCATTGTTTTATGTTCTCAATCTATAATACATTCTGTCATTGACACACAATCACACATCTGTAAACTTTCATCTTACAGAACATCTGATCAATCTGTCTGAATGTGACACTTTAATACAGGAGTGTGAAGACTAGAATTAACATAATGAACAAACACTTACAGCTTGGTTGTAATTTCTTCATACTGTCACATCTAACAAGTGTCTGTCTGTTTTTCTCTTGTGTTTCACTGGTTTGTGTCTCATTTCTGGCCTCCATTTTTCTCTCCTGTTGTTTTTTCTCATCTGGTTTCTGATGCTCCAGCAGTTTTCTGTGTTATTTCATTTCTACACTTCATCTCTATCTGTGAAATCAAACAGATGACATGAAGAGTTTAGTTGAAGCCAGTTTTAGTTCAAGAGCAAGTTCAGTTTATATCATCATGTGACTAAACCAGTAACAGATAACAGTCAACATGTAACCATTCACTCAATGCAATAGAATTCATGATACTGATTCACAATACGATTTTCTCACGATTCTTTTTTAACAAAATGAGGTTTATGACAAATTGTAAATGAAAAGGTGTCCTTTTATTATTTAAAACAAATCCCAATTGAAATCTCTTCATATAAACAAATTAAAGCTTTGTCTGTGCGTATTTATTACCATTTGTATAACCACAGATTTACTACAAATACCATGGTTAAACTATGGTTATTTTAGTAAAACCATGGTTAGTTTGTGGTTACCATGCAATAACGCACGTCCTGATTTCGGTGTGTTAGATGTGTTCCTAGGTCAACATATTTTGTTGACACTGGAACAACATTTTAATCCAAAAATGTAGTCTTGACCATATCCCTATACTTATACCTAAACCTTAACCATGAGTAATCCCTAATATCAGAGGAAATTATGAATGAATGATGAATGACCCTGTTGTACAAGTACCAAACACTGATTGTAAGCCTTAAGTTCACAAAAACTATAAACTTGTTCTTCAAATTTGATTGGTTAATCACAATGTTGTTCCTGGGTCAAAAAAGATGTTGATCTAGGAACATGTCACACTTGGTAAAATCAGGTTCTGCATGGTTTCTGCATGGTATATTAACCATGTTTTTTGGTTTTATTTGTAGTAAAAGCAGGTTTCATTTTCATAAGGGTACAGTTTTGTAATTTGAAGCAAAAACAGAATGGTCTGATTTTAGCATTGTTAAATTATCCTACATAATATTGAATGAAACAGAAACAGCAGACGGCTGAATGAGACGCAGATTCACTCTCGGACAGCAGGTGGCGCTTATGAGACAGCAGTGATGCGGCGCTTTCTTGGATACCGCTGTAAACAAAGCAGCTCTGTGTTTATAAATGCTACTTTAAATGCATTATACAGAGGCAAGATGAAAAGAGAATACCATCTAAACTTTTCTGAACACAGTCAGTTCGTCTCAGAGATACATTCATATAAATTCCCAATTGCTCTGTGAATAGTTTAACATCTCAACCGACTTGAGCTGTCACATATTTTAATTGTCAACAGGAAAATCAAAGAAAGATGATTTTGTAAATTGGTAAAGTATTTTTAGGTTATCAGAGTCAAGTTTCACTTTAAAGCACAGTCTTTGCTCAGCTGTATGGTAGTGTGGGGTAAAACTGTTTTTCCCAAAATATCCACTAGATAAAATCAAGATACATTTGTGTAACTATGGACTACTTTGACAAGGGTGATGCAGAAATATATATATAAAAAATAATTTTAATGTCAAACTGCCTGTACTCTGATTTTGCTGTAAATCTATAATGCTAATTGCTTTGTCAGACTGAAGGGCATTTTACCTGGCAAAAGTCATGGCCTAATGGTTAGAGACTTTGAGTCTGAGGTCCGGCAGGGATTGTAGGTGGGGGCAGTGAATGTACAGCGCTCTCTCCACCTTCAATACCATGACTGAGGAGAGACCCTTGAGCAAGACACCGGACCCCCAACTGCTCCCCGGGCCGCAGCATAAATGGCTGTCCACTGCTCCGGGTGTGTGTTCACGGTGTGTGTGTGTGTGTGCACTTAGGGCATTTATGGGTTAAATGCAGAGCACAATTCTGAATATGGGTCACCAGTGTTGTGTGTAACACGTTACTAAGTTTTAAGTAATTTAATTGCAGTTACTTATAAAGTACTTGCGTTACATACAGTAAATAATTTCAACAGTTCTAAAATCAAAAATTAATATTCCTGATTATGTAATCCGTATGAAACTGAGGTACGGTCTTTCCCGTATATGAGCTCATTATATACAGTCACCTGCGCACAAACGCCCTCACCTAAAAAAGTAAAAATAGATAAAAAACAAACAAAAAAACAAAATCAAGATTCATCTAATTTTCATCATTTTTTAAAGAAAATGAGACCTGCTATGAGGAATTTACTTCATAAGAACAGCACGATCTGGCTTTATTCAGTGGAGGAGATCGTTCCTGTCATTTATTCTTACCTACATTAGTTAACGTGTAATTTTTACATAAACCTAGTCGGGCTTTTCCTGAACATCTTGCCAAACTGAAATATATTGTTTAACTTTTAAGCTTTTTTGTTATTCAGATATTTTGCAGAGTATTTCTATTTGTTAACCAAAGAAGGTTAAATTTTTTTAATAAAAAAGTTTAAGTATTACAGTTGTTTTAAAGCTAAAACTAAGTTACTTTTCAGACAGAGTAATTAGTAAAGTAATTTAAATACAATATTGATGAAGTAATTAGTAACTGTAATTAATTACTTTTTGAAAGTAACTTACCCAACACTATTTGTCACCATATTTGGCCACATGTCACTTTCACTTTCAAATTACATTTTTGTTAAAAATCTAATAACATGAAAACTCTGGACATTTTTCATACTTGGTTTATAAATTACATCATTGTCATTTGCTTTCCTTCTTGTGGCAAAACAGAAATAAATGAATCAATTCCTTTAGGAATAAAACACTTGTTCAGTAAATGTGTTTCTACATCAATGATGTAAAAGAGTGCTGCCTTAGTTTAGAAGTGCTCCTCTTTCATTTTCATCAGATCTCTAGCCTTACAGACTCTTCTTCTTGTGTTGTTGTTGTTGTTACTAGGCTAAATTATGATATGATATGATATAATAATATATTCTTTCTACTATCTTTGCCATGTTGTATTTTTTGACATTTCTATTTGACAGTTTCACAGCACTGTAATAGCTTAAATAACAAATAATAACAACTCTTAACAAAAAAATGAAATATGATTGTTTTAATCACCTTGTGTTGATCTGAAGAGAAGAAACATCATCACAACTCTGAGATCTCTGCTGATGTTTGAGCTTCAGAGGGATTCTTATGAAGTGAGAAGATGCACATTACAACAGGAAACTGAGGGGGGGGGGGGGGTTGGGTGAAGTGTACTTTGGCTCTGCTTGTGTTGTTTGTGCTACACTTCAACAGCTCTGGGAGCAGAAATGTGCTGCAGAGCAAGAACTTCCTCCTCTTGACAAAAGTAGACTATAACACGTGCATTATATTCATCTGACAAACCAACACCACTATAAGACCTTACAGTGACTGATACAAAAACCTGATTCCTCTGACTGATGGCTGATATAATAATACAAATGACTGAAATAAAATCAACACTAGCATTATCATTATGTTGCTGGATGACACATGAAAGCACTTTTAGTCAGATATATGGACACAGTTACTGGCTGATATTCATATTCAAAAATAACATCTGATACATCAGTCATTATTTCATACAAAGTCAGTTCAGGAGGTGGTCTGTTTTCATTGATGTTAAAATGTTCATCACTCTCTAACACACCATATATAGCTGTGTTATTGATTCCAATATGACTAACAATACCCCTGTGCCATAACTGCAGAGGCGTTTGTCCTCTTTCAGTTGACAGTCCATGGTTATTCCACATGTCCCTAAATTCCCTATCTGGATCCGAGGTAAGAAAATAAAATGCAAACAAAATAGATGAAGCTCACACAGAGAGTCTAGTATACCTTGGTCCTCCATGAAAGGAAACAAGTCCGAATAATAATATGAAACAACTCTGTTCAGCTCTGCCCATAAACGTTCGATCCGTTGATTATGCACGCTGCGGCCCGTAATGACACTTCCTCTATTTAGTCCTCTTCTATTTAACATGTAACGTGCAACCTCAATGCTTTCCATGCCATGGTCGCATCTAACCCTTGATGGCAGTCCAAAGTTTTGAACCCCTTCTTGGAACAAAGACAGAACACTTAATGCTCTATTATTGTTCAGACAGTCGAGATAAATAATGGTGCGGCTATATCCATCAACACACCCGTGGAAAACCAGCCTCCATCTAACCAGTTTCTGGTTTCCGTCTATATGCCGTTAAGAGAGAGAATTCATTAGAAGCTTATATTTATTGTGTTTAATTGTAATGTTCTAATTGTTTTATAATGTCATGTAGAATAGCCTCTTAGGAAAGTTAACCATCGTTGCTTACATGATTTTTGCGAGATGATTCATTGTACAACATAAATACCAATATTCATTAACATTAGTTCATTTTAAGGTATATTTTAATGACGTTGTCAAATAACTGTTGTACATACCAGAGTTGGTTAGGAGTTTGCACAGAATAAATTCTTCTTCTGACAGCACGTCGGCGCCTGAGTGACCTTCCAATAGGATCTATCTCGTGTAAACTTTGTCTCACCCTCCAACGCTGGATGCGGATGGAGCGAGACCGGAGACTGCCCAGAATGTAGGTCTCGCCTGCAATTGGGGTTCTTTGCAAAATCTGTCTGACAAGTGTGTTCAGCTCATAGTTAGTCAGTTCTGCAAACTCCAACGGTCTGATTCCAAGACGCTGCCTGTGCTGGAACAAAGTGCGGCGGTCTATTCCTAATAAGGATGCGATTCCCTGCCAGTTAAACCCAAGCCGCAGACAATGGCACAGTTGCTCATACGAAATGGGGTGGTGGGACTGCACTTAGTCCAGCTCCAGCAGGTCTTACAATATCAAGCGGATGTGTGATTTGGCACAGTGTGCGGTACAGCGTCTCGAGAATAACTATGCATTCTCTGGTTTCGGCATTTTGATCATAACGAACCACGGACAAAATACTGTTAATTGCTCTGGCATGGTTATCTAAATCTCGATAAAGTGTCTCTCTCGGCTCTTTCTGTATCCGCGTTAGGCACTGTAATACGCTATTAAATAAATCGAATATATCGCCTTCATTGCACCTTGCACAAGCAAATAAAACACTAATAAACGTCACAGCTATTAAGGTCACTCTGAAATTCATGTCGAGCTGCATGAGGAAGACATCCCTTAAAGACTTCCGTTTACACTGAAAAGTTCACGCACATCCACATATGAAATCACTTGCATAAATGTATGTACGCAACTAAAGCATGCGTCATTTTGTATATGCGCGAGTGTTTTATGGATGTGTATGCGCGCATCGAGTTTATATGTATAAGCGAGTGTTTATAGGTGTATGCATGCGTCAAGTTTATATGTATACGCAAGTTATTCACAAGTGTATATGCATTCATTACTAACATAATATGTATTGGTATGGATTTCATATTAGTGTGCACGTGTATTTCATATATGTATTTTGAACATCCAATAGTATACATGTAGGCCTATATGCAAGTAATTTATAGGTCTATATGCACGTGTATTATGTATGTATTGATAAGCGAAGTTTGATTTAAATTCTGGCGCCTCATACTCAGATGTGAATTTGTTGTAACTGTTGGACTAAATAGAGCAAAATGAGACAATAGTGTTCCAAAAATGAAAGTCACTTAATATTAACTTGTTTATTGAACTATTGTATAAAATCAAAATCACATTTGCAAACTTCCTTATAATCGTGATCTCACAAACTTCAGTTAAAATCAATGAAGCTCTCTACACTTTATATAAATCTCTTACCACATCTCACTTTAATGTGTAATTACAAAATAAAAACAATGTTTTATATTAATCATCTAAATCAATTAACAGATCATTATCCAAAGACAAAAATACACCATCATCTCAAAACTGGTCTAACAGAATACATTTCTGAAAAACTGATGTTCAGATGAAATGTCAAGAATAATTAGAGCATAACAATGCATTATATGTGATGAAGTCTTGTGACATCAATGAGTCATTTATCATTTTACCTCCTACTGCTGGGGACTGCCGCTAATTTCAGGTTCTGTTAACCTGTGGGTGTTAATGGTGTTAACCACAGCACTAACTTTAGTCTGATCAGAGAGTATGAGTCATTCTTCACCATGTATGCACTGATTATGCATTGGAGGTAGTTTTTGAAATAATAAAACAGAAGTAAATAAACAAAATGTCTACATACTGTTACAGTAAAAGTCGCATTTCAAATTAAACAATATCAACAACTTAAAGAGCGGTTAGCAGACTAATAATTACTGGATGTAAACAGAGTATAAAGAAACATATTAACAACTTAAGGTACATTATACAACGTCCTCGTTATGAAATTAAAGTATAACAAATGTAGGATATATTATACAGAATCATAAATATATTTAAGTGAAATATTGCCAGGATAAGCAGCGATGCTAGCAACACTTCAGAAACACTAACGACATTACAGGCAATAGTTTCAGCAGTATTCACTACCATCCATTAATACAAGTCAAGAATTAAACTTACTTTGTCCTGCGACTAATGTTAGTGATGTTAGCTCAACACGGAAGCTTCTACGGAGAAGGGACTTCTTCTTCTTCTTTATATTGCAGGTGTTCTGTCGATTTGTGCTACCCTGTCAGATTTTCTCTCATTAAAACAGTAGGTTTACACAGTAGTGTAGGCACACGTGAGAGAGCGAGGCGCAGCGTGGGTGTAGGGCAGGCTTTATACGGTAGATACTGGGGAAAATTAGTAATGGGACCGTTTCAGATATTTTAGTAACGTTATCAGCCGCTTTTCCAACATCGCGCTGAACGATTCTCTTTTCATAACCGTTCCATTCCGAGCCGACCGGTACAATCCTTTCTGAATTACAATCCGCCATCAAAATGATAAATGTAATTATTCTAGCTGCTGTGGGAAAAGGCTATAAATGAGCTTCTTTGTTTACAGACGTGACGCAGTGACGTGCTCGAATTTCCATCTGTCCGCGGACTAGGGGTGGGCAGATCGATCCTAATATCGATAGTATCGATACCAACGTTGGTATTGGTATCGGATCGATACTAGCCTGATAAGATCGATACTTTCGGTTAATTTTTATCCTATACACTTAATACATTGCTTAATACATTTATCAAAGTGTAGACATGTCTGTGGGTGTATATTCCGCTCTTTTCACATCTCGTATGCAAACATTGCTGCTCCTCCCCTGCTATGCTGGTTTGTTGTGATGCATCACGTGACGCAGCGGCTCCAAGCGCGAGAGCGGATACAGTGAGAGATGGAACGGTAGAACTCCGAGCTACAAAAGAAATGAAAAGGGGAGTGCATATTGTATATAACTGTATACCGCATTTGTCCTTTTTATGCAGTATCACTGTAAGGTGTATACCGAGTTTGGCCTTTGAATATTATTTCTTCATGCATTAAGCCACTTTAAATGTTTTCATTATAACAGTTTTCTATGGGAGTAAAATACTTAACATGTAATTTAGCATGTTTTCATATATATTCTGGGCTCAGCTGCTTGCCACATATTATATTCTATTAACAAATTGTATACTGAATTTAGTCTTTATTTGTTTGGTCTTTATCACTGTCTTCCTCCATTATACCATATTGAATGTTTTTATATTGGTTATCAATGAGAGGAAATTAAATTCAGCATGTTGCATTCATGTTCTGGGTTCATCTGCTTACCTGTACATACATACATAGTATATATTTTTATAAACTATACCAAATTTGGCCTTTTCATATCAGAGTTTTGTTTTTTATTGCAATAAGAACAAACAACTATTACAGTATGTATAAAATAAACAGAAAATACAGTACATACGAAAATCCTTTCAATAATAAACGAGTTATGGTTTAATAGTTCTTTTTCATATCACTGTCTTCATTCAATAAGCCACTTACATTAAACTTTTCTTTATAATGGGTTTCTATGGGAGGAAAATGCATAATGTGAAAATTTTGAGCGTTGCTTTCATATTCTGGACACATCTGCTAACTTGTATATCTAGTTTGCAACATTAATAAGGTGCATACAGAGTTTTGTCTTTTAATATTACGTTCTTAATTTATTAAGCCACGTAAAAAATTGTATAATTCTTTTCTATGGGAGGAAAATACTTAACATGAAACTGTGCATTGCTTTCATGTTCTGGGCTCCTTTGCCTGCAAAGTCCTTAGAAAGGCAAATAATATCCACGTAGCTTTAAGGTGAATATAATATTAGTCATATCAACATTAGTTATTGTTCATTTTTTTTAATTGTTGTTGGTAATTTAAATGTATGTTTTTTTTAAATGACAAGTATCGGAATCGGTATCGGTATCGACGATACTGGCCCTGTATTTACTTGGTATCGGATCGATACCAAAATTTGCAGTATCGCACCCCTACCGCGGACTGCAAGAGAGGGCAAGTACACCCGCCCACAATGCTTCTCATTGGTTAGTGGCAAAGTAATGACGTCGACGCCGTGGTAAACAGGAAATGTGGTTGAAACATAGGCCTACATGGTATTAATACTTAGTTATATAAAACAAAACTGTGAACCCGTTAATTACTTATACCTGGTAAAAATATATAGTATTACACAATACATTGTAAATTTGTTAATTTTTGGAAAACGTTTCATTATGTACATTTTCAAGCAAGAATCCAATTACTGCTTTTGACTCGCATTGCAATCGCACTGTCAACGAATATAGTTTAAGTGTTAAGTTATTTCTATTCATGTGTTTTGGTCATTTACCACTTATAAGTTATTTATGGTCGTTTTTATGTTAATTTCTGTATATGCTTTACTGTTATGCAGTGTTATACTGACAGTTACGGTGGATGTAAAGTGCAAAACAAATCACGATTCTGAAAACAAAATAACAAATTACAAACGCAAATGCAAATATAAAAAACAAAATAACAATTAAGAAAACACAACAACAATTCCGAAAACATTATAACAAGTCAGAAAACACAACGACGATTCAGACAAACCGGAAGAGGTAGGTATAGTTTGAGACAGCGCCATTGGTTTGGGAATGGATTACTCACCGCTGATTGGACGAGACATCTGTCAATCAAGGTACAGGAAGAAGCACAGCGGAGTCCATTATATCATCAGCTCCAGTGGTGCCGATGGTAAATCACAAGTTATGTGTTTTTGACGCGATCGACCAGTGGTTCGATCCCATCTTTGGCCGAACTTTTTTTTTCTCTCCCTTTTCAAATCTCATATCGCATCGTAAAGGCATTTATTTGCTATAAAAATGAAGGAAATAATCAAAAAGTTGAAAATAAAGTATCGGGTAGGGTTTTACACTATGTTAAAATAGCAGGATGTTCTGCTATGTATACTAACGTTACTTGTTACAAATAGTGGCAATTATCTGCACTTCAGTATTGTAGTACATTATAAAACAGTATGCAATTATGAGGTATTGAGTGTAAATTATCATTTTAATTCAAATTATTAAATGGATACGGCCTTATTGGTACAATAAAGCCCTCTCTGCACCTACCCTAACCCTACCCGTTACTTTATTTTCAACTTTTTGATTATTTCCTTCATTTTTATAGAAAATAAATGGCTTTACGATGAGATATGAGATTTGAAAAGGGAGAGAAAAAAAAAAGTTCGGCCAAAGATGGGATCGAACCACTGGTCGATCGCATCAAAAACAGATAACTTGTGATTTACCACCGGCACCACTGGAGCTGATGATATAATGGACTCCGCTGTGCTTCTTCCTGTACCTTGATTGACAGATGTCTCGTCCAATCAGCGGTGAGTAATCCATTCCCAAACCAATGGCGCTGTCTCAAACTAAACCTACCTCTTCCGGTTTGTCTGAATCATCGTTGTGTTTTCTGACTTGTTATAATGTTTTCGGGATTGTTGTTGTGTTTTCTGAATTGTTATTTTGTTTTTTATATTTGCATTTGTGTTTGTAATTTGTTATTTTGTTTTCAGAATCGTGATTTGTTTTGCACTTTACAGCCACCGTAGACAGTCCTGACGGAATGACAATTTTCTATTTAGAAAGCAGCAAAATAATAATAATAATAATATTAATAATAATAATAATGCACTGAAGAACTGTAAGCTTAGTCCGAAGTTTAACAGTGTTTAATAAAAATAATTTTAATTTATAGTAAAGCTGTAAAAACACAATTCTAACAGTAATATCTTAATGACTTCATTTTTCAGATGATATGAACCTTCATGCTTTTATTTTGGAGAAAGCAGCAGGAAGCCGTTGAAGCCTGTTTCAGCAATGTTTTCTCAGACAGCTAATTGCCACACCACCAACTCAACGCACACTTGTGAGAGGGAGAATGATGCAGAGAGCCTGGGCCGTGTTATCCTAACGACCAATATGAGCTGCAACCCAGGGCCCCGAACACTAGGGGGCCCCCGAGTCAATTCTGTTTTGCATTTTATATAAGGCTGCCAACCGTTCCGTATAATATGGAATCGTTCCGTATTTAAGGCATAAGTTTGTCCTGTATTTGCAGGCATAGGCCATATGACCACCTAGACCAGGGGTCTGCAACCTTCAACATCAAAAGAGCCACGAATAAAATTCATGTGGAGCCACAAAATATTTGATACCCAAATAAAGATAACACGGCATAGTTAAAGTTTTATATTCAGTTATGTTACAGGGCATGCAGGGACGTAGCAATCATTTCAGAAGTGAGAGGGACAGAAATGTCAAATGTAATAATAATAATAATAATATTTATTTATGTATGTATAATTGACAAAAAAAAAATCTCTTACGTTTAATTGGCTAAGAAAAAAAATACACTGCTGGACAATAACCAATAATTTGTCTTCTATAATATTTTTGATAAATATTTTACTAATGTCAATTTTATGGTTATGATTGTACAATCAGTATATATATACTACAAACACATTTTCCATTTTTATCACAAAATAAGGCAGAAAATATTTTTTATAGCTTCTGTACTGTAATTTATGCTGTCAATTACCACTGTATCATTCATATATGTGTTCCTGGAGCACAAAAGCAGTCATAAGTAACACAGGTATATTTGTAGCAATAGACAACAATACATTGTATGAGTCAAAATTATACATTTTTCTTTTATGCCAAACATCATTAGGATATTTAGTAAAGATCATCTTCCATGAAGATATTTTGTAAATTTATTACTGTAAATATATATAAACTTCATTTTTGATTATATGCATTGCTAAGAACTTCATTTGGACAACATTAAAGGCGATTTTGTTCAATATTTAAATTTGTTTGCATCCTCAGATTCCAGATTTTCAATTAGTTGTATCTCAGCCAAATATTGTCTGATCCTAACAAACCATACATCAATGGAATGATTATTTATTCAGCTTTCAGATGATGTATAAATCTCAATTTCAGAAAATTGACACTTAAGTGGTTTTGTGGTCCAGGGTCACATATTACCTGGAGAAGACTTGAAAAACACATATCGTCTTCACGTTTCATCCGTTAAGTTTTCTGCTTGATATTCAGCTTAGCTACAGCGATTGCGGGTGCGGGATGCCTGTCAAAAATTATTATTACTTCTCATATGAGTCCGTTTTGGAGTTTCTGCGCGAGAGCGTCCCCCGGCTTCGAGTATGAATGAAACATACAGTGCATGAGAGTGTTCAGCGCTCCGTGATATCGTTTTGGATACGAATAAAACGTATCCAAAACGACGTGACTATCTTTTCTCTTTTAATTTAAATCTAGATTTATTCACATTGGCCCTTGAAAACCTCTACTTTAACACACTTGACCGAGAAAAAGTGCAGGGGAAGAGTTTAGGTTGTATTAAAAGTCGGGGGGACCCTCACCCGCGTACACCCGTACAGAGAGCCACCACAAAGGGATGAAAGAGCCGCGGGTTGCCGACCCCTGACCTAGACCATACAAATAACAAATAAATTATTCTTTTTCCAAAGCATTGTTTGAATTGCGAACGTAGCCGCTCAAGGAAGGCGTTATGACCAAGCGATCGTCTGCCGCTAGTCGCTCCCGCTTCACAACGAGTGGGGCTCGCGTTATGATTTCTGCAAATCAGTTTGGTTGAATGCAAAGACGTGATTATTGATCGTAAGCACAACATCCAGCTAGAAAACATACTACCTTTTACTGTTTACAATTGTTGGACCGAGGCCATGGAACAATTTTGAACGCTTCAAATTCTGTCTACGAGTTTAAAACTAAATTGAAATCTTATTTTCTTACCTTGGCTTTTTAAACTTTAAGTTTGTAGGCTATGTTAAATTATCTTTTGAGTTTACTTATGTTTTACTTTTTACTGGGTTTTTATTTTATTTGTACAGCATTATGGTCAACTGCTGTTGTGTTTGTTGGTGCTTAATAAATACAAATACCTGAGGGAATGTCTTTCACTGTTGTAAGTTAATGTTGTTAAATAGAGAAACAAAATTATACATTTTTAAAATGTTTATAACTTCTAGCGCATTATAAGAAGAGCAGGACAAAGCCCTTTTAGTGGAGAGTGATATTCATTTTATTTGCTGGGCTGTCACTGATTTGTAAGATCACTACTCGAAAATATTGTTTAATTTAGGCTATATACAGGTGCTGGTCATATAATTAGAATATCATCAAAAAGTTGATTTATTTCACTAATTCCATTCAAAAAGTGAAACTTGTATAATGTATACATTCATTTCACACAGACTGATATATTTCAAGTGTTTATTTCTTTTAATTTTGATGATTATAAGTGACAACTAATGAAAACCCCAAATTCAGTATCTCAGAAAATTAGAATATTGTGAAAAGGTTCAATATTGAAGACACCTGGTGCCACACTCTAATCAGCTAATTAACTCAAAACACCTGCAAAGGCCTTTAAATGGTCTCTCAGTCTAGTTCTGTAGGCTACACAATCATGGGGAAGACTGCTGACTTGACAGTTGTCCAAAAGACGACCATTGACACCTTGCACAAGGAGGGCAAGACACAAAAGGTCATTGCAAAAGAGGCTGGCTGTTCACAGAGCTCTGTGTCCAAGCACATTAATAGAGAGGCGAAGGGAAGGAAAAGATGTGGTAGAAAAAAGTGTACAAGCAATAGGGATAACCGAACCCTGGAGAGGATTGTGAAACAAAACCCATTCAAAAATGTGGGGGAGATTCACAAAGAGTGGACTGCAGCTGGAGTCAGTGCTTCAAGAACCACTACGCACAGACGTATGCAAGACATGGGTTTCAGGGTCCATGTAAAGCCACTCTTGAACAACAGACAGCGCCAGAAGCGTCTCGACTGGGCTAAAGACAAAAAGGACTGGACTACTGCTGAGTGGTCCAAAGTAATGTTCTCTGATGAAAGTAAATTTTGCATTTCCTTTGGAAATCAGGGTCCCAGAGTCTGGAGGAAGAGAGGAGAGGCACAGAATCCATGTTGCTTGAGGTCCAGTGTAAAGTTTCCACAGTCAGTGATGGTTTGGGGTGCCATGTCATCTGCTGGTGTTGGTCCACTGTGTTTTCTGAGGTCCAAGGTCAACACAGCCGTATACCAGGAAGTTTTAGAGCACTTCATGCTTCCTGCTGCTGACCAACTTTATGGAGATGCAGATTTCATTTTCCAACAGGACTTGGCACCTGCACACAGTGCCAAAGCTACCAGTACCTGGTTTAAGGACCATGATATCCCTGTTCTTAATTGACCAGCAAACTCGCCTGACCTTAACCCCATAGAAAATCTATGGGGTATTGTGAAGAGGAAGATGCGATATGCCAGACCCAACAATGCAGAAGAGCTGAAGGCCACTATCAGAGCAACCTGGGCTCTCATAACACCTGAGCAGTGCCACAGACTGATCGACTCCATGCCACGCCGCATTGCTGCAGTAATTCAGGCAAAAGGAGCCCCAACTAAGTATTGAGTGCTGTACATGCTCATACTTTTCATGTTCATACTTTTCAGTTGGCCAAGATTTCTAAAAATCCTTTCTTTGTATTGGTCTTAACCCTAATGGGACGGCCGTATCGCCGGCGATACCAACTCGTTTTTTTTAAGACCGGTGCAAAAGACATTAAAAATACTCCGTCGATTTTGGTCGTACAGATAAGTGTTATACATCAATTGAAACTTTGAAGTGTCTATTATTTTTGTGTACACTCACAATAACAACAAAACTTTGTGGTTTTCGAAAAAAAAAAGAAAACAAACAGGATGCGCTCTCTGTCTTCTCCATCTCCGCGAGCTGCTCTTCAAAAAACGTCACTAAAATGAACTGTAACTCAGCGAAAACTCAACCCACGGACATGAGTTATATCTATAGAAAGCTGGAAGTGTCTACTTTGAAATGAAGTAAGTCTTATCGAAAACAAACATTCTGTGATGAAGTAATCCGTATGAAACCAACACGATGTCCAGTCTGTCCCGTCTAACTCATTATTTCTAATGCGATCCCGCCCCCTCGCGTTCACATGTAAATATCACGCGTGAGCCGCGTGCTCGTGGAGACGCCCAAAAACAAAGGCTGATGTTCCTCGCGCTAACATTACTGTTCGTTTCTGGAAGAAGACACGCTGAATAAAAGCTGGATTTGCCTCAAAATAAGAGCAAGAGTTCATCCAGAAGAGAAGAGCGATCTGATGAGTAAGTAATGTTTCTTTTTTTTGCATTAGTTAACGTGTTATTGTGACTCAAACTTGAACACGTTTATTTTTTTCTCAAACGACCACATGATGAATGCTACAATGTTTAGAAAACTGTTTAATGTTCACAAATGGATTGAATAGCGTGCTAAACGATAATAATTAGTTTCTCAGATATAAAATATCCTTTTTTATAGTACAAAGTACATCTTTTGTAGTACAAAGCCATACATACTAGGCTATATGACTACAAAATCATAGTTCGTTTTTTCTAAACAATAATAATTAGTTTCTCAGATATAAAATGTATTTTTTTGTTTACGATAGTACAAAGCATGCGTGAGTCTATAACACATATATATAAAAAGATGCTCCTGATATTAACATGCTCACAAATGTTTTTGTTGTGTATTTTTTTTAATCGGAGACCTGCACCACAGATAATGAATCCTGATGACCTTCTTCAAACTCAGAATCAGATGTCCAACTACACTGATATTATATGGTAAAACAAGCTCCTTGACCACTGATTATGTTGTTTTTTTCTTCTTGAATCCATGGAAAGTAGCAGAAACACTCAAATAACACACGTAAATATCAGGCATGATTAACTTGTCACTTGTTGAACAGAATCTGTTGCAGGAATGACTCAAAGTTTGTTCACATCTCTGTGGTTAGATCAGTGTGCACAATAATGGGTCTTTGACCTTCATTATGTATGTTTTGATTATACGGTGTTGTAAATAAAATACAAATAATAAAAAAAACATTTGTTCAATCTCCTCACATTCTCTCTTACCTGCCTCAAAGTCAGTCACACTGATGGGCCATTAGCAGCTTTAGGGGAGGGCCCTTTGTGTCTCAGGTGAGAATCACTTAATATTCAAGGACATTGTCACTCCCTCGCATACAGACTTTCAATCACAAAACATGTCTTAAAAAATTTTAATCAATGTATTGTTTTCTGTAAATGAGTAAGCAGAATGATTCTCACTTAATTGTGAAGTAAATATTCTAGCCAACAAGACTGATTACACTAAAGTCTTATTCAGGACTATTTAGTGTGGGTTTTATGGCCTTATTTCAGCTACATTTGTTTTCCCAAAACTTACTAACCACGCATAATATTTTTTTTCTAAAAAAATACAAAGATGTACATCCATCTTGGTCACATAATATTGTAGCAAAGTTTGTGCTGAATACAAAAACAAATACATGTTGGTCATTAGTATGTTATAAGTAGCTGAAATAAGCACAAATATCAGGACATGTCAAAACCTCTCAAGGGCCCCAAAATCACCTCAGACCCCAGAGGGTTAAGTAATATTCTAATTTTCTGAGATACTGAATTTGGGGTTTTCATTAGTTGTCAGTTAAAATCATCAAAATTAAAAGAAATAAACACTTGAAATATATCAGTCTGTGTGGAATGAATGTATACATTATACAAGTTTCACATTTTGAATGGAATTAGTGAAATAAATCAACTTTTTGATGATATTCTAATTATATGACCAGCACCTGTACAGTGGGGAAAATAAGTATTTGACACATCAGCCTTTTTATCAGTAAGGGGATTTCTAAGTGGGCTATTGACACAAAATTTCCACCAGATGCAGCCATCAAGCCAAATATTGAATTCATACAAAGAAACCAGAACATTTAAGTATACAAGTTGAGTCATAATAAATAAAGTGAAATGACACAGGCTTAACGCGGCACTGCACAGAGCTGCAGTTTAACACACGCATTTTATTTATGTAAACATGAGAGCAAAATTAATAATGTGTGCGTTAAAATATGTGACTATGAGAGCAAAAATGTATGTATGTGAAAGGAATGTAAGTGTTTGAGAGTAGAAATATATGTGAAAACAGAGAATATAAGTAAATGTATATGTGTGTGAGAGCACCAGAATGAATTATGGCTTGTATGGCCCTTTATACATTATTCTGAATAAATTTTACAGTAAGCGCACATATAATCACTGCTTTTGTGTTCTGTATGATATTATTCAACCATTTAAAACACATTTCTGTACCCAATGTTATAAACTTTTCCTTGAAATAACTGTAAATAAATATGAACTAGATTAACTAAATGAAACAAATTTTACTGTAATAAATTAGGAGAGAATAAACCTGATTAAGATTTCAGAAAATAAATTATAATTAAAAAACAAAATAAAAACATTGTAATCAAAACTACATCACAAAAGCTACCTATGCATGACACAAACAATAAATGAAAACGTCACTATTCACAGACTATATTGACTATGCAGGTTTGTTTAAATATGACAAAACTGTTTTGAACCTCTTTCTTAAGGTGTTATTTACAAGAAACTATTTGAAAACCAGATCCTTAAAACTTCTTCATTGTTGGCTGTAAGAAAATATTACACTCTTCAGTGCACTTTTGTTGACTCTGTTCTTAAATATGACATTTACAGAATGATAATGTTTTTTTATTTTTTTAACTTTTGTCTTTACATTTATACATTTAAGTACAGTAGACTATAAATGGGAAAGTTACACTTATCAGCATTGCTACAGAATGCATATTACAACAAAAATCAAGACTATATATTTTACAGACACCTTCATTTTAGAGATACAAACTAAATGCATTAAAATTTTTGTGTTAAAAATACAATGTTTTCAAGCTTTAAAGGCACAATATGATTGTATACATGCTATACGTTATATAAGTATACACATGTGCAAAGACCAACATTAAAACTAAACATATCATTCCAGTCATTTAAAACTGGCAATTAAATACAGTTGAGTGAACCTGTAAAACAGCAATTATCTGTGCAATACAGACTATGCATTTATAAATGAATCTTTAGTAAAGCATACAAGAGTTTACAAGTGGGTAAAGGACATGTAACCTGCAGAAGATAAATATGTGTGTGTGTGTGTGTGTGTGTGTGTGTGTGTGCACTTTTGTACTGCTTTATCACAGATGTTAAAGTTAAATTCTAATTGCAATTAGCGTAAAAATCACCATCAATTCACACCTGAATGTAAGCCTGAGTGCACTCGCAGCTCAGGTTAGAGGATTTTGTTTGACTGTTTGTGTTTGATGGTGTGGTTGTGCTTTTAGTCTTCCTCCACCAGATCAGAGAGCTGATCTTCTCTCTGCATTGAGACGAGCCATAGTAGTAGAAAAGAGGGTCCAGAAAAACACTTGCGCTCCCCAAACACACAGCGATCAGGTAATATTTCCCCTCCTCAATGCTGCCTCCAGTGGCTAAACGAACACAGTGATATAACAAGATGACATTGGTTGGTCCAAAGCACATTACAAACTCACTCAGCACAGCTATAGCCATAATCACAGCTCTCCTTTCCTTGTTTGAGTATGATGTTGCCAAGTGATTAGGCTTGGTAGTGAGCACATATATGATGATAGAGTAACTCACTAAGATGATGACCAGCGGCAAGAAGAAGTAGAGGCAAGAGAGGATGGAGAACAGGTACGCATACACCTGTGTGTGATACAGCACGTCGTGGCAGGTGACGCCCACATCCTTTATCTTGAATGTTTGTGTTATGGAGAGAAGTGGCACGGTACCAGCGAGTGCCAGCAGCCAGACCAGCACACATACGCATGTGGCTTTCCTTGTGCTCCTCCAGGTGAAAGAGGCGATGGGAAACGCCACGCCGAGCAGCCTGTCCACACTCATGCACATCATCAGCAGTATGGAGCAGTACATGTAGCAGTAGTAAGCTGCACTGAGCACACGACACGCCGCCTCACCGAACACCCAATCTGAAGCGTTCATCTGGTAGTGGATCTTCAGAGGCAGCAGCAGGGTGAAGAGCAGATCCACACATGCCAGGTGAGACATGTAGATCACAGCTGGCTTCTTCTCTCGAATCCTACAGGTGAACGTCACCAAGGCCAAAGCGTTCAGGGGCAAACTAATGAGGATGATGATGATGCAGAACGAGGGCATGACGCGTGTGACCAGCAGGCCTTTGAGGAAGTTAACAGACTCGTCTGAGATGTTGTATGTGTCCTGTGTAGTCTTGTTGCAATTCACTGCATCCAGATTGGTGCTGTTACATGGCTGTCTAAATTGAATAATTTCTTCATATTTGTAGTCAATAAGGCTAATGAGTGAATCTGTAAACAAACATGCAATAAATAAATACATAAATAACAACAACTTTAAAACTTCTCAACACCAGACAAATATAGGTGAACAGAGGGCTTTTCACTCTTGAAATAGTTAGGCCTAATTCTTAGTCATTCTAAACTAGAGGGCTGCATTGGGATTGGGTTCACACGGGTCCCGTGGGAGCGGGTGGTTTTACCTTTACTGTGGGCAGGAATGGGTGGTCAAAAAAATTTAGTGCGGGTCCCACAGTCCCATGATTTGGCACATACCCAGTCAGCATTTCAACATTGATTCACCGGTGAATCAACGTCAGATACCATGGTTAAATCAACGTTGAATTATGTTTCGATTTTGCAAATTGAATTAATGTTGATATTGTGATGTTGTTTCACCTTAGAAATCGCGATGTTGTTTCACTGTCTTACCTTTTAACACGGGTGAATACACAACTGTACATTCAACTAGAACCTAGTTCGCATTTAGATACACACTGTACATGCATAAAAGTTGAAAATCAAATGACTGGCAGCAATGGCTTTATAATCAACTTCAATAAACTACAACATGCTCAATATTGTAAAACCCTTGTACTTTTTTGACTGAAACCAGTTGATCTTTTATTTTTGGTGGAAAACTATAGTTTCTGTGAAAACAGGCAAACAAATGTGTCTCATTAGAAGATATTTGTACATGTGTGCAGTGGAAATGGGTGAAACAGTTCAAGAATGGAACCTGCAACAGAAACCATGTCAGTGGTAAAGAGGTATTTTATTTTGAAGAGACAGTCGGCTTGAAATTCTTTGTTTCTTCAAAAAGTCAGATCCAACAGCCTTGTGCAGTGCTACTGTGTCGTTGTCCTGTATAAATGAAAACGGCAAAAATAAATTCTCATACTTAAAATATAATATCAACTTTGATATTGTGAAATATTTTTAACTGAAAACACTGAATACAAAACAAATCACGTACAATATTTTCACTTTACTGTTAAATAACTGAGGTTGGAAAAAAGTGCACAACACTATTATTAAACACTTTTTAATGCATTCAGATGAAAGTTTACAATATTGACCAATTATTCACAAGCAGTTTTTCAGAGCCCCCAGTTATACTGTTTTAATCAGAAACCTAACTAAGTGTATTTAGTAAAACAAGTAAAGTCAAATTAAGTACATTTTTAGTAATTTAAGTAAAATCGGTAACACTTTAGAATACCGTTCCTTCGTTACTGAATAACTACACAGGAACAAGTGACTAATACACTATTAACATTGTGGTAACTACCATTACCTAACATGAAACTCTGATTAATGATTTAGTAAGTAATAGCACTCAGTTGAAAGTGGTAGTTCACTATTAGCTAATCAATAACTACTATTTTTTTATATAAATCCTGGAGAACTACTAAGAACTAATGTATACAGGTTCATAATTAACGTGAATTATGCATAATGTATAATTAATTCCAAAATGAAGATCATGGTAACCCACTAGTAATGATGACTCAAGCATTATTAAATCCTTCTAAAGGAACTACTAATTACTTGCATCAGTATTCTAAAGTGAAAATCATCATAACTCCCTAATATTGACTAACGTCATTGCAAGATTTTGAGATATATGTAAGGATTTGGATAGTAATGACTCATGTGTTACTACATTTTTCTGAAGAAATTACTAATTAATTGGATCAGTATTCTAAAGTGAAGATCACGGTAACCCACTAGTAATAATTTTTAAGTGTCACCAAATCTAGCAAAATGAATTACTAACCAGAACCTTCCAAAAACCTCAAAAGTTTACTTCAGTAATTACTAAGGAATTATCATGATCTTCACTTTAGAATACTGATCCATATAATTAGTAATTCCTTGTGAAGAATTTGGTAATGCTTGAGTCATTACTAGTGGGTTACCATTACCTTTACTTTAGAATTAATTATACATTATGTATTATTCATATTAATTATGAACCTGTATACAGTAGTTCTTAGGGAGGTATGAAAAAATAATAGTTACTCATTAGCTAATAGTGAACTACCACATTCGACTATCACTATCACTTACTAATTAACTAATTAGAGTTTCTTGTTAGTTACTAGTAGTTAATAGAGTGATAATATTGCGTTACTCATGTGTCCATTCATTAATGATGGAACAGTATTCTAAAGTGTTACTGTAAAATCAAAACCTATCAGAAAACGAGGGGTGAGAACCAGAAGGGAGTAAGTGACATTTTTGGTGAAATGGAGATATATGTATACATCAAATGAAAGCTCTTAATGAGCTCTTTCTACTGGCAAAAGTACTGTCATCCATGAGTGCACACATTTGTATTATAAACAATTGAAATCAGTACAGAAAGTCAGATCAAACTATAGTCAAATTTTTGTTTTGGCTCTCCTGTAAAGTTGGTGAAATGTCACTTACGCCCTTCTGCTTCTCACCCCTCGAAAAGGTCAATGAATCTCTACCACAAGTGACAGTGCAATGTAACAGATGAACAATTCCTTACCAAACTGCCAATAATTAGCTGGATCCTTGACGACTCTACAAGGTGACAGAAGAAATAGTTTACTAAGAAGTTCTTAAAAAGCAGGATTTCATTTTATACCATTCCTTTAAACAATCCTATTTCATTTAAATTGTATCAACATTTGCCATTATATATTCAGAAAACACGAACAGAGTATGTCATCTTTGAGACTGTTATTATACAATTAAAAATTGAAACACACCTAAAGCATGGCATTCACATCAGAAAAATGTGAATCTCTAAAAGACAGACATTAACAACAACATCAGACGAGCTAATACTCTAATTGCGATTAAAAAGACTCAAAACTTGTAAACTCTTGTATGCTTTACTATTTTTGAAAGGTAATAAAGATAGTGATTTTCTTACCTGATTTTGCCAGTATGTCTGCAGGACCTTGCAGCTCACATCTGACCCTTCCTCTGTGTTCACATTACAGTTTTTGTCTTCTGTTGACATGTCACAACTCAAATTCGCTTAAAGTAAAAATTTAACAGGCAAATATAAAATAGTTCGGGACCGACCGAACAATTTCAATGAGCAGCAGATCACAACCTCACTCACAAAGACCATAACAGTCATATTTTCAAACTTAAAAAGGTGCGCACAGTTTCATTGGCCAGTTTCCTGGATGACAGCCAGATTAACCAATCATGAATCAAAGCAATAAGGTAAAACAACCAATAGGAATTGTTTCAGCGTGGTAACTAGGGGTGTTGCGATATACCGGTATTGACGATAACCGTGATATTCCAATCATAAAATATTAACATCTTGTTAATTGAGGGTGTGATGATATACCGGTATTGGTGATAACCACAATATTTAAAATGAACAGAACACTTATGATAACACGACACGCAAATACTCCAGCACCAGTACCCAGAGCCGGCGCCAGGGCACCTCCATCAGGGGGGCATTTGAATTTCTAGGGGGGGGGCACAAATCACGTTGTGTGTGTCGGGGGGGGGGGGTAATCGTGCAATCTGTGATCGTGTGCAGTTGCTGACGCTCGCTAAAGCATGCAATCACATTCTTATGTGCGCTGTTTCACTTTCGCTTTCGAAATCGATCACGTTCAGCAAGGAGGGGAGAGGATGAAAAGTGGGGGGGCACAGTAACTCGTTTGGGGGGTCACGGCCCACGAATGCCCCCCTTTGGCGCCGACCCTGCCAGTACCTGGTTGAGCTCCCAGGTGGCAGTATTGTGCCTTAACGCTGACACCTTTCAAACAAGAAGAAGACGCAGCGTGCGGCCGCGCTACTCAGAGAAGAACCATGTTCAATATTATACAGACAGTAAGTAGCCACTATTTTACTAGTCATGGAATGGGAAACGTTACATTAACCTGTTAACAGCGGTTTCCTGAATTATATATTTAAATAAAGGGGTGATTCTTTTTATAAGTACCATGTTTTTTTACTCGTCTATTTGTTGTATTTGTATTTGCAATCAAGTCATGTGTGCATAGCACCTGATTTCTTTGTTTAAATCTATTACATGATTAAAACAAATCTAGAAAAACTGAGCAACCACATTGCTGCATTAAACTCTGTAAAATGTTAAGTTGGTCACAGTGCCATGCCCTGTGAAAACTGCCTGTACTCTGATTCTGCTGTAAATGTATAAAGCAAATTGCTTTGTCAGACTGGGGGGCTTTTTACCCCACCCATGGGGGCTTTTACCCCACCCATGGGGGCTTTTACCCCACCCATGGGGGCTTTTTACCCCACCCATGGGGGCATTTTACTCCACCCATGGGGGCTTTTTACCCCACCCATGGGGACATTTTACTCCACCCATGGGGGCATTTTACTCCACCCATGGGGGCTTTTTACCCCACCCATGGGGGCTTTTTACCCCACCCATGGGGGCATTTTACTCCACCCATGGGGGCTTTTTACCCCACCCATGGGGGCATTTTACTCCACCCATGGGGGCTTTTTACCCCACCCATGGGGGCATTTTACCCCACCCATGGGGGCATTTTACTCCACCCATGGGGGCATTTTACTCCACCCATGGGGGCTTTTTACCCCACCCATGGGGGCATTTTACTCCACCTATGGGGCAAAACACCCCCTTGGTACAAATTTAGTTTTTGTTAAAAATCTAATAACATGAAAACTCTGGACATTTTCACACTTGGTTTATAATTTATGTCATTGTCACTAAAACTATAATAACTTTTCTGAACACATTTAACTTTTGTTTCACAGAAACCCCACTATACCCTGTGGTACAATCAACATATGAGCTCTTCCACTTGGAATAATTGATTATGAACTGTAGTAATGATCTCATGTCACATGATGTTACAAATTGCTTCTAAAGGTCTGGAAACTTTACCTAGATAATCGTATATGGGATAGTTTTTGGATACGTTTTCTGAACAGTTTGTTCCAGGATATTCTCCAAAACAGTCTCCATACACCACCCCATCCAAAAAGGAATCATTTTCTGCTGTCTCATTGGTCTCTGTCGTAACAGTGAAATTGCGTTCAGAGGCATCTGTAACCAAACATACAAAACATTAGGTTTTTATTGCATTACCAGACAAATAAAGGCGAGTGTAACACATTTGCTAAGAGGCCATGAAGAACATGTTTATCTTATTAACTCCAGTCAAAACACAGGGCCATTTACTGTAAATAGTACTGTTAGCAGCTTGTCTCTTGTAATTGATAAAATGCAGGGGTTTTTATCTTCCTGCGTAAATTCAAAAACTTAATTAGTTTGTTTCACACTTCAAAATTAATAAAAAAGTCATAAAATGTGAATTAAAGCAGATGAGCAAGCCATGAAAGTCATAGCACTTTTAATTACCGATGTACTTACCACATGTATGCACATATATAATAGAAAGCAAGAGAGCTTTGACCTCCATAAGCACTGATTAAATCTAACTCTAGATTTTAAAGTCGTCAAAGGTCAGAATCAGATGGACAGACACCCGTGCTGTGTCTGTCACAGAGTGCCCAGTCTCTTCTGTATGGTTATGCCAGGATGTGACACGGGACATTTTCAACTATTCAGCAAAAGGAGGTGCTTCAGAAAACCCTCAGGGGATCTATGAGGTTTGCCATTATTGGTTTTACTAGTAGTTTTCAGAGCAAAACATTTAGTCACTTTGACAAGTCACAAATTAAATAATACAAAATGCATGCAAAAGTATAATGGAAATTCCTCCAGAGTTTTTAAAGTGGTGATTCACCAAAAAGAATTACATAGGTAAATATAGTAAAATTATTTTGTTTCCCTTGGACTGCCAATTAACTAATTTGAGTTTGGGTTACATCTTTCATTTGACTAAATCTGTATTGGTTTGTATGGCAACAATGTTGCATTGGTATTCCTACACTACAAACAACAATAGCAATACAGTTTGTAATACAGATGTTGTCTTACAACATGGCAACATGTTGCCGTCACACTAGATTATATTACATTTTGAGGAAGCAGCAGAAACAGGATGATAGAATGGTTTTATTCCATGCTGCCATCTCCACTGGTCTCAAAACTCAAAGAGGTGTGTAAACCAGCAGTAGATTGTCATTTTCTGCTTGTCTTTCACTTTGCAACAACATAACCTTGTTTCTACAAAGACATCCAGCATGTGTTCTACAAACAACATCAGACGTGTTTTTCTTTTATTTACATGAGAACATGACAGGTTTGTTTTTGTTTTTTTTTTGCCTATATGCAAAAATCAGACTGACATGGATTCCCATAAATGTTATTTAAAGTCCGTGTAAAGAGAATTCTGAGAATTGTTTCTAAACTAGTGCTGTCAATCGATTAAGTTTTTTTTTTAACTAATTAATCGCATGTTTTTTTTTTCTGAAATGAATTGTGATTAATCCCACCTAACATTAAACTTTTTAAATATACTTTTGTGTTGCAATAATTTCACATTTAATCTTCAAATTAATGTAGAAACAACATAAACACTATTTTTAATATTTGTTTAATGGTATCTTTTATTTATAACTGAAGGCCAGTATCACTGATACCAATACTACTGATGCCTCCATAAAATTATTATTTTTTTCCTAATATTTAACCATTGACTATAGCCGTTCAACATTAAAGTATAATTGAGAGCTATCAATTTTAATATTTATTAGACTTTAATAAAATAACTTCTAATTTAAGTGAACTTTAAACAATCTTCACATAAATCCATTATAACAAATGTCATATTTAGCTACCTGTGCCATTCAGCAAGTAGGAAATTTAATAAAGTTATCAAACACTAAATTCTAAATTAAATATAGATGAATCCTTAAAGCTATAAAAGTTATCGATTTCCTCTTTTTTCTTTTGTGATGAACAGACATCACAGCAGCAGGGTTAATATGTTATTTTGGGTGCTGATTCTTTAAGAGCTGCCGCTGCTGAACATGATGCTAATCTCACGCATCATATTTTCTCTCAACTCTCTTTACCTTTTCTGACCCACTTCAGGTCTTAAAGTCTCTATTAATGAGTTGACGAGTTGAATCGGGTGTGTTAGATGAGGAGACAGTGCTGGGCTGCTCCAGAACAGTTTTGAAAACCATTTCAGAGACATGTTTTTAAATGTGACTCATATATAACATATAATACATACATGCACAGTTTTAAGGCAGCTTTAATCGCCTTCATGACTTAACTGACCACGGCATTGCATGCACATCGTTTCTTTTGTGCTTTGATATGAAATGATAAAGGCTACAGTGCGCGCCGGCGCCTTTGTGCGTGCAATTGAAGAGCGTGCGCCGAGTACAGTACCGTTTTCCACACTCGTTTGACTCGCGCCTGACGCTGAAGTGGAGTGGAGTGGGCATCTGAAACGTCTCCTGTTTGATGTGCTCGTAAAGACGTTCTGTGACTAAATAAATGCAATTCTTAACAAGAAAAAAGAGACAGAGGCAGCAGTTCTGAGTGGGGTGGCTAATACTAGCCCCGCCCCTGCGTTAACGGCGTTAAATATTTTTAACGCATTAAACTGAAAAATTGAATCGCCTGCGTTAACGCGTTAATTTTGACAGCACTGTTCTAAACACATTATAAGTGTTAGAAATGTATTGCTGAAACACATTACAAAGACTTTTAAGTATGTAGTACTCAATTGTGGAGTTAAACCGTTAAACAGTTTTTCACCAATTCTGTGTTCAGGATTTTTTGGGTAAGGCTAAAACGGTGGCTCGATGACGCAATGGAGCCACCGAGCGTGGCCCCGCCCCTAACTCTATAATAACTACTAAATAACTCTAAACAACAGAAAGAATACAGGTATGTTGAGAGGTCAAGTAGTTTGTCTTTTTGAAAGTCTGTGATGTTAGATATACAGATTCTATGCAGGGACGGTTCAAGGGTGAATGGAGACCCGGGTCTTAGCCCAGAGACATCAATACGTGTCAGAATACATACAATTTAAAAACATGGAGCATTTACAATTCGCATCTAAAAACGCATGGAAACGCGAGCTGTAACGCTTTCTCTTTTTTCAAAGTGCATCGGAGCTTGCGCTCTCGTGGTGTCTGCCGTTGCTAAGCAACCATGAGCCGCGCTCGCCTCGAAGACGAGAAGGTTTCAACTCACTGCAGTGCTGACGTGGGTTGTTGTCTATTTGAGCACGTTTGCCGTGCGTCTACAATTAAATAACGACCTTGCACGCTCGAACATGTATGGCTGTATAAGGGTGATTCTTAGACTATGGGCACTTTTATGTTCTTTGGTCATATTTTTAAAAATACATATAATTTTGGACAAATTCCTCTTTCTTTGTCAAACTAACAATAAAACCACCTTAACTTTTTACTACCTTTCTATTATGATTTTTTCATACCTCCTTATAGGTGTCAAAATCACTGTTTTCTCCTTGTCGCACACCCAGACTTCTAAACTTCAACAATGAAAATACAGTTTAAAAATATGACTTATCTGGTAACTATTAATGTACCTGAATTAAGCACTAGTAAAAGAACTAAAAATACATTATAGTATTTAATGTGAGACCATTATCAATATTACTTTTTATACAAAATATAGCTGTCGCACAGTATTGGTGTCATTTCCACCACAACACTGTAATGTCACTTTAAAAGGTTTGTGTGAAAGATTGTTTAGGTGGTTTCTATAGAAATGTTCAGTGACATCAAAGCACATGTTGGACATGGAGGGAATTTAAATTTTCATCAACAACAAATGAAGAAAAATCAAGGTAAATATCGCATGATCAGTTAATTTATTTATCCTACATCATTTCCAAACATGCTGTACCTTCAAGGGTGTTTTTAAAAAGCTAAAAATTGTAAGTTAAATAAGAGTATTTTGCATACATGAAATGCTAAGTATTAATTCAAAGTTAATCAGTGAAGCTATCTTCCATTTTTTCACAAAAAAACTACAGAAATGTAATCTCCACCACACTGCCCTCTGTGGTGGAAATGACATTTATGGTTACAAAGTACAATTGATTTGTTTAATGACTTTGTGAATTGAGTTTAATGAGTGTGATGAGTTTAAGACATTTCTAAAAATATCTCTACTGTTTCTCAACATTCACGTTAATTCATTGTCATTTCCACAACACCCTGTCATTTACATCACCACACACATCTTTTAAAAATATTTAAAAAGTTCTCATCACACATTAAACATGTATCCACGATTTATGAGATCATGCTCTACTTAATATAAAAATTCAAGTTATTTAAGTTATATTTATTTTCTAATAAGCTCTTACCGAAACCAATATTACATTTCAGAGTGTGACAGGTGTACAGTTCAGCATTTGGTCCTTAGGGCAGTTAATTTATCTCATTGACAAATGTATAATTAATGTACATTGTGGAAAAACTGGTAAAACTAGTTATAAAAATCTTAGAAAATTCTTGAGTGGCTTAAGTTATTCTATTTTTAAATAACAGCTGTATATTGAGATGTGGTGGAAATGACATTTGTTCATTGCAGGTCGGAAAAATGTAAAATATTAACAATTTCTCTTGTAATCTAAGTTTGTCCTCTTACAGACCTTAAAACTAGACAAATTATGAAAAGACTGTCTTATGTGACTTTTGGACAAGTTTTCTTTATTCAACTTCACAAGGCTAAAAGTGCCCCTAGTTGAAGAAACACCCATAAATCCAATTAAGCTACTAGAGGTAGCATCAGTAGCACCCATAAAGCGCTATATAAATGCATCATTCATTCATTCATTCATTCATTCATCCATTCAGGTTGTAGCAGTATTTGATAGTTGAGAGAGATGGCCGCTTTCCCACGAGTGGGCATGGTTTCAGTGCCCCAGCATTTGAGAGCAGAGAGTCCTGCTTATCTTTCAAAGATTTTGATAGCTTATTTTAGTTACTTGCCGTGTTTTTTTTTATCATTCAAATTTGGCTGGGTGGTTAATAACACATTTTTCTGTTGTGTGACAAACTCAGAACACATATTTTAATATCGCTTTGCACAGACTTTAACTAGGACTTCAAAACACATATGAATATAGCTTTGTAAAAGTCTGATTTCATGTGAATTTATTTTATTTATTTATTTTTATTATTATTTTGTTTGCTGTTCACACTTGTTAAATATGATTGCTTTCCAATTGGATATGCGTAAAAATCAGATTTGGACTGGCAGCCTGAACAAGGCCATAGGGATAGCCTTCATGAAAACGCAGTCCAGAGCATTCAGAACCTTAGACTGGAGAACTTTGATCTTACAAAAGGGCAATGACCCTAAGCACACAGCCGAGACAATGCAGGAGTGGTTTATGGACAGCTCTGTGGATGTCCTTGAGTGGCAGCCAGAGCCTGGGCTTCAACCCAATCGAACATTTCTGGAGAAACGTAAAAATGTCTGTTGCCCCCCTCCCCATCCAATCTGACAGAGCTTGGGAGGTGAAGAGGTGAGGAAAATAATTGGCAGATAATTGCCAAATGCAGATGTGCAAAAGTAGTTCCATCATACTCAAAAAGACTTGTAAAAGGCTGTAACGGTGCTTCAACTAACTAATGAGTTGTCACAGTATGGCCCGTATTCCTCCGTCACTGATCATGTTCACCAGCACCTGATTAGTCATCATGCACACCTGCTCCTCCTCATCACAGCTCATCACAGTTGCTCTATTTAAGCACACTTCTCACTCCAGTCACTGTCGGATCTTAAAGTCACTAAGCTGCCATGACGTTGATCCCTGTGGATTCTACACGAACCTTCACTCTCCAGCGGATTGCTAGCTGAGTATACTTCCCTGTGTTACTTTCCTGAAGATACTTACACTCTGCCTTCCCTCTCGCTACCAGATATATCTGTGGACTCAAGAGACTCACGGGCTCTCTAGAAATCCTATCTGCCACTAACCTGCAAAGAGACGGAGATATAGTCATGATCCCGATGCACTGACGACTATACGTCTAGAAACCACTTACCTCACGCAAAGACTCTCACCACTGTTGTCTCACCATCCTGTGAATAAACTCACTGTTTCAACTCACCTTTGTGTCCGGCAGTTTCCGTTACAGAAGATCCGACCACAACCGAAGATGAGGAGGCAGTTAATTTTGGTTCCCCGAAGAGGAGGTTCGGGGCTCGGCAACCTGCCATTTGCCTCATCTCAAGCAATTCCGCCTCTCGAAGCGACGATGATGGTTCCGCCGCCTGAAGCGACGATGATGGTTCCGTCGCCCGAGATGGCGGAGATAATTCCGCCGTCGATGGCGAAGATGCTACCGCCGCCCGCGATTCGGAGGGTTCCGCCGGCCGCGGTGGATTATGGGCTACTGCCCGTTATGAGGCAGGAGCTCATGGATGAGGCTATTCCCTCAGGATTCCTGGCTCCTGTCCTCTTCCCCGAACTTGCTCCAGTGGCATTCCCACGCAAGTGCCCTCCAGTGGCATCCCCACGCAAGTGGCCTCCAGTGGCATCCCCACGCACGTGCCCTCCAGTGGCATCCCCACGCACGTGCCCTCCAGTGGCATCCCCACGCAAGTGGCCTCCAGTGGCATCCCCACGCAAGTGGCCTCCAGTGGCATCCCCACGCAAGTGGCCTCCAGTGGCATCCCCACGCAAGTGGCCTCCAGTGGCATCCCCACGCAAGTGGCCTCCAGTGGCATCCCCACGCAAGTGCCCTCCAGTGGCATCCCCACGCACGTGCCCTCCAGTGGCATCCCCACGCACGTGCCCTCCAGTGGCAGTTCCTCGCAAGTGCCCTCCAGAGGCTGTTCCACGCACGTGCCCTCCAGAGGCTGTTCCTCGCAAGTGCCCTCCAGAGGCTGTTCCACGCACGTGCCCTCCAGAGGCTGTTCCTCGCAAGTGCCCTCCAGAGGCTGTTCCTCGCAAGTGCCCTCCAGTGGCTGCTCCACGCATGTGCCCTCCAGAGGTGATCCTCGCATGTGCCCTCCCGTGGCTGCTCCACGCAAGTGCTCTCCAGTGGCTGCTCCACGCAAGAGCCGTCCCGAGTTCCCGCTGGTTCAGCCCAGCCGTCCCGAGTTCCCGCTGGTTCAGCCCAGCCGTCCCGAGTTCCCGCTGGTTCAGCCCAGCCGTCCCGAGTTCCCGCTGGTTCAGCCCAGCCGTCCCGAGTTCCCGCTGGTTCAGCCCAGCCGTCCCGAGTTCCCGCTGGTTCAGCCCAGCCGTCCCGGGTTCCCGCTGGTTCAGCCCAGCCGTCCCGAGTTCCCGCTGGCTCAGCCCAGCCGTCCTGATCGCCCCTATGAATCGGCGCCTCCAGAGCGCTCCCTAGAACCCGTTCCTCCAGAATGCCCACCAGAGGGGAGCTTCCCCATGAAAATTTTGGGGGGGGGCTATATATCCTCTGCCTGGGTGGTCGGGCCCAGAACCAAGGCCACGGAGATCCCTGACCCACCATGGCCTCCCGAGCCTCCAGTCCCGCCATGGCTTCCTGAATCTCCAGTTCCGCCCTGGATGCCTTCCCTGTGTCCATGTCTTCCACCGACATCCAGGGCGCCCACCCCCCCTCCCCGGGGTTGTTTTTACGTCGCGGGACGCGCCGTCCGGGAGGGGGAGGTACTGTCACAGTATGGCCCGTATTCCTCCGTCACTGATCATGTTCACCAGCACCTGATTAGTCATCATGCACACCTGCTCCTCCTCATCACAGCTCATCACAGTTGCTCTATTTAAGCACACTTCTCACTCCAGTCACTGTCGGATCTTAAAGTCACTAAGCTGCCATGACGTTGATCCCTGTGGATTCTACACGAACCTTCACTCTCCAGCGGATTGCTAGCTGAGTATACTTCCCTGTGTTACTTTCCTGAAGATACTTACACTCTGCCTTCCCTCTCACTACCAGATATATCTGTGGACTCAAGAGACTCACGGGCTCTCTAGAAATCCTATCTGCCACTAACCTGCAAAGAGACGGAGATATAGTCATGATCCCGATGCACTGACGACTATACGTCTAGAAACCACTTACCTCACGCAAAGACTCTCACCACTGTTGTCTCACCATCCTGTGAATAAACTCACTGTTTCAACTCACCTTTGTGTCCGGCAGTTTCCGTTACATGAGTTAAGTGTATTAATATTTATGCGATGTACTTACTACTTACAATTTTTTTTATTTTTTTTTAAATGTTATTGTCATTATGGTGCATTAGGTGTAGATTGATGTATGTATGTATGTATGTACATATTTCTTTACACATACATCATTTTAGATTTGACAAGAAAGGACTTGATGGGAAAAATGGGAAAATAGCACCAGAGGTAATGCTAGAGAGCAGTGGTAGCAGCCCGCTTTAGACCCCCTGTCACTATACATGGTACTGATGACAGCTTCACATTGCAAGCATTCTCTCCTTTTCTATTTAAGACACTCAGCACTGCATTATGCTTCATTATGCAAACTGCCATGTGGTGCTATGCAAAACATATGATGGGTTTTATGCAAAACAGTTGATAGGTCCTATGCAAAACAGATACTCTGAGTTTCTGCTCTGCATTTTATCCATCCAAATGCACACACAGCAGTGAACACACACCCACACTGTTAACAATTTCCCTGTATTTTTACAGACAGAATGGAGGAAAAAACCTTGGGAGGAACCAGGCTCAGTTGAGGGCCAGTTCTCCTCTGGCCAGACGAAACCCGAGGTTCAATTCCAACCGCAGACATGTCAGATTGTGTAAAAGGCTTATCTGATTCCCATGGTCTTGTCCCGATGGGGCATTTTAATTTATAATTTAATGTATTTGTTATATTTATGTTTTATTCATTATTTGAAGTTTTTCATTTATATGATTTATTCATTTGCTATAATTGTAATGTATAATTTAATGTGTTTATTGTTTCTCAGTCTATTTTTATAATGAATATTTGTTTTGTTCATTATAATTTTAATTTATAGTTTAATTCATTTAATATATTTCTGTTGTATATATATATATAGGTGCATCTCAATAAATTAGAATGTCGTGAAAAAGTTCATTTTTTCTTGTAACTTATTTAAAAAAGTTAAACTTTCATATATTTTAGATTCATTACATGTAAAGTAAAATATTTAAAAAAACATTTTGTTTTAATTTTGATGATTAGAGCTTACAGCTCATGAAAGTCAAAAATCAGTATCTCAAAATATTAGAATATTTACATTTGAGTTTCAATTAATGACCATCCATACAGTATAAATTCTGGATATCTCTTGTTCTTTGAAACCACAATAATGGGGAAGACTGCTGACTTGGCAATGATCCAGAAGACGAACATTGACACCCTCCACAAAGAGGGTAAGTCACAGAGGGTCATTACTGAAAGGTGTGGCTGTTTACAGAGTGCTGTATCAAAGCATATTAAATACAAAGTTGACTGGAAGAATTTGGGTAGGAAAAGGTGCACAAGCAACAGGGATGACTGCAAGCTTGAGAATACAGTCAAGCAAAGCTGATCCAAACACTTGGGAGAGCTTCACAGAGTGGTCCAAAGTTCTCTTTTCAAATGAAAGTAAATTTTGCATTTCATTTGGAAACAAGGTCCCAGAGTCTGGAGGAAGAGTGGAGAGGCACAGAATCCATGTTGCTTGAAGTCCAGTGTGAAGTTTCCACAGTCAGTGTTGATTTGGGCTGCCATGTCATCTGCTGGTGTTGGTCCACTGTGTTTTCTGAAGTCCACAGTCAACGCAGCCATCTACCAGGAGATTTTAGAGCACTTCATGCTTCCTTCTGCTGACAAGCTTTATGGAGATGCTGATTTCATTTTCCAGCAGGACTTGGCACCTGCCCACACTGCCAAAGGTACCAAAAGCTGGTTCAGTGACCATGGTGTTACTGTGCTTGATTGGCCAGCAAACTCGCCTGACCTGAACCCCATAGAGAATCATAGAGAATCTATAGGGTATTGTCAAGAGGAAGATGAGACACCAGACCCAACAATGCAGATGAGCTGAAGGCCGCTGTCAAAGAAACCTGGGCTTCCATACCACCTCAGCAGTGCCACAAACTGATCACCTCCATGCCACGCTGAATTGAGGCAGTAATTAAAGCAAAAGGAGCCCCTACCAAGTATTGAGTACATATACAGTAAATGAACATACTTTCCAGAAGGACAACAATTCACTAAAAATGTTTTTTTATTGGTCTTATGAAGTATTCTAATTTGTTGAGATAGTGAATTGGTGGGTTTTTGTTAAATGTGAGCCTAAATCATCACAATTAAAAGAACCAAAGACTTAAACTACTTCAGTCTATGTGCATTTAATTTATTTAATACACGAGTTTCACAATTTGAGTTGAATTACTGAAATAAATGAACTTTTTCACGACATTCTAATTTATTGAGATGCACCTGTATATATATATATATATATATATATATATATATATATATATATATATATATATATATATATATATATATATATAAAATATTTTATAACAATATGTCTTTACTATCACTTTTTATCCATTTAACACATCCTTGCTGAATATTACTGTTTTTTGTTTTGTTTGTTTTTTTTTGTTTTTTTTTCTGTATTTTTGATCAAATAAATGCAGGCTTGATGAGCATATGAGAAATTTCTCTAAAAATAGTAATGGGTCCACATTAAGGTGATCTCTTTTTGTTTGATGAAGATGTTATTGTTGTTTTTGTTCTTATTTTGCTGTTTTATTCCATTTATTCACATTTCCAGAATACCACTTCAGTAGATGAACATCAGTGCTTTTATTATTTTTTTTCCTAGCTGGGTATGGGCAGGATTTCCCCCTCCAATTTAATCACTATTGACTACAGATATTTTCATATTATTAATATCAATATGATATTATGTATTGCATTGCATTGCATTGCTATCTATCTATCTATACACACACACACACACACACACATATATACACAAATCAAGTAGAAGAGAGAGACTTATTTTCTAGTTAGCTGAAACTGAAATTATAAGTGTTATGTTAGAGCAGTAATGTAGTAATCATCAGAAGAATTTAGAAGATACACACATCTGAGATCTTTTATTTGAAACATTAAACAATGTTCTAGTGTGTTTGCTTTTTAACTTAGAATACAAAACTTTCTGCTTTTACTTTTGTAGCTATTTTGCTAGTCAGCTCCTGATGCAATGTCATTCACTGTACGTGCAAATTCAAATCGTCGCGTCTGGACGCGTCAATGGTGCTGTGAATGATCTGTCCAGAAATGACGCTGATCGACAGAACAAGTTTATTTTTAGAATACATTGCAATCTCTCTAAAATAGATGAGACAACTCACACACCTGCATTAGGAGCTGTACTTCTTTGCGTGACTATTTAGCCTTTTGCATCGCGTAGTTCGCAGCACCTGAAGGATGTGTTCTTTACGCAAACATTCAGAAGACGGGACCCACTTTGAAATTGATTAATTGCAGATGAGTGACAATTCAACAATATCCAATGAACAATGAGGCTAGAATTTGCTGCCCGACTTGACTGGTGGCCTAGCATATGAGGATGCTACATTAATGGAGGCCCCTCCTCAAAGCCCGAGGCCCTAGGGTGCCCAACCCTGTTCCTGGCGATCGACTGTCCTGCAAAGTTTAGCTCCAACTCTAATCAATGGTTTGATCAGAATCCAGATCTCTTTCATTTCCACTCAATTCTGTTCATGATTCACTCCAAACCTTTGCTCAGTATTTCATCTGTGCTTTTGCTTTTGTGTATTGATGCTGTTTCTGACAGAAGAATCACTTTTATTCTCAGCTTTCTCATGTGCTTCATCTCTCATTTCACACACAACATCTCTCTGTTTCTCCAGATTTACAGCATTTCTGTTCTGACACTCTTTCTGCATTCATCTGATGATGAGGATGATGAGGATGATGATGATGATGAGGATGATGATGATGATGAGGATGAGGATGAAGATGATTAAATAATGAATAATCTTGTGACTGAAGAATACAGGTGCATCTCAATAAATTAGAATTTTGTGAAAAAAGTTCATTTTTTCTTGTAACTTATTTCAAAAATTGATACTTTCATATATTTTAGATTCATTACATGTAAAGTAAAACATTTCAAAAGTTTTTTTTTGTTTTAATTTTGATGATTAGAGCTTACAGCTCATGAAAGTCAAAAATCAGTATCTCAAAATATTAGAATATTTACATTTGAGTTTCAATAAATGACCTTCCCTACAGTATAAATTCTGGGTATCTCTTGTTCTTTGAAACCACAATAATGGAGAAGACTGCTGAGTTGGCAATGATCCAGAAGACGAACATTGACACCCTCCACAAAGAGGGCAAGTCACAGAAGGTCATTACTGAAAGGTGTGGCTGTTTACAGAGTGCTGTATCAAAGCATATTAAATGCAAAGTTGACTGGAAGGAAGAATTTGGGTAGGAAAAGGTGCACAAGCAACAGGGATGACTGCAAGCTTGAGAATACAGTCAAGCAAAGCTGATTCAAACACTTGGGAGAGCTTCACAAGGAGTGGACTGAAGCTGGAGTCAGTGCATCAAGAGTCACCACACTCAGACGTCTTCAGGAAAAGGGCTACCAAGCCACTTCTGAACCAGAGACAACGTCAGAAGCATCTTACCTTACCTTTAAATAAAGAGCTATTCCAGTTATTATTATTAGTATTATTGTTTTACAAGCAGAATTACAAGAATAAATGTTAATAAAGAATAAAAAAGGACATCCTGGACTGAAGATGATAAAGTGTGTTGATCCCTATCTGAACCTTCAGAAGCAACAGAACAACAAAAATCAGGAGAGCAGAGACAACAAAGAAAAGATTCACTTCATACCAGTGTGGATTATAATAGACTCATACTACATCTAGAAAACAGTCATTTTTATAAAGATATATCAAATGTCTTAGACTTGCCATCATTAATTTCTGCAGGCTCTCATGATGAACCTGTCGAGAGTCATTCAGTGAGACATTGACAGATGAGATATAAACCGCTCAAAAGAGACTATATGAAGATGCAGCTGAATACAGTGGATTATTTGCAGTGTTGGGAAGATTACTTTGGAAATGTAATAGGTTACAGATTACAAGTTACCCTACTTAAAATGTAATAAGTAGTGTAACTTCATAATTACTTTATTAAATTAATGTAACTGATTACATTTGATAACTTTTTGATTACTTTTCTAAATTTCTAACTGTTTTCAACTGTTAATCATTTTCAAACATGTAAACCAGGCAGGGTTATCCTAAGTCTCAACACTGATTACTGTCAGACATTCACAATCCTTCATCTCTTGAATTAAGATTGTAATATTTTAATAATTCACTTTTAAATGGTGTTTATATTAATGTATCTTAGCAGTGTGTGGACACAACCACCCTACAATGATACAAATCTATTCACTCCTTTTTTTTTTAATTCCCCCCAAAACCTAAACAGTCTCAATTATCAAGCCTTTTAGATTTTATGAGCAGTATGATGTCACATTGGACAGGCCCCGCCCCAAACCCACTGAAGTACTGTCCCATATTAGCATATTTTCACTCTCAGCCAGTTGTACGAAGTCCATCATTTTCTCTGTGCTTGAACAGCTGTAGCAACACTATCTTGCAAGCAATGCAGGTATTTTGTAGTTTTGTAATGTAGAAGAACATGAGTGTTAATTGTCTCCTGACATCAGAGCCACTGAGGACGCAGTGCATTAATTTTGTTTTTGATGGTAATGCGCCACCGAATATGTCTGCGCAAATCATTTTACTCCAAACTGCTTTCTGAACGAGGGACAAATTCAAGGCTGGTTTTGTTCAAAAATTAAAACTCAAGGATAGATTAGTACCCATTGTTCGTGATCCAGCTGCACCTCCAGAAGATGTAAGTCTCACACTTTTTATTTTTCATGATTATTTGCAAATCGCCTTTGTTCTTCCACAGGAGAGGAGCGGAGTGAGCAGAACTCATTAGCATTTAAAGAGATATGCACTAAAAGGAGTCGGCTGTTGTTTTACATGACCACTGAGGAATTTTAACCAAAGCATGTTGCAGACATTTTATGAAGACCCAAACTTGTGGAAAATACCAACTTGTGGAAAATGGTCATCCGATATCCCCTTTTAAGCACAGCCACCACAAAATCAGACTTACTTTGAGATCATTTTGAGGTAAAATACATATTATAGAATTATTTTAATAGCTATGATACTGTTTTTGAAATCAAATCTTTGCATAGCTATGTCAGGAAACACTGGAATCTAACAATGCCTTGGGGAAAAAAACTGTTAATCTTAAAAAATTAAGCATAGCTATTCATAAACGCATATAGGAAATAAAAGAGTTATCGAATAAGCATGTTCTAAACTCCTGAAACATTGGTGTTTCATATTTTAGAGCAGTCACTGCAATTTATGAAAGAAATCAATTAAATCTGTATGTGGGAGTGTGTGTGAAAAAGTCAGATGTAACCCCCTTTGTAATCCTTTAAAATTTTCATAACTGTAATTTAATTACACTTTTTTTTTTCTCAGTAACTGTAACTGATTACAATTACTTTTATTTTGTAATTATATTGCGTAATTCCGTTACATGTAACTAGTTACATCCCAACACTGATCATTTGTCTGGAACTTTAATGAAGCAATAATAATAAATGACCCAAACTACTCCAGACCCAGACGACACCACAGGACTACAGTCTGTCTTTCTATTATACCGCTTTGGTCTGAAGAGATGCCATGAATTATTTGTCCAGGGGGTTTTCCTGGAGAACTGATGGACTGATCTTCAAAAATGAAAACATGAAAACAAATAAACTAATGTTTCTTTTATTTACAGTATGATTTTTGGTTACTTTGTCCATAAAACAATCAAGAATTCTGTCAGTGTCTTGTAAATATACTCCGATCGAGACTTTGCACACAATGTAATACAATCTCTCAATACACTCAAATGCAGACTCTAATATGGTTGGACATCAATTTGCACCATCTAGAGCAAAATAAAGAAACTGCGCTATAAAAATTAAACATTGTTCAAGATGATTAGAAATCACTTGAACACAAGTTTAAAATGTTTGTTCATGCAAATTCACATTCAAACATCAAGAATTAAACCAGCTGTCATTTTTGTATCATCATTCAGTAGCCTGATCTCTCAGTTTATTTATTTATTTATTTTTCATTACCGGTATTTCATTTTTCAAGTCAAATGCTATTGGTCAATAAAGGTCATGAATGGCTTATTTTTCAAGCATTAGAAAAAAACCTTGCATAAATAAATCAATATATGTATTATTATATATCCTTACAAAACAAGATTGAAATAAACTCTGAAAATCTTTCATTATCATCCTGGAGGATGTTATTTACTGAAGGTGATGCGATGGGAAACAACTGTCATGTGACTTAATGTTCTCACGAACGTGTGCTAAAATGTTTTTGAGGTTTCATGCAATATGTGGAAACTTTGGATGTTTAAAGTCAAAACAGATAATTGGTTCCTTGTCATCTTGATAAGCTGATACTGATCAAGGATGTGACTAGTTTTAAGGTGACAGAGGAAAGTATTCTAAAGAACATTACTTAAAGGAAGGTGAACACACATTACTAGTATAAATGCTTCTGAAAAAAAAACAGAGAATTCTTTAAGAGGAAAGACTGCATACAGCTTGTCCAATTGTGCTTTTGTTAATTTGATGAATAGCTGCTTGGATTATGTTTTTATTTTTATTTTTATTTTTTTTGTCTTTGACCTAAGCAAAACATTTATTTAATGCTTCTTTATTTGTTGATGTACATATTTTATATTGAACAGTGTTTTATTCCTGTGCTGGAAATGATTAATTGTAATTTAGTGCCACTTTGCCACAAGAAGGAAAGCAAATTCCACGTATTGCATGCAATAAAGAATTGTGTCTGTATTGTTTTAATTGCCAATGTTCTTCTTGTGTAAATTATGGCAGAAAAGGTCATCAACATTCTTCAATTCCTCTATCCTTGTTTTCCTCATATCTTTAGAGGGTGAATGGCTAATGCTGTTGGTTAATGTTTACTGCACTTATATTTTCCTCTGTTTTTGTAGGTTTTTTTCTTTTTCTGCTGAGCGTCTTGTGCTGTAATACTATGTTAATCAAACTGAATGATTAAATGTGCCTTGAATTTCTTTCAGGTTACTGTTGACTATTATCTGTTACTGGTTTAGTCACATGGATAAATTCAAATGAACTTGCTCAAATTAAAACCTAAACTGACTTTAGCTAAACTGTTTAGGACATCTGTGTGATTTAACAGTTATGGTTAATAAGCTTTCTGTTTGTTATTTCTGTTCGCTGTAGAAAGGAAACTGCTGGAGCATCAGAAACCCAACAGGACGGAGAGAGAAATGGAGGCCAGAAATTAAACACAAACCAGTGAAAAAAGCAGATGGAGAAATCACAGCCTGCTATACAAAGAACAAAACCACACCTCCTTAGGTCCAGTTGTTTTCATCAGTGTTGGTGTCTTATGAAAAGATTACAAACTTTCAAAACCGCTTTTCTTGAAGTATAGATGACAGAACAACAGCATGAGATCTCCATCTTCTCTTCCGCTCATCACAAGGTAATTAAAACTTATCTTTATTTATTTATTTTTTTGTTTATGATTTATTTTAATTTTTACTTTTTAGACATTTTCAAAAAAAAAAAAAAAAAAATATATAGATAAAAACAAACAAAAAAGAAAAACAGTAACAATACAGATCAACAGTAGAGAGAGAAAACAAACCAAAGATAAATAATTAAAAATACAAACGATATAAGTGCATACATACTGTAAGTGCACCTACACAACCAAAACAAAGAGAGGGGTTGGTGGGGGTGATCAGTCTAGGTCCAGCTGGAGAGTTTTAACATAAGTAAGAAAGGGCTTCCAAATTTTAGTAAAGAGTGTCTAATCTTCTCTAGATTCATAAAGAACAGTACATCCTTCATCCACCATGCGTGAGAGGGTGGCAGAGGGCTCTTCCAATTTAATAAAATAACACGTCTAGCAAGCAATGTAAGAAAGGCCACACAATTTAAAAGATGATTGGGCAAGGCATTACGAGCGGGCACCACACCAAAAAGGCCAATAATAAGTGATGGTGTTATGTCTACAGATGTAATGGCTGAAAGAGATTTAAATACTGACCCCAAAATGAAGAAAGAGCTGGACAGGTCCAGAACATATGGGTTAGTGTGGCTAAACCTATAGTGGCACTTGTCATACTCTGGGTCAATTGTTAGAGCGATCCGTGCAAACTTGCATTTTGACCAATGAACTCTATGAACCACCTTACATTAAATAAGTCAATGACGTGCGCAAATAGATGATGAGTGGACCCTGTCCAAAACTGCCTCCCATGTATCCTGGTCTATTTCAATATTAAGGTCCGAAGACCAACTGGTGCGCAAACTGGGAATTGGGAAAATTTGTAAATTTTTTACGAACTAAATCAAGTACTTGTAAATATCTAAAAAAGTGGCTTCTCTGAATGTTATATCAAACATTTAGCTGGTCAAATGACGCAAAAGTACCGTCAATATAAAGATCAACTACAGAATGGCCCCCTTGATTTCTCCAATAGGCATATGCGCCATCGAGAGTAGAAGGAGGAAACAAAGGATTAAAATATACCGGGGAAGACAGGGAGGTAACTTGAAGACCAAAATTATGTAAAAACTGAATCCAAATTTTGAGACTGTTTTTCACAATTATGTTATCAGAGTACTTCAGTAGAGAAAGTGTGATAAGAAAACATAAAAGAGCTTTCAGCGTAGAGGATTTACAAAAAGTATTCTCAATGTTTAACCATGCTGGGGTGCTGTCCAGATTTATTGAATCAACCTGGTCTCATAAAAATATGTACCTCTGTGCACTTTCTGTGTGACACCGTTTTACGTAGTTTACTGCACGTTTCGCCGCAGTTTCAAAGAGAAATGTCCACTGAGTGGCGCTAAAACACAGGTTAAATACGTGAACCCTGCACGTTTTATTATGTTGATATAGGTACGTATTGCTGTGTTTTTATTGCGTTGTTTCAGGTACGTACTGCGGCGGTTCAGAATTCAAATATCCGGCGTCTGTCCCTAAAAGTTAATGCTGTATCGTGTTGGAAATATGCCCTACACCAAACCCAGCCCTAAACCTACCTGAGAGTGTTAACAAATGCATAACTGGTATAAAAACGTATTTGTTGATGCAACCGTGCCATTTCAACTTCCTTATGCAGATTTGAACTGTTTTGTCGAACCGTGGTTACACGAGATTCGTGCTCCTCGCCTCCTAAGTACGTCTCCGTACTCGGTGAGCTATCGAACAAACCTACCGTCTATGAAAACCCATAGATTCGACGCTGGATATGTGCGATGCTAACATTCGAAAGCATCAGTTTTCAAATCTCCCAGCATATTAATGTTGTTTTGAAGTCGTAACATGATATTCTTAAAATAATTGTGCGAAAAATATGCTTTATTAATCAAAACTCTGTAAATTTGTGTGAAAATGAGTAAAAGGTGTCGGAGCTTTACTGCCTCTAGTGTTTGTTTCTTTTGAAAACTGAAACTGCAGTAATATGTAGTTCTTGGAACGTATTTCGTGTCTCGCTAAAAAGTGCACCCAGGTACATAAATGCCATGAGACTAGGTTGTAAGAAAATGACAGGTTTGACTCTTGCATGTTTAAATATGAGTTTGTATGAACAAACATTTTAAACTCTTGTGTTCATGTCAATCATGCACTGTGTGCTTGAACAGTGTTTTATGATTTACAGATTGTTGTTGGGCAATTTCATTATTGTGCTCTAGATGGCGCCATTCACTTATCCAGCCATAATAATGTTTGGGTTTGAGTGTGTTTAGGGCCCATAGAGGACGCAGGGGCCCACGGTTTGATGCAAGATTACATTACATTGTGTGCAAAATCAGTTTAGATCAGAAAATATTTACAAGAAGACACCGACATAACTCTTGATTGTGTTATTGACAAAGTGACACAAAAGCAATCTGTATAAATCAAACAGGTCAAACATTTATAATCCATGTTTTCATTTTTGAAGATCAGTCCATCAGTTCTCCAAGAAAAATCATGGCATCTCTTCAGACCAAAGCTGTATAATCGACAGACAGACTGTAGTCCTGTGTTGTCTCTGGGTCTGGAGTAGTTTGTTCCAGACAAATAATCCACCGTTTTTCATCCTCAGTCTCTCCAGTTCCAGTTTTCTCTGTCTATGAGTGATTTATCTCATCTGTCACAATGTCTCTCGCTGAATGACTCTCTACAGGTTCATCTGGATCAGGAGAGACTGCAGAAAATAAAGATTAAAGAGGAAAATAAAGAGGAGTGTGTAAGAAGACATTTAATATGTCTTTATAAGAATGATGAATCTAGATGTAGTATGCGTGACTGAAAAGTCATGTTAAAACACTCACGGTTTGGTCTTGTTTGATCCAGACTGTCCTGATAATGAAGTCTCAAGGATTTCTTCTTTAATTCTTCAGATTGTGAGTTTTTGTCCTCACTCTTCTGATTTTTGCTGTTCTGTAGTTTCTTAAGCTTCAGATATGGTTCATCACACATCATCATATTCAGTCCAGAATATCCATTAACATGTATTCTCTGCTCATAAAAAAATCTTTAAGAACATACTCAGATAAAGTTTAACACAAGCAGACACAGCTGAGAGTCAGTAGATGGCGTATTCTGATCCTGGGGCTAGTTGTCACACTTTTAACTCCAGTCATGTTAAATCATTTTTGAAAGTTTATTTCTATATTAACTCAACTAGAACATGTTCACTGCCATTTACTAACTATACAGTTCATCTGACACATGACCGTAGTATATTGTCATGATGGGAACCTGCTGTTTATGGACTGATAATGACTAATGCAACACTTCAAACAGAAAAATTAAACATGCATTATTAATTCAATATTTTAAAACATGTGACAACATGCCCCTACTTTCATTATAAAATGAAGGTTCAACATTTCAGTCAGTTATCATCCACCTAAACCATACAAAGACTTTATTAATGAGTTTTTTTTATTATTTTTAGGGAGGATTATCCCCAATTTTGACAGACTTTTAATCCTATTAACATACATGTGTGCCCAAATCATTTTTAGCTAAATAATTTTTGATGCTTATTGACTCTTTTGATTTGGTACAGCGTATGAATGTTTCTACTCGTATACATGGTTACACTTTTTGATTTAGTGCTCTTACATGGCCCGGCAGTATGTGATTTTGCAATAGATGACCAAGCTATTTCAGTTATGTTCAGGGTCTCCACCAGTTTTAATATTACTAGATGTACTAAAGCTGTTTGTTGGTCTCGTACGATCACACAATCTACTTGTACTCAGTTTCCAGCTGTTTTTAAGGAGATGTCGGTTTTCTTTGTGATGATTGGAGTGGTGTGGATTATCATAATCATTTCAGTACTATCTCTGCTAATATTTTGAACTCTCTCTGGCTCCTATTATATCCAAACAACATAAAGCAAAGGCTGAGCCCCGGCTCAGTGATGATACTGTACTTCGATAGGTCTGCAGAAGGGCCAGAAGAAGGTGGAAAAAGATAAGCTGCAAGTTTCAGATGAAAAACTAAGCGATAATCTGCTACAATATCAGAAAGTGGTGAAAAGAGGAAAGTTTAAGTAGCCTACTTTTCAGATCTGACTGAAAAGAACTTTCACAATCCAAGAGTAGGCCTACTTTATTCCACTATTCATAGCTTTCAGTCACGTGACCGGCTCGAAGACCTGGAGAGCAAAACATCCATAGAACTGCAGGACAAGCGTGTCAATTTATCCGTTTCACAGCCGCAAATATTTAGATCTCCTCTGAAAAGAATTAAACAAAGGTATATGAACAAAATGCAAATTTTGGCCAATTGCAATCCATATTAATCACCCGTGGCAATATTTCAATCATTAAACAGTGCGACAAAACATGTAAAAACACTTAAAGTGCCTTAATATATTTTAAAACATTAATATTAAAATATCAAATTCAGTAATCACCATATTAATGATGCATAGTTTACACAGGCAAGCAGACGAGGCCGGAATATGAACGCAATCTGCTTAATGGTTCAGTGTTTTCCTTCTAATGGTTTTCAATGGGAAACCACTTAAACTGAAACTTTGCACATTGTGTTTATATTCTGGGTTCATCTGCTTGCCTGTACAAAATATCTAAGTTTTTTAACAATTTTTTGAGGTGATTGGGCCTATTCTGAAGATTATGAACAGCTGCCTTGAAACGGCACACTTTACCAGATGACGTGAAGCACACATTGTCCATCCATGTCTCGAAAAGCCTGATTTAGACCCAACAGTACTGCCTAGTTTCACATTTTTCTTTGATGTCTAAAATTTTAGAGAAAGTAGTGTTTCACCAACTACAGAGCTTACTGCTTAATAACAATATTTGTTTGAAGTGTTCCAGTCGGTTTTATGAAAAACCGTTCCACAGAAACAGGACTGTTAAAAGTTCTAAACGATATTTAGACTATCAAACAGTGTTTTATGAGCGTTTAAACCTCCCCTGGTTTAAATTTGTGTGTGAAACCATTAGTAAAGAATTTTGATATGTATTTTGATTAGTACTCAATAGTACGGTCACCAGAGACTAGTTAAACGTTCCTCGAGCCAAACTGAAATCGAAAGGAGATCGAGCCTTTGCTGTCGCCGCACTAAAACTCTGGAACAGCCTAGTTTAACACACGAGTTTAAAGAAAAACTCAAAACCCTTCTTTTTTTTCTCTGGCTTTTAATTGTAGTTGATTTGTGCTGTGTCTGGTCTGTTCTGTGCTGTAATTCATGTTGTACATGGTGTTACATGTTGATGATATTTGATATACTGTACAGTACCTTGGTCAACAATTGCTGTTTTTAGTATATACATTTTAGTGGTGCTATATAGAGTTGAGTAGAGCATAATGTCTTAATGTATGTTTGAGAGGTTTTATTGCGTTTCCAAACAGCAATTTAAAAATGATCTAGCCTATTTAAAACAAGATTTGAGAAATCACATATTTGACTTCCTTACTGTGAGATTAAATTATGTATCTCACCCCAGTTATATAGCTATATAATTTCTTCACTTTTATTGAGAGTGTGTTAAAAACACTGTAAATGAATTTAAAAGTGACTTACATGTAGAGACGTCCACGACAGCTTCTGTAATAACACACTGTCAGTCACCGATCGAGACACTTCTGTGCTCTGTGTTTATCAGCTGCTGTGTCTTTCTATAACCAGGGTTGGGCCGAATAGGTGTGCCTTTATGAGACAGCAATAAAAATAACTCTAAACCAACACGTCTGAAATCAGCACCCAGTGGAAAATGACGTGCAACCATATATCGTGAAGTCGAGGCCTAATGGTTAGAGCAGTGGATCTCAAACTTTTTACACCAAGTACCACCTCAGAAAATATTTGGCTTTCCAAGTACCACCATTATGACCAACATTAAAATGCCGTAGCACTATACACTTATATATATAAAAAAAACTAAGAAAAAAACATTTACACTGCACTGTGCTTACTTCCAGGTAAATAAAAAACTTAATTATTATATTAAAATATAATGTACCTTAAAGTGAAATAAAAACTGTACTGTACATAAATGTAAAAAAAAACTGTACTTAAAAATTAAATGAAAATGTATTGTACTTAACATTTAAGTACAGTAACTTAGTTTTTATTTAACTTTTAAGTAGCTACAATACATTTTCATTTAATCTTTATTTAAGTACAGTACAGTTTTTATTTAAAAAAACTTAAAAACTTAAATTAAAACATTTATTTAAAAAAATAACACAGGCTGCAGGTGTAGCTGCAAGTAAGAACAATCAGGCCACGTGTCCACCAAAGCCAGCTGTGAGCGCTTGAGAGGGCAGCGTATTTTTGTTTTTTCATTCAAGATGCTGTGGTTGCTATGATATGGAATATCTGCTGAAGTAATATGGCAGATGCATCGCGAATGAAATGTTTCTCCAAGCATTACTTTTCATAACAATATTATGGTACTCCGGCAATTCCTGGTAAAGGCATAAATACTCGGAGACAAGCAATATTAACTTCTCAATTATTGTTCAGTCGTAGTACAAGCAGGGTGTGACGCATTAGTCCCGCCCCTTCTCCACTCTGATTGGTTAGCTGACTAAAAAGTGACAGTGATGAACGCTAAGTTTTACCGAAAGATGAACATTCATCTAAAACAATTTAAAAAATGCGCTAGCCTCGGGAGAAAAAATGCTTTGGTGGACACGGGGGCTAATTTATATTTAATTCAGAGATTCCTCTGTATGTGTACCACACTTTGAGAACCACTGACCTAGATGAAAACCTTAGGTCTGCATTAATGCTTTGCAATTAAAGCACTTAATATAGGCAATTTTATGATGGTAATTATTAAATTGTGTATTTCTATGTTTAATTATGTAACATATTTTAATTATGCATACCACTGGTAAATATACCAGTTATATTGATTTTTATCCACCCAGACCAAGAACCTAAATCCAAAATTACACTATTTAGTGGTAGTAAACAATCTGGTAACAAAATGAGACCTGTCCACTAAATATTTGACTCTGAAAAATGGAGACCTTATTTACCACTCGCACTTTGGACACGATTGTTATTTTGTGTATTTTTGTTTATCTTATAACACTCTTTTCATCTCACAACATCACCAGAGTCATCAGTGTTCAGTATTGCATGGTCACTCAGAAGTTGTGTAGATGTCTCGAACGCATTGGAGCATCATCAGTGAAATGATTCCTTCACCTATAGAGATCTGGCAAATTCTGCAAATCACATCTTCTACCTGAAGGTGACTGAAGGCTTCTCAGTGGTCAGATAAACATCCTAGGGAGGACGGCACTGGACACAGATGTTTCCCCAGAATAGAAGGACACTTTCAACTCATGCTTGATCAACTCAACGGACCTGATATAGCAAGTAATCCTACAGACTGATTACCATCACAGCCAGTGCAGGTGGAAACACACCTGACCAAACTTATCTTCTTTGATCATTTACGACCCCCTGCCATCTCTGCCTCTCCCTCTTTCCCCTCAAACAAGGTTATATTCAAAGTTCATTAAGAATATGTATATACCACATATGTATCTTGTGTTTTCCCTTTCATGTTTGGTATCATTTTAAAGCTCTCTGTGCGATTGGTAAACTGGTCTCAATTTCACAGTAGTCACTTATATTATGAAAAATATTGAAAATTTAAGTGAATTCTGTACTTCTGTTGTTGGCGGTCTCCTTCTGATAAAAAAATCTGATAAACATTGCTCTACAGGTGTGACCATTTGGGGCATGAGAACAGCTCCTAGAGAGGTTTCTCATTCGCCGTACACAGATGTAATCTGTGAGGGCCGAGAATAAATGTTTTGTTGTTTTGTTCTGCTAGTATTTAAGGGAAAGCTGCAAATCAGTCATTGCGATTCTGTAGCCAGATCAGCCCGTAGTGTGGAGTGTATTTCATATGCTCCATGCTATGTATCTTCCTGAAGTCAGGTATACATTTTACTCTTAGATTCATCTTTGAACAACTGATGTTATGTATTTTCTTATTTTTGAATTGGCTTCTTATTGTTTAATTACGAAATTGGCATGACACATTTTTACCTGACTAATAATAAATTGTTATATTTGATTTATTCTGATCTCTTCTGAAATCATTTTTTCAAGTAGATTAATGTGTAGTGGTATTTCCAAAAATCTGCGTTCAGGAGATCACACCAAAGCACCAAAGTCTACATGAGGGAGACTTTGGATTACTGACTGTCACTGGCTTAACACAGTGTAGCTCTCGTGGTTATAGGAAAAAATACACTTTTTGTTATTAGTATGCAGGCACAGCACACTTAAAGGTATTATATCTGCTCTGCACCTCTGAGTAAGATCAGAACTGACGAGTTTGTGTCCGTGGATAAGCGATGCCTGGTCCCTAATGAACAAAGTATTGAAAGTATGGGATTTCTAGAATAATCAAATATCTAATTAATATACAATCGATGTCTGTGAACAATTTGTAATTAAGAATATTGCCTAAATTTAACAATCACTTGAAATTGGAGTCAGATTGAACACGGAGCTAGACTAAGATTGAAACTAAATCCAGATAAATTCAGAAGCGCAAGTAAAAGACCGAAAATGCATTAAACCTTCGACCAGCACGCCGGACTCCGCTTTTGGACTGGCGGGTGGATCCTTACAAGTTATTTTGAGGGGACAGCAAAGTACACTGTTATACAAGCTGTATACTACTTTACATTGTAGCAAAGTGTCATTTCTTCAGTGTTGTCGCATGAAAATATATAATAAAATATTTACAAAAATGTGAGGGGTGTACTCACTTCTGTGAGATACTGTGTATATATATAGTATATATATATATATATATATATATATATACAAAGCTTAATTAATTGCCACTTCATATAATAATTATATAAGTATATTATATGTATTATACAATTACAATTAATATAATAGAAATATAATAAATAAGTAGCTGCAAAAGTCTTCAATTCTGCCTCTAAAAGTATTTGACCGTAAACTGCTTTAATTTGGAGCGAGAGATACAGGGGAGTGGCTTCATTGCATTAGATATATGTCACTTTGCTCACAGCTGATTGGTCCAGTTTGGGTTTGCGATCTCTAGCCCAGAATAAAACCTGTGCCAGAGAAGAGTAGCCATGTAGCGTAAGTTACCATGGTGACGAAACCCGCTAAAAACCAACCCATCTCCTTGAGCCTGAAAACTCAGGAGTTTGCTCAAACTAAATATGAACTTTCCTGGGTAAAAACTGAAACCGGCTTCGTGCTACAGGCCACAGGAGAGTCACTTTCCCACAGAGTTTAGTTTGATCACTAAATAAACTCATCTGAATCAACTAGTCAAGGGCCTTGCGTTTAATAATAGTCAGGTATGTTGAAACTAAACTCAGCAGACTCGCAGACAAACCTGTTTTACACACGTCACTCAAACACAGAACCAGGAAACAGAAATCACCTGAGTTCAGGGAACTAGAAACTGAAGTGTAGTTGAGCTGTTGTGTGTTTGTGTCTCTGTATTCAGTAAAATGGCAGAAGCCAGATTTTCTCAGGATGAGTTGACGTGTCCAGTGTGTCTGGATCTCCTGATGGATCCAGTGAGCATCCAGTGTGGACATAATTACTGTAAGAGCTGTATTACAGGCTGCTGGGATCAGGAGGATCAGATGAGAGTCTACAGTTGCCCTCAGTGCAGACAGACCTTCAGTCCAAGACCTATTTTAGGTAAAAACACCATGCTGGCTGAATTGGTGGAGAAACTGAAGAAGACCAAACTCTCTGCTGACTGTTACGCTGGAGATGGAGATGTGCAGTGTGACATCTGTACTGGAAGAAAATACAAAGCTGTCAAGTCCTGTCTGGTGTGTCTGGAGTCTTACTGTCAAACTCATTTTGAGCGGCATGAGGAGTTTCGCTCAGGAAAACGACACAAAGTGACTGATGCCACTGGACGACTGCAGGAGATGATCTGCCAGAAACATGACAAGCTCCTTGAGGTTTTCTGTCGCACTGATCAGAAGTGTATATGTGTGCTGTGTACGATGGATGAACATAAAAACCATGACACGGTATCAGCTGCAGCACAGAAGACAGAGAAACAGGTATTTAACACTAGACTCTGATTAAATATTGCTGACACTCGTTTCATATGTGTTTATATCAGAACCCATATTAACTGCTTACAGCATTCACACTGCAGCAGAAATGAACAGCAGCTGCAGGAAGAGTTTCACTGTTTGATGAAAATGCACCGGAAACATGAGCCCGGTCTCATGAAAATGAGTATAAATAGTACGCTAAATAAAAATGAAAACTCATGGTATTGATATGTAAAAAATGGACTTTTGCGTATATATGACACGCAGGTGTTTGGCATGCATACAATACACAGTTTTTGCATACATATGATACGCATCTACCCCACAACCCTAATCCTACCCATCACATAGCATATACACGCCAAAGTCAATTTTTGCGTATCAATACCACGAGTTTTCGTTTTTATTTGGCATACTATATACGCATGTTCATGAGATTGGGTAGGAAACCTTTATCAGCACAATCTTTTGTATAATAGACTTTGGTTAAGCAACATAAAATAATGGAGTGAACCATTCACATGTTTTTGACAAAATATATACTTCTGACTGTCAGTCAAAATAAAAGCTAAATGCATTAACAGATGACTTGTAAATCTGACACAATCCAGATGATTTCAGTCATTTATAGCTTCACATTGTTCATCTATTTTCTGTTTAGAGCCACAGCACACAGCAGCTCTATGTCAGTGTCAGTTTCACTTTTATAATACTTACATATGTGGTGTGAAACAGTCCTTATGCTTCATGTGAATTCATGTACGATCCTTTCTGGAGTTAGTTATCAGCTCCACTTTTCCTGGATTCATCTGTTCACATGATGATTTAGTGCCAGGAGTTTTCTGTGACATTCACTATCATCTGTTTGCCCTGCAGAAGCAGCTGAAGGAGACGCAGAAGACGCTCCAGCAGAGAATCCAGCAGAGAGAGAAAGATCTTCAGCAGCTGAGAGAGGCTGTGGAGACTCATAAGGTGAGTCTGGAGAAGAAGAGAAGTTTGTCTCAGACTCACTGAAGCCTGAATCACTGTGTGTCCTAACAGCGCTCTGCCCAGACAGCAGTGGAGGACAGTGAGAGGATCTTTACTGAGCTCATCCGCTCCATTGAGAGAAGCCGCTCTGAGCTGATACGGCTGATCAGAGATCTGGAAAAGCAAGCAGTGAATCGAGGTGAAGGACGACTGGAGCGACTGGAGCAGGAGATCAATGATCTGAGGAGGACAGACGCTGAGCTGGAGCAGCTTTCACACACACAGGATCACATCCAGTTCCTGCAGGTAACAGAGATCTAGAAGAACAGGATCATAGTGGACTTGAGCCAGATCCTGCTGTGACAGGAGACTCACAGAGGAACATTTCATGAGTGTCTTATTATATAATCATCAGTCAGACTCTCATCTGATCGTCTTCTTCTGAAAGAGACACCGCTTACAAATGACTTTCAGCTCTGGAAATCTCTTAGGAATAATTTCTCTGAGCTCTTTCTTCTGGGAGATATATTTAGCTGTCAAACACCACTAGCACCACCAACACTTCAAAACTTCACCAACATTACAGCTTTTACCTCATTTTTCCTTCTGATTTATTACATCATGGTGAAATCAGTGAACTCGATAGTACCAATTCTTACTAATATTCATCACGATTGGATCAGATGATCCTCAAACTTGATAAAACGGATTTTTATTTCTCTGTATCATTTTGATGAATTTGATCATGAATACCCCAAACATGAAGTCAGGCTGTATATCAGCAATCCGTCTCATCACGTAATTAGTGTCAGTGACAGTAAGCCTGTAAATACTTTTGTGCATAATTACCAAAACTGTGTTTCTATCAATGGTCTTACCATCATAGAAATACTCATAATTCACTGTGTAATCAGTCAAATTATTTAATTTTTTTATTATTTAGCAATTATATTGTCTATTGTAACATTGCTTTTGCTTTTTCCTCAATTTAATAACATTAGTATTATTAGTAATAACATTCACTAGAAATATTTAAAAACTACATATCCTGTAAAATAGTGTACTTATTTAAATTGAATCTAGGCTACTGGTGAAATCAGGTATTATGGGGACTAGCAAATATTTGCCCCAATATATTTCTATTTATATTCAGTATTCCATATAGTAGCCTAGTTTAATAATAGTCTTCATTAAAGCTGTAGTCTAGAAACATTCATTAAAAATAAACAAGATGTTTGATTACTTGCGCAGCCATGTCTCTCTCGCTCGTTTCAAAAACAGGTTGAAAAGACAATAGACATGTAGCTTGTGAAGTTTCACTGTCCCTAACTGCTCTAAAGTTATAAATAATGGTCAATCTAATCATAGCCTTTGAGCTGCTTTTCCTGAACAAATCTACTCAACATACAATGAGATTCCATTGATGTGCTTGAGCTGTTAGATGGACATTTATGTTCTTAGCAGATGTTTTATCATCCAAACTATTTCCTTCAAAGTTCATATAGAGTGTAAGTGGCAAATATCTGTAGCTCTAATGTTATTTAATGAATATGAGAAGAATGAAGCTGATGCTGTGAAAGTGCTGGATTGAGGAGTTACTAATCAGTGGAGTCAATTCTGATGGTGCTGCAGGTTATTGGGTGAAGTGTGGAGCTGATGAGTGTTGATTTCTGTTTTCTGTAGAGTTCCCAGTCTCTCTCAGCTCTTCCTGAATCTACAGACGTAAATGACAATCTCTTAATTTCTCTCATCTCTTTTGATGACCTGAGAGAATCTGTCCATCAGCTGAGAGACAAACTGGAGGATTTCTGCAAAGAGGAGCTCAAGAAGATCTCAGACAGAGGTAAAGTCCTGGAGATTCATCTGCTCTCAGAAACCAGTCCATCATCATCTCATATCATGGAGAACATCATATTAGAAATGTCTTAGGAATGGATGCAGGATCATGAGAATCACACTGTTCATGTCTGTTGATTTCCACAGTCACATTCATCAACATTATTCCCAAGACCAGGAACGACTTCCTACGATGTAAGTCAGTAAGAAAACAAGCAGAAAACTCACTGAGTGTGTTCATGTTCTTCTGTAGAAGCTGAAAGAAGAGTTTTATAATTGATATAAATGATGATTTGCTCAGGATATCTGGTCATCTGTACTGAGATACACTGATGATACACTGAACATGAAGAGTTCAGCTACATGAAAAGATCAAACAGATTCATAATTCCCGAATCTGATGTGTTTTATCTCCTTCAGATTCCCATCAGCTCACCCTGGATCTGAACACAGTGAATAAATGGCTCCATCTTTCTGAGAGCAACAGAGTGATTACTAACACTGACACAGATCAGTCGTATCCTGATCATCCAGACAGATTTCAGTATTATACTCAGGTGTTGTGTAGAGAGAGTGTGTGTGGACGCTGTTACTGGGAGCTGCAGTGGAGTGGAGATGATGGTGTGTCTATATCAGTGTCATATAAGAGCATCAGCAGGAAGGGAGACGGTAAAGAGTGTGGGTTTGGATATAATGATCAGTCTTGGAGTTTGATCTGCTCTCCCTCCAGATACTCATTCATGCACAATAACATAAAGACTGATCTCTATGTGAAGTCCATCAGCAGGAGAATAGGAGTGTTTGTGGATCACAGTGCAGGAACTCTGTCCTTCTACAGCATCTCTGACACAATGAGCCTCATCCACACAGTCCAGACCACATTCACTCAGCCGCTCTATCCTGGGATTTGGGTTTCTATTGGATCATCAGTGAAACTGTGTTGATGAATAGACTGACCAGAGATTCTAATGCTTTGAGCTGCATGAAAAATCAGTAACGGAGAGATGTTATAGAGTCTCTTCTTTTCTCTTCATGACATTAATTCTGCAGCTGAACTTCTGTCAGTGAAATAACATGAATCAGAATAAATGTGGAATAAATCCTCATATAGACAGTAAGTCCTGCTGAGTGTGTTTCTGTGCTTTTCTATGTTTGTGTTTATTGAAATCAGTAATTTAGTTTTTAATATAGTGTCATATCAGTTATTTAAATGATCAAAATTATCTTTCAGTTAAAATGATCACACACAATCAATAAATAATTTTCATTATTCACCATTCAGCCTTATGTAGTTATTTTCAGCGTTTTGTGTTCTTCTGTCTTCCGCTGTATTTATTGTCACATTAAATTGTTAAACACATTTAATTGTTAACTGTAGAATTAGTTTTAATTTTTAGGTTACAGCTTGTTAATAATTTGTTAAATCACATGAAATTTCACTTTTACCTCTTATAGCTCATATTATTTAACATACAATTTCATGTAATTCAAGGAAAATAGTCTTGAAGTTTTTGTCACCCCACATTTTTAAAATGCTTAATGTAAGAAAAAATGTTAAATGTGGCATTAAAAATTAACTAATAGTTTTGTGTGTGTGTGTGTGTGTGTGTGGTTTAGGTATACACTGTGTTATGGAGCTGATAAAATGTAAAACTGTAACTTGAATGCAATGTAAGTCGCTTTGGATAAAAGCGTCTGCTAAATGCATAAATGTAAATGTAAATGTTATGGGGACAAACTGTCCCCACAAAGATGGCAATATCCAAAATATCCTTGTGGAGACATGTTTTGGTCCCCACGAGGAAACAAGCTTATAAATCATACAGAAGGATCTTTTTGAAAATGTACAATAGCAGAAAGTTTTGTGTGAGGGCTAGGTTTAGGTGTAGGCTTAGGGTAAGGGATAGAAAATCCAGTTAGTACAGTATAAAAATCATTATATAAATATTATGTAATTTCCATCACATTCCTCTGAAGAAAGGTCTCCCTTACAGTCAATTTCTTTGAATCAACAGGATTTGCACAAACACTGATGACTTTGAGGTGGAATGTGATAAGATGTACAAACAGTTTCTTCTTAGAGGATATTCTTAAAAATTGTTTAAGCAAACAATTGAGAAGGTACAATCTACACCAGTGAAATCACAATCCAAGACATCTCAAAGACCTCTTTACATGTGTTGTACTACCTTCACTGTTCATAGTCAGGCAATCAAGTCCATCATTAATAAGCACTGGCATGTTCTGAGAGCTGATGACACTGGAGATAAAATCTTCAAGGAGCCTTCCCTTTTTTCATATTATAGGATTATATGGTCACTTCTGATACCTTTATTAAGGAGAACAAATATGTGACTTTGGATAATTCCACACTTATTATTTAACTATGCCAAGGTAAATACAGTTTTCCATTCTACGGCACCTTTAATGAAATAACTCATACACTGACACCTTAATGTAGTGTTGCTTTAGTATCAGTGACATACTATTACAGTTTATTTAATATTTTAAATATACATATTTATTTTTAATAATATTATTTTTTAAAACAAATGTTTGAATAAAAATATTTGTGTTTTTAAATATTTGGTGTTTTTAAAATAAAATGAACACACAAAAAACAATATGAATAGTGGTATTTAAATACTGTTTGACATAATTTCTTCTGAGTAAATTAGCATTTTCAGCCTGTCTGCTGCTTTTTGTTCAGAGTAATTTGAGAATTACATCAAACTTTTCCGCTGCAAACACACAGTTTTGTTAAATTTAACTGGTCAATGCTGAAGAAGCTAATGGGCGTTATAAAATGTAAACAATTAACTAACACCGTTCAAACAGAGAATACTGCAGTTCTGCTGAGGTTTTCCAGATGGAGCTGATGTGGTAAAAACTAAACTGTACATCACAGACAAGACCAGATAAACAGGTCACTACTCAGGACATGATGTGTATGTTGCTCCAGAGCAGTGTTTACTCTTTGATCAGACAGCAATGGTTACCTTTAAAACTGAATGTGAAATCAATAATAATGTTTTATGTTTCAAAATTGTCTAAGCATTTAAAAACATTAAAATGCATATAAAAACAAACATGTTGAGGAGGATTTTCATTCTCATAAATGAGCATCAATGAACAGCAGCTTCCCATATACTGCATCATGAGACAACATGCCCCTACAGTGGTCAACATGCGCTAAACACAATGTTTTTGAAAATATACCAACTAGATTTTTTAGTTTTTAGAAGATTAGGTTTGCGTCACATGCCATAATTTTAAGTCTTACTGTGATTGAGAATGAGAATTTGACCATGAGAACTTGACAATAAAAGAAAAAACTAATAATGTAATTGTTTTAGATACCTTTTTTTATTTTCACTGTGCTCATTTTCACATGTTGGGCAACAGTAGGTAAATTGGTTAAGCACTTTAACTTAGACACTTTAACAAATTACTGCTTGTGACACCATATACCAGCTTACAGTAAAATCCTGACTATATAAATGTAAACCGGTTTTTATAAGTGATTAATAAAAAGGGGTATTTTCAATATAGCCAGCATATGAAACGTAAATGTTACACAGGTGCTTTCAGAGACGAGGGAGTAAAGTAGGTGTCAAAAATCCTGAACACCAAAATGGTGAAAAAATACTGAACGTTTTAACTCCTCGATTCAGTACTACATAGTTCACAGTCTTTGTAACTTGTTTCAGCAATACAGTACAGTACAGAATGAAATGTGAGGTGGCTCAGTGTAGCAGTGACAGCAAGAAGCTCTCGGTGTGAGTCCTGCTTCAAGTTGGTGACTTTTTGGTGACTTTGCATGTTCTCTGTGTTATTATAGTTTTCCTTCAGGTTCTCCAGTTTCCTTCTCAATCCATAGACATGCTTGTCCTGTGACCTGAAGACACTGAGCTGTTTGTTTGTATGACTGTGTGCTGTGTGATGAACCAGCCACCTGTCCAGAGTGTTTCCATATCTTATATTATACTGAAACGTATGCAAATTTATGATCAAAGGCAGGGAAACGCTGATGTGTAAAGTGTTTGCAGTAGAGCAACAGAGTTATTGAAGGAGGAGAATGAGAGTCCTGCCGTGACACAGATCTGAGACACAATCGGTTCATTAGTCTGTTTGTGATCAGATGAGTCTGAAAAAGCTGTGTAAGAGTCCAAGAGCTGAACAGTCTGTAGTCTGGATGATGATGATGATGATGATGTTCAGGTTTTCAGCTGTCAGTAGCTGGACATCACTGACGTTGTGTGTTCTTGAGAAAACCCGAATTAAACTTTACAAGTCCATCTGGATCATGTGAGACTAGAAATCACAAACATATATCAGATTATCCTCATTGTTTTGGATTTATGGGGGTTTTATGTTCTCAATAATGCATAATGTCAAGGATCACGTGACCCCTCGACGGCGATGCAGGCTTAGTCTTTCGCTCCGCTCACTTTGCCACATATCTTACGATCCTGTCAGTAAAATTTAAACCACTCTGCATTGGACCCATCATGAGTGCTAAGGCAGACAAAGGGGATTGGAAAAGAGAGATTGTGCAATCGCCAATGAAGAAAAAATTCAGAGATTCAGCCATCTCCAGTGAAGACCTCAACGATGCTATTGCTAACCGCATTGAACAAGCATTTAAAGAACACCAAAGCACTTTGAATTCGGTTGTGAATCTAAAAATCTGGCTCATCGTCTTATTCACTTCAAAGTCATTCATAGAGCATACATAACTCCTTACAAAAGATTTAAAATGAAACTGCAGTCAAATTTGAACTGCCATATATGTAACACTACATCATCAGGCACTTTTCTGCATATGTTTTAGGAATGTCCTGTCGTCATCAGTCTATGGACACATGTAAAGCTGGTTTTGTCATCATTACTGTGAATTGATTGGTCTGTTAACCCAAGTTTGTGTCTTCTTAATGATGATTCTGGTCTCTGTATTAGTTCAATGCAAAAGAAAATGTTGTTTGCTGGTTTTACAGCTGCGAAGAAGACAATAATCCAGAACTGGTTTACACCACACATGTGTAGAAAACATATTGGATCCGTAGCCTCCTGCAAATGTGAATGTACAACGGCGCGAGTTGGTGGGGCCAGGCTTTCAACCATTGAGGCTGGGCAGTGTTTTTTGATGGATATACGTGATTGTATAAAGGAGTGACTTTTGTGTTCTTGTTGTCCTTCCCTCTCCCCCTCCCTTTTGATTGGACCTTGAGATGTTGAGTATGTGTCTGTTGTTTTGTTTTGTTATATTTTGGATATTATGTTGTGTTATGTGTGAAAAAAAAAAAATGTTGATAACAAAAAAAAAAAATTGTGTAAACGTCATATTAACTCGTGGGAACGTGATATTATGTTGTGGCCTTGAGATGTTATGTTGAGGGAACAACATTTTTCTCGTGGCCACGACTTCTTATGTTGAGGGAACGACATATTTGACATAATAAAATATATTTATATGAAATAAATATAAAAATATAGCCCTAACTGTCAGGGAATCACAATCACCACCAACGACACTCACCAGATCACAATCACCTGATTACTGAGCACCACCACCTGTCTCCACTCATCAAGATCACCATATCAACGCACTCCTCACAAGCAGTCACTGTCTGGTCTCAAACACATTCCCAGTTCCCTGCTCACCCACCTGGACACTCCACCTCACTTCAATCCCCTGCCTTTGTAAATAAACCTGCTGTTGATTTCACTTACCTCTGTGTCCCTTGTATATCTGCTGACAGAAGACCAGACCCAACAGAAGACAGGGGATGGAGCTCCGCAATCCCGCGGCGGCAGATCTTCTCGAGGAGCTCGTCAGCGCTCTTCGAGCCACTCTCTCTCCGGTCCTGAATCCTCTATCTGCCTCAGCTAGTCCCATGGCCCTTCCTGCAACGTACTCGGGTGAGGCAGTTGAATGTGACGGTTTTTTGCTCCAACTCTCTCTCTTTATAGAGATGCAGCCCCCAGCAGTTTGTGTCTGAGCGCTCGAATTTGGCCTTCCTGATCTCCCTGCTCTCAGGACGAGCGTTGCTCTGGGCATGAGCCATCTGGAACTCCTAGAGCAGTTTGATTAACTCTTTCAATGCCTTCTCAGCTCACTTTAGGGAAGTCTTCGGCCTGTCCACCGGCTCTCTGTCCATCGCCGACCAGCTCATTCGTCTCCGACAAGGCACTTCCTTGGTGAGCATGTACACTCAGCAGTTCCGAACTTTAGCTGCCTCTTGTGGATGGAACGAGACTGCACTGCTCACTGCCTACCGCCAGGGTCTAGATCTCCAGATCAGGACCCAAATGGCTATTTATGACGACAATGTCGGCCTGGAGAGCTTCATGCAAGAGGCAGTGAAGATTTCCCAGCGTCTCTCAGCCTGCCTGCCCGACGAAACCGCTCATTCACAAGCCTCACCCACTGCCTGTCCTCCAGTACCAGAACCCATGCAGCTGGATTCCCACCGACTCACTCGCACAGAACGTGCACGGCGTCTCGCCACTGGTCTTTGCCTGTATTGTGGAACATCGGGGCACTTTATCCAAATGTGTCCCTCTCATCCCCCACGCCCAGCGGTGAGTACGCTCCAGGTTGAACCTGAGATATCCATCTTACCGTTGTTAACAGTCCAACTACTCACCCCTCATCATTCCATTTCAATGTCCGCCCTTATTGACTCTGGCTCCTCGGGGAATTTCATCTCCCAAAACCTCCTTAAGCGACTCAACCTACCCTGCAAGCGGCAAGCTCAGGAGCTCAAAATAGAAACTATCCAGGGAAAGCCGCTTGGGCGTTGGCGCATCAAGTACCAATCTCCACCCGTCATTCTCCAAATGGGATGTTTTCACCAGGAAACCCTTTCCTTTCTGGTACTGGAGGGACCCACCGTCGATCTCATCCTAGGACGCCCATGGCTCTCCCAACACTCCCCCGCAGTCAGATGGGAATCCAGCGAGATCCTCCAATGGAGTGAATCCTGTTTCCAGAACTGTCTCTCCAACGTCCCAAAACCCCCTGTCAGTCCTTCCAGCCTCCAAGTGAACTCCACCCTCGTGGAGAGCCCCGAACCCTTTGAGAAACACTCCATCCCATCTGACTACGTGGCGTTCCAGGATGTGTTCAGCAAACAGGCAGCCACACAGTTACCTTCTTAACCGGTCATGGGACTGTGCGATTGACCTGCTGCCTGGGGCCACACTCCCCAAGGGTCGAGTGTACCACCTGTCCATCCCGGAGTGCAAAGCAATGGAGGACTACATCAAGGAGGCTCTCCAACAAGGGTTTATCCGCCCTTCCACCTCTCCAGCAGCCTCAAGCTTCTTCTTCGTGGGCAAGAAGGACGGAGGCTTGCGGTCTTGCATCGATTACCGGACCCTAAATGCCCAAACTGTCAAACTCCCCTATCCACTTCCCCTGGTCCCGGCCACGCTTGAGGAACTCCGTGGGGCTCGCATCTTCTCGAAGCTGGACCTGCGGAGTGCATACAATCTCGTTTGTATCCGGGAGGGCAACGAGTGGAAGACGGCATTTATAACCCCCTCAGGTCACTACGAGTACCGGGTTATGCCGTATGGCCTTTCGAACTCCCCGTCAGTCTTCCAGGGCTTTATGAACGAGGTGTTCCAGGAGTTCCTCCATCAATTCGTCATAGTTTACATTGATGACATCCTGATTTACTCCCGGAACCTGGCCGAGCATCGTCACCACGTCACGCAGGTCCTGGAACAACTCAGGAAGCACAACCTCTACCTGAAGCTCGAGAAATGTGAGTTCCACCGCCCCACGGTGCAGTTCCTCGGATAGATTGTCAGTGTGGATGGTATCCAAATGGACCAGGGGAAGGTCCAGGCCATCCGTGACTGGCCCCAGCCACAGTCGGTGAAGGAACTCCAACGATTCCTCGCATTTGCCAACTTCTACCACCGTTTTATTGAGAACTTCAGCCTCCTCTCAGCTCCCCTCACCTCCATGCTCCGCCAAAAGCCCAAGTCTCTGTCTTGAAACTCCGAAGCTCGGGCTGCCTTCAAGAAGCTCCAGGAGGCCTTCTGCACTGCTCCCATCCTCACCCATCCGGATCCCCAGCTCCCGTTTGTAGTGGAAGTGGACGCCTCCACCAACGGCGTGGGAGCAGTGTTATCCCAACACCACGGAGAGCCTCCTCGTCTTCACCCTTGCGCTTTCTTCTCCAGGAAGCTTTCCCCGGCGGAGCGCAACTACGACATAGGAAACAGGGAGTTGTTCGCTATCAAGCTAGCGTTGGAGGAGTGGTGAAACTGGCTGGAGGGAGAACAACACCCCTTTTCCGTGATCACCGACCATAAGAACCTTGAATATCTCTGGAGCACAAAGAGGCCTAATCCCCGCCAGGCCCACTGGGCGCTCTTCTTCACTCGGTTTCAATTTACCATCACCTATCGACCAGGAGATAAGAATGTTAAGGCAGACTCTCTTTCCTGGGTCCATGCTCCTGAAGAATCCCCCACACCAGAGCCCATTCTCCCTCCAGCCGTTATCGTCAGCCCTATCCAGTGGGCTCTGGAGGAACAGATCCATGTCGCCACCCTTAGCGAGCCTGCTCCGCCGGGAGGCCCAGAAGGGAAGACTTATGTGCCTACCACCTTGCGATCCACCCTTCTGGGCTCCCTTCATGCTTCCCCGGGCTCTGGACACCCGGGCAGTCAGCGCACTCTCTCACTCCTCCAGGCTCGGTACTGGTGGCCCCGTATGGCCCAGGATGTCTCCCAGTATGTCCGCGGATGCTCAGTCTGTGCCATCTCCAAGTCTCCCCATCACCTACCCGCAGGAAAACTGGTCCCCTTACCTATTCCCCGTCGTCCGTGGTCCCACGTCGGAGTCGATTTCATCACCGATCTCCCCAACTCCGAGGGTTTCACCTGCATCCTCGTCGCAGTGGATCGGTTCTCTAAGGCCTGCAGGTTAATTCCCCTCAAAGGCCTCCCCACCGCCCTGGAAACCGCCGAAGCCCTGTTTCACCATGTATTCTGCAATTATGGCATCCCCGAAGATATCGTCTCCGATCGTGGGCCACAATTCATCTCTCATGTATGGAAAGCCTTCCTGAAGCTCTTAGGTATCTCAGTAAGCCTGTCCTCCGGATATCACCCCCAGACCAACGGCCAGACTGAGCGGAAGATACAGGAAATTGGGAGGTATCTGCGGGCCTACTGCCATGACAACCAGCACAGCTGGAACTGCTTCCTCCCGTGGGCCGAGTATGCACAAAATTCCCTCAAGCAAACCACCACTGGCCTCACCCCCTTCCAGTGCATACTCGGCTACCAACCCCCTCTGTTTCCCTGGACAGAAGAGCCATCCGGCATTCCAGCTGTGGACCACTGGTTCCGGGCGAGCGAGAGAGTCTGGGACTCAGCCCATATCCACCTCCAGCAGGCAGTGCGGAGACATAAGAGCTTCGCAGATGCCCGCTGGTCTCACGCCCCTGTCTATCGCCCAGGAGATCAAGTCTGGCTCTCGACCCGGGATCTGCATCTCCGCCTGCCCTGCCGTAAGCTGAGTCCCCGCTACATAGGTCCCTTCACCATCGAGAGGCAGATAAATGAGGTCACCTTCCTCCAGCTCCCAGCACGGTACTCTATTCATCCTGCATTCCACGTTTCCCTCCTCAAACCCTTCTCTCCCTCTGTCCCAGGCACCGAGGAACCGGCAGCACCTCCTCCTCCTGAAGTCCAAGCAGAACCCTCCATCTACCGAGTACGGGACATCCTGGACTCCCGCCGACGGGCCGGCCACCTGGAATATCTCATCAACTGGGAGGGTTACGGGCCAGAGGAAAGATCCTGGGTGGTCCGTGATGATGTTCTGGATCCCTCCATTCTGGCCGAGTTCCATCAGATCCACCCAGACCGGCCCGCACCCAGAGGCCGTGGCCGGCCCCGTCGCCGTCGTGGGGCGTCAGGATCCACCCCTGGAGGAGGGGGTACTGTCAGGGAATCACAATCACCACCAACGACACTCACCAGATCGCAATCGCCTGATTACTGAGCACCACCACCTGTCTCCACTCATCAAGATCACTATATCAACGCACTCCTCACAAGCAGTCACTGTCTGGTCTCAAACTTTACATGTTGTACTTACCTGACCCACTTACCTTTGTCTGCATTCTAGTTGTTCCAGTGTCCCAATCGTTTTTCCCCACCGTTTATGTGCTCCACCATCTCCCTGCTCCGTTGTTCCCATTGGATCCCCTGGAATAGGAAAAAGGACAGATTACCCTCAGTTAAGCCTCTCGTACACATTCCCAGTTCCCTGCTCACCCACCTGGACACTCCACCTCGCTTCAATCCCCTGCCTTTGTAAATAAACCTGCTGTTGATTTAACTTACCTCTGTGTCCCTTGTATATCTGCTGACACTAACAAGTTAATATAACCTAATAATATAATAATAATAATCTACAAATATTAAATGAAATGTTTAATGTTAATAAAAATGTTTTATCCATCTCTGATAATCCCAGGTTGCTATGGTCACATAGGTTTGTTTACACATTAAACTCGTGGCCACGAGAAATATATGTTGTTCCCTCAACATAACATCTCGAGGCCACGACATAATATCACGTTCCCACGAATGAATATGTCGTGGCCATGACAAAACTAAGTGAACCGAAGACGTCCCCTCCCAGGCACCGTAAAAAACAACCCAATCGCTGGGTTTGTCCATATTTTACCCAGTGCTGGGTTGTATTTAACCCAGCATTTTTTAGAGTATATTAACTGCAGTTATCATCTTTGATGAAAAAACTAGAACTGGTGACAACATATACTGGTGAATGACTTTATAATAGCTGAAAGGCCATGTAAGACAAAGACAGTTTTAAATAGTATAAAGGTTAAAAATATATATACAAACTACTGACTGGGCTATGTAAATGCTCCGGTGTTAGTGCTCATATTTTGATTAAAAAAAATATATATATAGTAGTCCTGTCCTGTTTTCAATCACCTTCAGACTTTATTGATGCTGCATTCCAACATACAAATCACTTTAATCTCCTAAATGAAGAAAATACATAAAACACACACTTGGATCACAATCCAAGATATAAAAAAAATATATAATAATAATAATGAAAAAATTAAAACAATGAAACACTAGAGTACGGGTTCACATACTTGTCATGGTCTGACTCAATACAACAATCCAGAATTATTAAACTGTATAGTCTAAATACTTTTTCTTACACAGACCAGATTCTTCTACAGATTCATTATACAGTTTCTATATATATATATATATATATATATATATATATATATATATATATATATATATATATATATTTAAAACAACTATCTAATAGATCAAGTTGCTCAAAATTTGTTTGTTATAAATTATGACATTTCATTTAATAACTAAATGACATTCATTAAATTAACCTGAAAGAATGAAGTTAACGTGAAGGAACAAGTGTAGAACTGTTATTGCAGTTGGAAAGAACCAGTTTAACCAGAGTTGTGATGTGCTTGTGAATCATGTCAGTATAGAAGTGTAATCACAGTCATTATGTGGCTTTAAGATACTCTTCTGAATGTGTGGGAGTATTCCATGCAGGCTGTATTATGATTATGTTTTTATAAAATTTTATTTATGTTTCTTATCATCTGCCTCCTGAGTACTCATTTATTCATTCATTTATGAAAGAAATGTTGTGAAAGAAGGAATGTTGTTAATCTTTCAGCAAAATAAGTGTGTCTTGTTTAGTGTTTAGATTTAAAGATGAAACCCGTCAGATTACATTATTTTGGCAGTTAAAGTTTTGGGCGGTTTTTGTGAGCTTTTTGGCTGGAAATCGTCCACTAGGCCCTTTCGCACCGCAGGAACCTTATCATAGTACTCGAACTGATTGTGGAACTACCCACTTTTTGGCATGTTCGCACCGCGGGAACTAGGAACTGTTTTAGTTCCTGGAACTCCGTTTGGAGGAACTAAATTAGCTCCTACTTCAGAGTAGGGTCTAAAACAGTTACGTAGAAACTATCGTGACGTAAGTGTACGCTGATTGGCTAAACACGTATGAAAACACCCTCATCCGCCATGATTTAAAACGCCGTGTAAACACATACTGTGTAAACATTGTATCAACTTACATTTCGCAAGAATGGATGTAAATAAAGTTTTCAAAAATGCAAATAAAATTTACAAAACAAAAAATGTGTGCTTAATCTTTCTATTTGTGCTGATAATCACCTTGTTGCAGAACATAATGATGAGATAGCAGCTGTTAAAAAAATTGCGACGTCTTTAATCCCCAAAAGGTATTTTTAACCAAAATAAGAGAAATGTAAGTTAGTATATATGTAATTAATGTAGTGTATATGGCTTATGCAGTCATAAAAAAGCATGGACAGGCAAAAATAGTGTACCATTTAAAATGATTTATTGAACAAAACACATACACTAACGTTACTGCTTTGGTTTCTTAGTCCTCCTTTCCGATCTTTCACTCGCTTGACGTATACGTCAACATGTCCATTATTGTGAAACCCGCGAGACACAACAAAAACACAGCGTCCTCATCCTCCTGTTGTTAATGTCGTTGTTCTTCTTTGTTTTCGTTGTTGAACGCCACGAACAAATTACGTCGCTGTCGACCGGCTTACGTCACTTCCTAGTACCCGCTGTCGGTGCGAATGCAACCCTTTAAATAGTACTGGGAAATAGTTCGTGCAAAATCGTCCCAGTACTTTAGTACTGTACTTTTAGTTCTGGAACTAAAGCGGTGCGAAAGGGGCTACTGAGTCCGCGCTGCGTAGTTTTCTTTGAAGTTGTGTAATGGATTTCTCTGGGCCAAAATCACTGCGTGAATGTGAATGTTTGATACAAAAATTAAAACATCAACAAAAACACTGACCACGTATACCCCTTCATGTTAACAAACACAACACCGGGAGGCAGCCGTTAAGAGGTCGTTTCTGATTAATGATGTCACAGAATTTACCGGTAATTTGAAACCTATGTGTGAATGGTGCTTTTCCGGAAAAAAGACGGAACGTTGTTACCTGTGTGAACAGCACATTTTTGAATTTACTGGTAAAGTCGTTCCGGTAATTTTATGGCAATTTACTGGTATTACTGTGTGAAAGGGGCTAGTGAGTAATAAAAGAATAAGTAGCTGCATTCTGATCAGTGACAAAAGTAATCAGAATGCAGCTACTTGTTCTTTTATTATTCACTGATGCGTGAACTTCCCCTTTAAATAACGCCTCAAAAAGGCAGATTGGTTGTCAGATTCAAATTGGTTGTCATAGTAACGACACTAATTTGTGGAAGTTCAGTGCATTGTGAGTTCCACAAATCTGAACGCGTTAGGCCTATTTGTAAATTGACTGTTAAGATAAAACATTTTGCACAGTTTATTATCAGTTTATTATATTATTTATACCATTATAGCCACTGGATGCCTGTATGGATCTATGCAACAATCCCTAGTTGCTAAGAAATTGTCATCACACACAAATTAATTTTATTACATTTGGATTTGGATACATGTTTAGATATGATCAACGGCTACTTTTTAATAATACTTCTTGATAATAAAGCTACTTCTTGATAATAAACTGTGCAAAATGTTTAGTCTTAACAGTCAATTTACAAATAGGCCTAACGCATTCAGATTTGTGGAACTCACAATGCACTGAACTTCCACAAATTAGTGTCGTTACTATGACAACCAATATATTACTATGAAAATGATATACTGTATATATATATATATATATATATATATATATGAAGCAGATGGGCTTCCGCAGCAGAAGACCACACCGGGTGCCGCTCCTGTCAGCTAAGAAAAGGAAACGGAGGCTATAATTCACACAGGTTCACCAAAATTGGACAATAGAAGATTGGAAAAACGTTGCCTGGTCTGATGAGTCTCGATTTCTGCTGCGACATTCAGATGGTAGGGTCAGAATTTGGTGTAAAGAACATGAAAGCATGGATCCATCCTGCCTTGTCTCAGCGGTTCAGGCTGGTGGTGGTGGTGTAATGGTGTGGGGGATATTTTCTTGGCACACTTTGGGTCCCTTAGTACCAATTGAGCATTGTTTAAATGCCACAGCCTACCTGATTATTGTTGCTGACCATGTCCATCCCTTTATGACTACAGTGTACCCATCTTCTGATGGCTAATTCCAGCAGGATAATGCACCATGTCACAAAGCTCAAATCATCTCAGACTGGTTTCTTGAACATGACAATGAGTTCACTTTACTCAAATGGCCTCCACAGTCACCAGATCTCAATCCAATAGAGCACCTTTGGGATGTGGTGGAACAGGAGATTCGCATCATGGATGTGCAGCCGACAAATCTCCAGCAACTGCGTGATGCTATCATGTCAATATGGACCAAAATCTCTGAGGAATGTTTCCAACACCTTGTTGAATCTATGCCACGAAGAATTAAGGCAGTTCTGAAGGCAAAAGGGGGTCCAACCCGGTACTAGCAAGGTGTACTTAATAAAGTGGGCGGTGAGTGTATACAGTATATATATATATATATATATATATATAAAACCTATATACAAATATAATTTGTAAACGTATCAATGTTGTTATTTAAGATTTGAGTGTGTACATAATCAGTTTTATGTTATTTTGTATGTAATCTTATCTTGTTTGGGTGTGGGAGTTGGATGGGCGGTGCTAATAGGGATTTTGCCTAGGGTGTCAAAACGGCTAAAAACGGCCCTGATCTAAGAGATTAAGAAACAGAAACCTGATTCACTGTTTGTGTAGGATTTCAGAGAAAAGGAAACTTATGGTTCCGTTGGAACAGGATGTTTCATGGTAGGTGCAGAACATGCTAATGAACTGCACCTATTGTAATCCTTTAGCGGAGAGCTCATTGTACATCTATTTGTAAATCTGGAATCTGAGGGTGCAAAAAATCTAAATATTGAGAAAATCACCTTAAAAGTTGTTCAAATGAAGTTCTTAGCAATGCATTTTACTAATCAAAAATTAAGTTTTTATATATTTACAGTAGAAAATTTACAAAATATATTCATGGAACATGATCTTTACTCAATGTCCTAATGATTTTTGGCATAAAAGAAAAATCTATTTTGACCCAATTAATTTATGGCTATTGCTACAAATATACCCCAGCAACTTAAGACTACATTACCTATATATATATATATGTATATGTGTGTGTGTGTGTAAAGATCATAAAAACTAATATTGACCTAAAACATTTTATCCTCACCACTGAATAGAAGTAATACACAAAACACTCAACAAAGTATGCATGACTTACTTTCCACTGCAGAACATAAAAAGATGCTTTAAAGAATATTGTGGCTCAAACAACATCGAACCCATATGGCTTTGACTTTATGGACAAAGGAAAAGCACACAGAGACACAAAATATCTTCCTTTGTGTTCCACAGAGGATAAGTCAAACCAAACAGGTTTGGAAATATCATGAGAATGCGCAACTAATAACAGAATGTTCATTTTTAGGTGAACTGTCCCTTTAAGATGGTTGGAGTTAAGTAGTCTTTTACAATCCTTGTAATTCTTTAAGTTTAAACCTCCCTTTACTGGCAGGTAAATTATGCAAGCTGAAGCTTCAGTTTCTAGTAATGTCTTCTGTTAAACTTTCGTTTCATCATAAAGACCCTCCCATTTGAAAAGCTATATAGGTGCTGAATGAGGAACGTTATTTCATTCAGCTCCTGATCAAAGATGGATCTGCAAATCACAGTTTTTCTCCTGTCCGTTCTTTTCACTGCAGGTACAAAGACAAATATTGTTTGTAATGTTATTGAGTACAAATACGGATCATTGATGTCTCTCTCTCTCTTTTATTACTAAAGGACACTCTTTCAGCTGTTATGAGTGTACGAGTACGACGGGTTCTTGTGCAGCTCAAACTGTAAAAGCATGTCCCAGTGGATCTTCCAAGTGCATGAGTGTAACAACAGAGTCACAAGCTGGTAAGTCCAATATGATGAATTGAAATTCCCTGTTAAATTTGACTGATGGGGATGCTGGTGTTTTTTTTTTTTACTGGTGCTGCTTTACTGGAAATGTAACTTCTCACAGAACTGCTAATTTCCTCACATAATTTATAATTGTAATCACAGAATATTCTATTTAGATTTTGGCTATTTAATTTGTTTCTCTCAGATTGTTATGCTAACAGTATAATTTGTATTAAAATTGAATCAATATTTGAAATAAAAAATGCCAAATTTTTGACATTTATAAATATATTTTCCATCAAAACAATGTTTTGAACAGGTCTTCTCTGAATAATTCCTGTTCTTAGGTAGCACTACTGCTAATATGAAGGTTAAAGGCTGTGCTGCTGACTGTATAAGTGGGTCCATGGACCTCGGTGCTGCAAAGACATCTTTTGCGTGCTGTAACACAGACAAGTGTAACTTCAATGATGCTCCAGGTATTGTGCTTAACTGACCAAATGCAAAAAAAATGTTTTTAAAAATTAAGTTCAACATACATTTTACTTCCAAAGGACATCAGGAAATATAATGCAGTATGCGGCTTTTCAGCTGTGAATTGACTGAATGGTGCAGCTAACAAAGTGTTATGTCATTAGATGTTATATTTTCAACAGGAGATAAAACAATACATGTTTTCGTCCTGTAGATCCCACTCATGCCCCCAATGGAAAGACGTGTTACTCTTGTGATGGACAGAGCTGCTTAAACATAATGAGCTGTTCAGGGAGTGAAAACCGCTGCATTAAAGCAACAGGTGAGAATCTGGAAAAGAAGTCATTATTTTTATCGTTCTTATATTTGAGCATTTGATACAGATCACATTTACCAAATTCCAGCTTAGATAAACCTGTGTTTTCTTTTTTTTCATCAGTGAGTCACGGAGGACAGTCAGTGGTTACAAAAGGCTGTGCCTCTCAATCTATTTGTGATGCCACAGCAACAGCATCGGTTCCTAATGTTGGGAGCATCTCGTGTTGTGAGGGGAATCTGTGTAACGGTGCTAAAAGCATCACTCAGAGCTTCGTGTTCCTCTGTGGTTCTCTGCTCTCCTTCATCCTGCTGCACTGAATCCAGCAGCTCCATCAGACACACTGTACTGAATATAGAGCTTGTCATTTCTTTGTACAATGCATCTTTTGTCTTGATTTTTTTTGCGGTGACATTGTGATCTGACATTTTTTTTAAATAAAATACTACAGAAAACAGGGCTTATGATTGTCTTCTTAACCATTGCCAAGTCAGCAGTCTTCTCCATTATTGTGGTTTCAAAGAACAAGAGATACATGGAACTTATACTGTAGGGATGGTCATTTAATGAAACGCAAATGTAAATATTCTAATATTTTGAGATACTGATTTTTTGACTTTCATGAGCTGTAAGCTCTAATCATAAAAATAAAAAAAATAAAAAAACTTTTGTTTTACTTTACATGTAATGAATCTAGAATATATGAAAGTTTCACTTTTTGAAATAAGTTACAAAAGAAAATGAACTTTTTTACGATATTCAAATTTTTCGAGATGCACCTGTAAATATATATCTATGGCCGGCCACCACTCTCACCCTTTTGTGCAACAGCAGCTGCTCCGGGCACGTGATCTTAGCTCAAATCTGATTGGATGGCCTGTTTCATCGTGGAGCAACTGGGAAAAAATCGTCACAGGACGAAAATTCGCACCGTGAATGATTGCGCTTGGTGTGAACCCTAAAAAAACTAATTACACTTCCAGTACAATTTTCCGAGATATGGTTTTGGTCATTTAAGGTAGTTGTTATCACGCTGATATATGTTCAATTGTTCAGTTTCGTGATAAGTTTCATTTTAGCTAGTAATTTGATGCTATAAAAACGGGGCGTGTCGGTATGGTTGATTGGGTCTGCCGGAGTTTGGTTCCACGGCTCCACCTCACGACACTACTGTGCAGACTCTGGCTCCAAGTGACGTCATTTACTCAAGATGGCAAACGGCCATAATGAGATCCTTTGGCTTCACTTTTCTATAGTGAAAGAAAGTGGAGATGCGTCATCCATCTTTTTTTACAGTCTATGGTGTGAACAGAGCCGTTGAGAAACAGAGTTGCGACACTCCCATAGAAACTGAGGAAAGCGGAAGTAAAGCATGTCATGGAGCAGCAGTTCCAAACAACCAATAGTTCCAGTATTGAAGCCCATTCATTTCAGTGTTTCTCAAGCACACTCGCCAGAAAGCTAGATCCAACTCCTCCCACCTTACATAGACCTAAACCTACCCGTCTCCACCCCCTGATCCCTAAACCCACCCATCCCCACCCCTAAACTTACCAATCTCCACCCCCTGATCCCTAAACCCACCCATCCCCACCCCTAAACCTACCCGTCTCCACCCCCTGATCCCTAAACCCACCCATCCCCACCCCTAAACTTACCCATCCCCACCCCTAAACCTACCCATCTCCACCCCTTAACCTACCCGTCTCCACCCCCTGATCCCTAAACCCACCCATCCCCACCCCTAAACCTACCCATCTCCACCCCTTAACCTACCCGTCTCCACCCCCTGATCCCTAAACCCACCCATCCCCACCCCTAAACCTACCCATCTCCACCCCTTAACCTACCCGTCTCCACCCCCTGATCCCTAAACCCACCCATCTCCACCCCTAAACCTACCCATCCCCACCCCTAAACCTACCCATCTCCACCCCTTAACCTACCCGTCTCCACCCCCTGATCCCTAAACCCACCCATCCCCACCCCTAAACCTACCCATCCCCACCCCTAAACTTACCCATCCCCACCCCTAAACTTACCCATCTCCACCCCCTGGATGTGGATCCAACCCCGCCCCCTGGATCTTTGTTCTGCAGTGAGGGGCTACTGGAAAGTTGAGGAAATTACAGTAGTTTATGGCATTTTAACACATTAGTTTTCTTACCTTAAAATAGGCAGTTATGCTATATTTGCAGTTAGATAACGTGAGAAACACCTTAATAGCGATCATAAGATGCTAGTTGTCATATTTTTAAGTTTTTAGTCTTTCTGCAATCTTTCTCTCCCTGTTGAATGAGTTTCAATGAAGACTGCCTATTAAAGGAATACAAGAAAGAGTTTCCCTGAATGCAGTTGGTTGCTTTGTGTGTTAATTTTTTTATTGGGTTAAATTCCGTATTTGCTGGCCTTTTTTCACATTCACTTATATTGTCTTCTTACATAAATGTCATATTATAATACTGGGATGTGAGTAATTAATCTTTTTAAATTCAACATAAAAAAATAAAATAAAATAAAAAACGCAAAACTTGTAAAATTGTGTCAGTCCTCTGTCGTGTGTTACCGCCTCATGTTTCCTTATTTGGTTTGTTTCCTGTCCTCGTCTGATGTGATTATTAGTTCATTCTTTTCCAGCTGTGTTTATGTGATTGTGTTAATTACCCTGTGTATTTAGTTCCTGTCTTTTGAGATTGATTTCGTCTGGTCTACTCATTATTCCCGGTGTTTCCTGTCTGTCAGCCTTGCCTTGTCCTGATTAAAGACGAGTTTACGTCCTCGTCTCCGTGTTCCTTGTTCCTCCCTGCTGTGTGCACCGTGACAGAAGACCAGACCTAACCGTAAGCGGCGCCCCTTCACCTCGTTTTGTGTTTTCGTTTTTGAGAGGTTTGATTTGTGCCTGTGTTTTGTCTCTCGCGGCAAGCGAGTTCACTGGCCGCAAGCCCTCATGCCCGCCGAACGCGGGAGATATCCGCCACCGGCTTTGGCTATCCCAAGCCCGCCGGCTGGTTCTCTAGTTCCCGGGTTGCCGCTCCCCCAAGCCCGCCGTTCGCGGGAGAACACACCGCCGTCCACGGGGAAAGCCAACCCGCCAACCGTGGCTCCCTCAGATCACGCCGCCGTCCGCGGCTCACCGACCCCGCCGTTCTTGTTTTGCCCACAGAAACATTTAAAAAACCTTGTCTTGTCTTGTCCGCGGAGACTCGTCTGGGGCAGGTGGTTCCTCTTGTTGTGGCCGCGGAGGCCATTCCAGCCATCTGCCTCCCTGTCGCAGAGATGGAAGCGGTTGCTGAGGGACCCTGTGAGGGCCCCTGACCCCTTGTCATGCCCAGAGGAAGCCTCAGCTTCCAAGCCAGCCCAGGAGGGCTTCTGGTTCCTGTGGGATGTCCTGTCCTGTTTGTCTGGCCCTGGAGGGCTATTTCCTGTACTGTCATGTTTGTCTAGCCCCAGAGGGCTCCTGATACCCCCTGACTACCCTAGGGAAATTTTTTTGGGGGGTAAAAGAGTTCCAGCTGTAGGGGCCGGGCCGAGGGGACCGAGGCCAAGGCGCCGAAGACTACCTGCCATGGCCTCCTGAGCTCCCTGCACCGCCATGGTCCCTGTCTGTTCTGCTCTGGAGGTCCCCGTCCCATGTTCCTGTCCGTGTCTGTCCTGAGGGGCCTCCAGAGCGCCCAACCCCCCTCCCCGATGGAACTGTTAAGGCTCGGGACGAGCCTTTCGGGAGGGGGGAGTCATCTCAGTCCGCTGTCGTGTGTGTCATGTGTTCCCGCCTCATGTTTCCTTATTTGGTTTGTTTCCTGTCCTCGTCTGATGTGATCATTAGTTAATTCTTGTCCAGCTGTGTTTATGTGATTGTGTTAATTATTCTGTGTATTTAGTTCCTGTCTTTTGAGTTAGATTTCGTCTGGTCTACTCGTTACTCCCGGTGTTTCCTGTCTGTCAGCCTTGCCTTGTCCTGCTTTGTCCTCATTAAAGACTCATTTGAGGTAACGTCCTCGTCTGCGTGTCCTTGTTCCTCCCTGCTGTGTGCACCGTGACACATTGAGTGTTTGATGTCTAAATATACAATGCAAAACTTAAAATAAATAAGCTATTATGACCGGTAAAACTCTACAGCAACTAGAGTAGAGCTAAATATATAGGCTATATTTATTAAACAGCCATACGGGCATCTAGTAGTTAAACAATGGCATTACATAGGAATATAATTTTTCTGGCCACCAAACGCCACTAATTTGCACTGGAATTTAAAAACATTTTCTCTATTTTAACCCTAAATACTAAGCTAATTGCAATATAATAATAAGCATATTAGAAAAAAATATTAATGCTGTTTCTTCATCACTCCTCAGAATAAAATGCGATTGTTAAACGTAGTCAGCGTTGTCACCAGTACACAATCAATGCACATTATGTAAGGAATAATTGACGACGGGCCGTTGAATTATTAGAAAAATAATGCACACCCGAGGTGGTGATGCGGTCACGACGCGAAGTGGGTGTGCATTATTTTTCTAATAATTCAACGGTCCGGAGTCAATTATTCCGCTTATACTACGGTTGCCATACCTCAACACATCGATCAGATGATATATTTCAAGGGATTCGTCTGGTTTTTGTACTTAAATCGCTATTGTGAGTAGGATTATTTCTTCCGCATCTCATCCAACGCCTCCCTTGCTAATACCAAAACGTCATTTTAGACCTAGTATCGGAGGCTTGAGCCGTTGATAGCAGACTAACGCAGCTAATAACTAAGTTATGAGAGAGCGAGATTGAGCGTCCGTGAATTATCCTACCTCTCCGAGTCTGTCTTTCATCAGTGTTTGGCAGCAGCGTCCCTACTAGTGAAACTTTAAGTTAATTTTCCTCACGAACAGTGCCGTTGTTACCTCGCTTCGCTTGTGAGAAATGTCATGAGCGTTTAAGTTGCTAAACTATTTACTGACAAAGTCGTCAGAGCAGCGCTAACAACATTAGCGCGTATGTTTTCATGTGTGTAAAAACTGTGTGTGTCTGTGAGGGAGAGAGAGCGGGAGAAATAGAGTATGTGCTTTACGTACATAATAAAATGTAATTTTGTGGCAAAACATGGTCGTTTTTATCCCATTGCTTACTATATTAATGTATTTGGCTAGTGTCTTGTTGGTTTTGGTTGTATTGCTGTTTTAAGCAGTGTTGCCAGATCGGGTTGACGATTTCCAACCCAAAAGCTCACCAAAACCCGCCCACTTCAACAAAAACCAGCCCAAATTTTTAACTGCCAAAATGTTGAGAGGATTTTATTGCCATGTCAATCAAGGTTGATAAGGACCATTTTTATCTCCTTAAAATAAAATAAAGATAAATCAATTTCACAGGAACATGGAGGGCAAATGCGTTAAAAGCGGCAATCAAGAATCAATGACTTTAACCCTGAAAAATTGCATCATTTTCAATGTCTACAGTAAGAATAAGCTAATTTTTGTGCAAAAAGTGCACAATAACGTGATCAGAAAGCAATGTAAATTAGCTGGCATTTACTCTCGTTCATGCACACACCCCCGACAGCCAAAAAATATTCATTGATACATACTGTATGATAATCTGACAGCAAAAATAAAATAATAATAATAACAATTAGCAACAATAATGCGCTTACCTTTGTCTTGTGCTTTATCTTCAGACAGAACTACAGCACGTATTTCACGAAGTACACATTTCAGAACATAAAGCAGAAGTTTGTAGACGGTTTAAAAGATGTTCTGATGCAGAACAGCATCGCCATATTCAGTTTTGATTTTTAATAAATCATTCAACTGTTCTCTCATTTCAGTTACAGTTATATTTAGAAATCTTCTTTTCATCTCTCATCACGTATAATCCACGTTGTGAGATTTGAGTCACTAGACTCTTTCTCGTGTAACTTATATTTAGGCCACTTTGCCATCGCAATCACTTAAAATGAATGAATGAATGAATGAATATATAGCTGCACATTTAAATCTTGCCCTTTATAGCTCACGAGTCATCACATCTCACCAACATAAAAGATGGTAAATTCACTGACAGGTCTCGGTTAAACTGAACCAATAAGGAAAAATGAGTTGATGACTGCACTACACATATTTTACTGTGATACTTTGAGCTCGAACATATTAAAATAACATGACTAAAGATAAATGCGAAGAAAAAAAGCAGCTGATTGGGCGGCTTTTAATTTTTTAAAAGCAGCCCAAACTTTGTCTACCCGCCCAATGAGTTATTCTCCGGTCCAAGCCGATCAAAAGAAGCCCAATTGGGCGGCAACCCACCCAACCTGGCAACACTGGTTTTAAGACCCTTTGAAATAACTGAAATCATTTGGCGAAGTGATACGGACCTGTAATGCGGTCGAGAGCTACCTGGAACTACATTCGTCGTGCGTTTCCCTGAAAATAATTACACACCTTAGAACGTTCATCAGCCAATCAAATTCAAGCATTCAACGGCCCCGCAGTATAAGTGTTAATAACAACCTAGGCTCATTGGAAATACGTGTCTCTACATACATTTCTGCAAAACTGAAAAAACTTACCTATATGTACGATTCACTGCAGTTTCCAGTTGAAATGAACACTAACCCAGCAGGCACAAAACAGGCACACAACGTCATAAGACGGTGGTATTTGGTTAAATTTTGGTTGCGACGTCGGGTGACCAAAATCCAATGTAAATCCAACATCTAATGTCAATGTTAAATTGATGTCCAATACCGACGTCAGCTGACGTTGAGATTTGGTTGTTTTTAGGTTGTGTAACCAAAATCCAACGTTAAGCCGACGTCAAATATTGACGTCAACCCGATTTTCATTTTCAACCAAAATCCAACGTCTGTCTGACGTCATGTCCAACGTCAACCTGACGTTACATAGACGTCTGGTGCCTGACAACTTTTATTCCTTTTCACACGAAGCATGACTTACAGGAACAGTTTTGATTATTTTCTCACAGTTACTTGCAGGATGGTATGTTATGACTTCTAAACAATTTTAACATCCTGCACGATTTGAAAACTGATACCTTTGAACGTTGTCGTCACATATACAGCTTCATATGTATGAGTTTACTAACTCAGTAAGTTTACTCGCTCACGTGATACAGCGTTGCACTTGGGTGAAGAAGAGCTCTGGTACGAATCCCGTCAAACTACAGTTCAACAAAACAGCTCAAATCTGCATAAGGAAGTTAAAATAGCATGGCTGCATCAGCAAATATTTATATTACTTTTGCATTTGTTAACACTTTCGGGTAGGTTTAGGTTTGGGTTTGGTGTAGGGGATACTTCCAACTTCATAGAGCTTAATCTTTAGCGACACTCACCGGATATTTGAATTATGAATAGCGGCAAAACGTGCCTGTACCAACGTAATAAAAACGTGTCACGGTCACGTATTAAACGTGTGTTTTAGCGCCACTCTCTGGACATTTCACTTTGAAACTGCTGCGAAATGTGCTGCAAGGTACATAATTACGGTGTTGCAGAAATGTATGTAGAGACACGTATTTCCAATGAGCCTGGGTTGGTTAATAATCACTAGAAATTGCTGCAAATATAGTGAAACTGCTGTCTATCCTACTTAAACCCATTCAAACATATTGACAGCACGGAGTTGTTTGGAACTATTGAGAGCTCAAAAGAGCTCTATTGAGATATCACAGCATGTCGCAACTCTGTTTCTCAACGGCTCTGACAGCAACCAGCTAAATATGTAACTGTGTTACACTCCTCTGTATCTTGGAATAAATGTCAGTGACATTTATGACCACAGAGCTGAGGTTCAAACAATACAACTAGCCAATCAAGGTGCAAACTCCAACTAAAACTAGGTTACTGCTCAGTTTTGGCCTGCTCTTATTTACTGTTCTCAGAATCAAAGACCATTATGGTAAACCGTTTAACATTTAATCTATAAAACATGCATAGCATCTATTTTCATGCTACTAGTATTTATTTTTAGCTACTATCTATTAAGCACTAGTACGTGTTTGTTGTCTACTAGTGCTTATTCTTTAGGTATAATTCATTAGGTAGTTCTTATTTATAATACTAAACTCATTCATTATTAGTACCTATTAAATAGACACTAGTATGTATTCATTAGATTAAATAGATAATAGTACTTTTCAGTAGTGACTAGTAGCTGTTCTACTCTCACTAGCAACACATTTCTAATTTTGTCCCATTGTTTTCTATGGGGATCAGTTATTCAGATATCAACCGTTCAGTTCTGACTTTTATTATAGTACTTATTTCCTAGACACTATTAGTACTACTAGTTCTTATTTATTAGATATACTAGTATTTAATCATTAGTTACCTGTACCTATTAATAGATGCTAGAACTTTTTCATTGGATCAAGTCCCTGAGATTTTAAGTAATTTAATGGCACATTTGCATGTTTACTTCAAAAAATATTTTTTTATTTATTTTATCTCTTTTAAAGTTTTAATCAGAATTATTTTACATAGCTATAGAGAACATTTCACGATTATCATAATTTTCACAATTACAGTGACAAAAACGGTCACAGTTATCTGTGAAGGGCCATCTGAGCCATAATTCATTCTGGCGCTCTCACATACTTATATGTGACCCTGGACCACAAAACCAGTCATAAGTCACATTATTCGCCAAGTGTGTTCAAACACACGAGGACTTTGTTGTGGTTTTTAAGAAGCTCTTGTTACATACATGCATATCTGACATGAGAACAGAACATTTAAATAAGACTTAACAATAATAATAATAATGTGTATGAATCTGGAACAGAAGATTTATGTACAGATTTGTGCCTTATTTACTCTATATATACAGCTGTATAGAAAATGATGCATACATATTTACATAGTACTAGAGAGAGAGTAAATATTTGTAGCAATAGCCAAAAATACATTGTATGGGTGAAAATTATAGTTTTTTTTTATGCCAAAAATCATTAGGATCTTAAGTAAAGATCATGTTCCATGAATATATTTTTATAAATTTAATTTATAATAACCATAAATGTATCAAAACAATTTTTATTAGTAATATGCATTGCTAAGAACAATATTTTGATAACTTTAACGGTGATTTTCTCAATATTTCGATTTTTTTGCACCCTCAGATTCCAGATTTTCAAATAGTTGTTCTACCGTTAAAGTCATTTTTTATAGTGCAGAAAAAAAATTCCAGAGGAAGTGGCGAAGTGGTTATAGTCCTGTGACTTCGCCACTTCCTGAGCAAATGGTGAAGTCAAGCAATGACTTCACCATTTCAACAACTGGTCTGATGCAAATAAGGCTTTTCATCTAAGAGATGGGCCTGTACGTGGCAGCTTAATCTAATGTTAACCTAGAAAAATGTGTGCTATTGAAGTGTCTGTGTGGAGTGTAGAAGCACGCTCACTGCAGGACAGATGGAGGCGCTCACTTGCTCTTAAAATACTCCCTCATTTTTGCTCATACAGAGTAATACATCTTTTGAATCTGTAAAGACTCTACGTTTATTTGTGTGCACTCACAATAACAACAAATCATTGTGCTTTTGTAAAATAAGGAAAGCAAACAGGATGCATTTTCTGCCGTCTTAATACTGATACACTCCATGTATACTTACCTTACAAATATGATAAATATATCTATAGAGCAGGGGTGGACTGGGACAAAATTTCAGGCTGGGAAATCTCACACTCATCCAGGCCATCCCATACACCCACAACAAATTTTGACACCAAGGACAACAATATTTTTTGTATGGCCATCATCATTTATCACATAAAAAAGTTTAAATTCCTAGGCTGAGGTTGCGCAAAATAATTAAAGGGGACATCAGATGCCCATTTTCAACAAGTTGGTATGATTCTTTAGGGTCTTCATGAAAAGTCTACATACTTTGTTTAAAATTTCTCAATGGTAGTGTATAACAACATCCTTTTGTTTTGTTCTCTATTCACAGCGACCCATTTCGGTGCATGTCTCTTTAAATGCTAATGAGCTCTGCTCACCCCACTCATTTCTTCTGTGCAGTTCTCTGAGACTGTTAAAGTGCCCCTATTATGGATAATGAAAGGTTCATATTTTGGTTTTGAGAGTCCTCAACAACAGGTTGACATGCATGCAAGGTCAAAAAACACTTTGATTGTCTTATATGCATTTATTTTTACCTTGTTTGCTCAACGACTCCCAAACGATTCGCTCAACGATTCATTTTTCCAAACCCCTCCTTTGCGTGACGCTAATCTGCGGTGATTGGTCGATTAGTCTCATTTTCATTTCATCATGCCTGTAATGCCTGATAAAGCAGTGTTTGTGAGCGCAGTGCTGCTGTGTACAGTGTTACCGGGGAAACAGCTATTTTTAATGCTCCAAAAGTGGCACCTAGTGGCAAAGAATGAAGTTGCATTTTCATTCAAACCAACGCGAAAAGAACAAGTGTGCGGGCAATATACTAATGTTTCATTTTTTTTTTTTTTATTATGCAAACAAACATACTATTTACAGGTGACAAATCAAATACAAAATAACCAAAGTAAATAAAACATACATGACAGCCAACGTGATTTGTATGAGTGTGTGTGTGTGTGAGTGTGTGTGAGTGTGAGTGTGAGTGTGACTGTGTGTGTGAGTGTGTGTGTGAGTGTGTGTGTGTGTGTGTGTGAGAGTGTGTGTGTGTGTGTGTGTGAGTGTGAGAGTGTGTGTGTGTGTGTGTGAGAGTGTGTGAGTGTGTGTGTGTGTGAGTGTGGTAGGGTGTGTGTGTGTGTGTGTGTGTGTGTGTGTGTGACTGGGTATTGGGGGTGGGGGTATATAAACAAAAAAAAACAAAAATAAGTAAAGTACAACAGACATAACAATAGTAAAAAGAAAACAATAGTAATGATAACAGTAGTAATAATAATAATAATAATAGCATTCATAACAAAAATTAGAGGATGAAGGTGGAGAAAGTGATAATAGTAATAGTAGCAGCAATAATATTAATAAATGAATGATAACAATAAAACAAAAATAATAATAATTGACTCAATTAGTCAGAAATGAGGGGAAAGTTGGAAGATCAGGAAGAGGACAAATAGTAATAATGATAATAATAATGATGATGTTTCATGTTGACGTCGACATGACACGGCTTGGGATTCATTTTAAAAACAACTCGTTTCAATGATTCAGAGTCGACTCTTTATTTTGAGAGACAATAACTTTATATACGTGCACTTTCCGATTTAAAACTTCACAGGGTGTTTTCATTCACTTAGAGCTGTTACACACTGCATGAAAGATCATTTTCAAATATCTTTAACTTTAGCCACATTCATCACGAAACTTGCTAACTAGCACATTATTAGGAAAGGCGATTTGCAAAGATTCATATAAAACCTAATACTCACTTCTTCTGTAGGTGAAGCTGGATCACCAATGATATGCACAAACATTTAGGTAGATCGGGGATGCATTCCCTTCACAAATCATTCATTCCCTCTCATCTCATATTCATCTTTTGATGTCAAACCCAAATGTTTTAAGTCTACAGCAAAAATAAAGGAATTGGCCTCTGTTCCAATACTTTTGGAGGGGAGTGTATGTATAAAACAGTGGCACTGAGACCCTGCTGACTGAACTGACAAATCAAAATTAACATATAAGCGGTCATTGTATAATAAAAACATCCTGTAAATTTTAGAACAACACTTTCCCATTAGTCTAAAATCATTTTATATTGCAGGCAGTTTGCAAAAACAATGGTTTGTGGAATGCACCACATGTTGTGATCGTGTGGTTAAACACTACCTCTGCAGAACAAGAGGCTTGTTTGAGATGTGCCTTGCCTTGTCTGAGATGTAGGCGACAGTAGGCGGCTGCAGTGAGGGGAGGAGTGAAATAAACACAGTCAAGACGGACAGTTCGGAGCTCTCGAAGTGGAACAGATAACTACGAGATCAAAGGAGGATATCGCGTTATTCTCTCTCATCGGTGTGTTGCTGATAAACATGATATAATTTCAGTTCTGTTGCTTCATATGGAAATAAATATGATGAACCAGACACTCAAAGTGCTTGCCATTTAATTCCAAATGAAAGCCATACACTATTTTTTACTTGAATCCAAACACGTATTTTAGATTTTTGTAAAAATATGACAACAATCACATATCTCACACAGAGATCACACTGTTATAGTGTTTGGGAATATTCATGCATAATTTAAATACATAATCACATGGAATCAGATTAAAAAAAAAAAATAAAAAATCATCTACATCATAGCACATCCCTGCATCTCATTCTATTCTATTATCTATAGCACAACTGTACATACAATTTATTTTTTCTATTTTTGTCTTCTACCCACTTTGCTCTGAAAATTGTATTGAGGTTTATTTACAAGAATTGCTAGAGAATGTTAGTGTGCACATCCTGCACTGCCAATGTGAACATAAGGCTTATACATGCGCAAACATGCATTAAATATTTTATCAAATATTCAAAACGACACATGGAAAATAAATATACAATTGTTTCATATGAAACATGTTCTTTTTTTAACGAGAGATTCTGCATACCGTAGTTTGAGAACCAGTGATGAGAGAGCTTTGAATATTATAAAAAAAAGAAAATACAGTCTGAAACTTATTATTTTTATTTTAGTGCATTCTTCTTTGATGTCTTTATCTGCTGCTTGTTTGTCTTGATTCTTGCGTTGTTGTTTTTATATATATATAGTGTGTTCATCCTGGTGCTTATCTACTTGGATGTTTTTATTTGTTTGTGCTGTATAAGTGGCAATAATTAAATATTCAGTATGATGTCGCTCTCTACAGGTTATTATTAGCATTACAGCAGATCAACAGCTGAGAAAAAAATCATCTTATGAACACATTAACAGTATCAGTAAAAATGAACAATGACTCTCTATAAAGCTGCTTTGAAACAATCTGTATTGCAAGAAGCATTTAATAAAACAGCTACATCATGTCAGTTGCATTAGTGAAAACTATACATGTAGTGATTTCAAAGGATTACTGTATTCTTCAAGCTGCTGTATTCTTACATATTTTTAGTACTTTTCTTTAACACCTTGTATTTGTGTCTAAATGTGCACACATGTATATTTAATGTTACTAAATTGCCATGCAAAGCCATAAAGTAATTTGACTGAATTTGAAAACAAGTGTTGCTCTCTACAGGTGACTGTCAGTATCACAGCACACTTCTGAGAGAAGATCTGCATCACATACATACAGCATTTACACCTTTACAATTACAGACTCAAGATTTTAATGCATTTACATATTTCTAATGATTCATTCGTCACAGTAATAAACTTATGCATGGTTTAATTGTCATATAAACTAATTTCACATAAGCATAAACATTAGTTTTCTCTGTGATCTTGTTAAATGGTTTGCCCTGAACATCCCTGAAGTGAGGTATGTTACCGCGGTAAAGGCAGTCAGCAGACTTCACGCTGGATAACTGCTGTGAATAGCTGTGAGTGTAAGAGCTGAACCCGTGACGGTCATGAGAACTTCTCAAGAGCTTTGAGTCTGAATCACACACACATCAGCAGCTCTCACAATCACAGCAGACGCTCTACAGAATCACATTACACAGATCAGGTAAGAGCTTCACTAACACTAACACACTAACAAGATACAGGCTTTAAATGAGGCTTCACTGCATCTGCTGCATGAACATTTCATTTAAGAATTTGATTTAATTTATTATTATTATTAAAATTTTAGGCTGTTTTTCCACAGAGAGTCACCGAATGCTTAGTTAACGTTAATGCAGCATCATATTAGATGTGTATCAAATTGATTTGTTATGAAATACAAAAAATGTAATTTTGCAGCTGGAACAATGACTAGTTTGGGAGCAAAAAAAAATCAAAAATGTCCAGGTTATAATTTTTACAAAAAAAACAAAAACTAGTAGACTAGTTAAGAATTACATTGCGTTTTGCATTGTGGCATCATTTAACACCTCAAATTCTCATTTATTATTAATATTTAAATTGCATAATTTTTACATCATGGTACTATTAATTGCACTATTATTATTATTAGATTTAAAAAGCTTATCAAGTTGTTTATTGTAAAATCTTACTATATTACAATAATAAGAATTAAAAAAATACATACTATAAATTAAAGGTAATAAAAGTATGCTTCATTTTCATGCAAAATGTAATTTCATATTTCTCTTTTGAATTCAGGGTGAAATTAAAATATATTCATCATGACAATAATGTGACAAAAACATATTAATGATACTGAAAGCATGTTTAAAATTCATGCAAAAGAATTTGGGGTTAAATTAAAATTAAATTATGATGACAATGTCACAAAACTATATATATTAAGTGTACTAAAACATACTTAATTGTCATGCAAAATATTATTTCTTATTTAAATTAAAAATGTAATTATGACAATATCACAAAAATATTACAATTACTGAAAGCACGCGCATGTAAAACAACTTCTTATTCATTCTTTTGAATCGGGTTTGAATTTAGACCTGGACATATGTTCAAGAGATTCATCTTTTAATTTCTAAATCCATCTCATACTACAGATGAAATACACGGTTGTAAATCACTGTAGTTTGTCATATTCAGTGTGGTGTTTCTAATGTGCTGTTGTTATTTTCAGGTGTTTTGTTCATCATGTCTTACGGTGCATCAGGTTCAGCTTCTCGAGGTGAATTCAGTGTTCATTTCTCCAGCAGACGTGGAGCAGGACTCATCAGAGCTGAAGAGTGTGTGAAGATTCACTCAAACACCATCAAACACCTGCAGCACACTACAGACTCCTCACCTAATCTGTGTGTGTGTGTGTGTTTATACGCAGGGCGGTAGGAATCGCTTTACTGGCCGTGATCCTCACAGCGCTGCTCATCATGGGCTGCTGGTATTACCGCCGACGGGGCGGATACAAGATGATCCGGGTGAGTCATGTTACCCACGGGACGGTCAGGTGATCACAATGTTACCCCCAAGAGCATCAGAGCAGAGCAAAGTGCCAAAAACTGCATCACTGTAGTACATCATGATGCATGCAACACCAAGGTCATGGGTTCGATTCTCAGTGAATGCATGATAATACACACCTTAAATGCAATGCAAATCACTTTGCATAAATGCATCTGACAAATGCATGAATATAAATGTAAATAAATGCAAAAGTTGCATGTTTTAATAAGCTGCTGTACTTCTCAGCCAGGGTTCACAGAGCTGCAGCTGTGATGATTGTGGGATTTGCTCATGTGTTTGTCATGTGATTTCTTACCTCTCATCTCTGTGTGTGTGTGTGTGTGTGTGTGTGTGTGTGTGTGTGTGTGTGTGTGTGTGTGTGTGTGTGTGTGTGTGTGTGTGTGTGTGTGTGAGTGTGTTCAGAGCGGGGGAAACCGCGGTCAGTCGTGGAGAGAGATGATGAGAGCGGGTCAGTACAGCGAGTCTGGATCCGGAGAGGAGAACAAAGTGGCCTTGAATGAAATCAGCAACCTGCAACCAGCGGTACACACACACACACACACACACATGTTGGTTTTTGTGGTTTATGGGGACTCTCCATAGGCGTAATGGTTTTTATACTGAACAAACTGTGTGTGCTATTGCCCTACACCTACCCTACACCTAAACTTAGCCCTCACAGGAGACTGTGTGCACTTTTAGATTTTCAAAAAAACACCATTTAGTATGTTTTTTAAGCCTTTTGAATTACGGGGACATAGGCAGTGTCCTCATAAAACACCTTCAAATTGTAATACCTCTGTCATACCCATGTTATTATACAAATTTATGTCCTCATAAACACACACACACACACACACACACACACACACACAAACACACACACACTTCAGTGTCCAAATATACTGACAGTCACACAAGTTCAATGATTAGTGAAACTTTTGTAAATGGTTGCCAGGGCGTTGATATGCAGTTGCTAGGGTGTTCTGGATGATTGCTTAAAGAGACAAACGCACACATTAAGAAATGCTTTTTGCAGAAAGTGCAAAACAAAGTATTAGACAGACGAAATATCACAGAGTAAATCTGGCCTAAATAGAAACTTAAGCAATAATATAATGTATTATAATATATATCATAATTATAATATTTGCTCTTTTGTTGATTCTGATTGCTTCCATTGTACTCATTTGTAAGTCGCTTTGGATAAAAGCATCTGCTAAATGACTAAATGTAAATAATATTATATAATGTTTCAATAAGTCAGAAACATAAATTTTTATTATATATATATATATATATATATATATATATATTATTTATTTAAAAATGTATTTACTAGTAATTATATACACACATACACACTTTAAAAAGATACTTTTTACAAAAAGCATCTTTTTAAAGTGTGTAAAGTGCAATAAACAAACAGTATTATACAAATGGAATGACAGTAAATCTGGCCTAAATAGAAATTTATATAATATATATATATATATATATATATATATATATATATATATATATATATATATTAATAAGTCAAGAAACATTAGCTTTTATTCTATATAAATATTTTGTATTTAAAAATTCTATTTACTAGTAATAACTTAAAAACTTTCTTTTATTAGTCTTTTTATCTTGTCCACAATAAATTAACCCGAGTTTTTTTCTCTCCACCACATTTGGTTTCAAAGACCATTTTTAACCAAGCTCTTGTTACCCAGAATTCCACAGGGGATAAAGCAAGCATGTGACCTGCTGCGGGGCAGAAAGCTTTAGTTTGCGTCATTAGTCGTGATGTGAGGATTACAAACGACTGCAGTGTGTTGAGCTGCTGTTCTCATGATCAGACATATCAGTCTTTCAACTCATGATAATTCACTGCAATAGTGCAAAAGTATTAGTACTACCAGCTTGTAGAATTAAAAACTACACCATAAGTGCTATCACACTTGTACATCTCTTTACATAAAAGCATCTGCTAAATAAACAAATGTAAATGTTATGTAGTTCTCGTTTGTTTACTCACATCAGATGTGTTTCTCGTCTCTTCCAGATTCCTAACGCTCCTCCGGCCTACGAGAAGATCGCCTCCGGACCTACACCTCCTCCTTACTCACCATGAGCCACAAAATAAGAAAATCTGAGGATTGCTGTAATGTTTGTGGGATGATCAGTCACACAGCAGAAGTGATAGTATACAGAGCCACAGTCCTGCAGAGTTTTGCTCCAACTTTGATTAAATCTCACCTGCCTGTAGCTTTCTATCAACTCAGACCTTGATTACATTCCTCAGGTGTGTTTAATTAGGATTGAGCTGAACTCTACAGGACCAGCTACCAAAGCATGTGGACTATAACATCTCTGACACCGCAGTGCCTTTTAAACACAATGCCATTCATCAGACATGAGGTCAATAAAGTTTAATATCCATTTAATCCAAAAAAGTTTTATTTTAGTTCAAAGTATTTAAAAAAAAAGTAATTTGCACCTAAAACTGGCAAGACGTTCTCAGTTACAGATGCAGTTAAATGAAGCATCAGTAGGCAACATTAGTTGTCTATTTCTGTTCACAGTATTGTCTTCTAATGACCTGTTACTGATGATTTTCTTTTAATGATTTATCTTTATCAAACATATCCCTGCTGAAAAAATCAATAGAAACCGTCACAGCAATTTTGGTTTCCACTACAAATACCATTACAAACCATCAACTTTTAACCATTAAAAAGTGGTTTTCTGTAGTGTGTTTTGGGACATATTCCATTAGGATTTATTGGTTTTAACAAGCCACCAATAGAGACCCACAGGCACCATTACAGTTTCCATTAAAACCAAAGCTAGTTCTGTGATGGTTTCTATTGTTTTGTTCAGCAGGGATGTCTGCAGTTCTTTTCCAAGTGTATGACTGTAAAAATGAATAAGCATAATGAAACATTCACATATTCAGTGAGCTTCAAATACCTGATGCTGGAAATCTCAGACTTAACTATACGAGGCAAACTAAGTTTCTATTAAGAGATGCTGAGCTTCTTATGCAGTGAACGGCATCACTGCACCGTCAGGAACCGATTTGTGCAAACTGTACAATACAACAGAATAAAACATTACTGTAACAAAATACTGCATTTGTTTTCATTACCCATTTCAACTAAAAAAAAAAAAAAAAAAAAATTGTAATAATTTATCATCTAACCACAGGGATTCCCAAACTGGGGTTCGTTAAGGAACAACAGGGGCGAATAATTAAATTGCGAAAATAAAATTTAAAATCAGAAAATTAAAAATAAAGCGCTTACTAAAAACAAAAAATATTTGTATATTTTATATACCATGTAATGTGCTGTTAAATTATATAGTCAATTTTAGGAAATTACTTTATGTATTACAAATTTAGGCAACAAAAATGTTTGGGAATCTCTGATCTAATATGTTTAACGAACTCAAAAGACAGGCTCAGTACACCAATGTTTTACTTCAGTCATAAATATGCCAAGTTTATTTTCATGAATATAGATGAAACACAAAACCAAACTGTTATCAGATGATGTCTGATAATACTCAACATATGCCTGAATGCACTAACGCAGGCTTGAGATCAGCCAGACATACTCTTAAATAGATTGAAGACTGTTCTACAGAATAATATTAATCATTTTAATGGAAAATACTACAAAACATTCAAACCTTTGCATACAAATGGAGTAGAAAAGAGTCAGCCAAACAAATACTGTTATGTACATTACTGGCCATTTGAAATCTCCAAATTTCTCTTTGCGAAACCAATTTTATTTACAACTCAAAGGATAACAGATTTCCCCTCAATTTGTATTGTAAAGAGCAAAATGCACAAAATATTAATTTAGTATTCAGCCTCTCAACATGGGGCGATATGGAACCAAAGGAAGCCTACTTGTTTTCAACAAAGCCCAAAACATTGAATAGACCTTTGTGATCACAACGGGAAAACAAGACGACCTCCAGAACCATTTCAGTGATTGGGTCTCCCCAAGGTATCTGGTCTTCTCAGTGGATCACTTGTGTTTAAAATAGGTACAGTAACACTACTTGAGGAGGAACTGACCACTTGAGCGGCCATTGGCTTTGCCAATACTTGCAAGCTTGAGCCTGAGGCTTGAATGATATTTAAGACGGCACCATCTGGGCTCAACAAGAGTTTAGCAGGTGTGGGAACTTGTACAGGAACCGTGCTTTGACCTTGCGATTGCTGGGGTAAAATGACAGGCTTTCCGATTGTCCCAGGTTGCACGGCTCTGATAGGTGGACAAGGTGTCATTATGACTGTGCTCATAGATGGAGGAACGGTTGCAATGGGAGTGGCTGGACTGGCATTGTTTGCACCACCGATTGGTGGAACAGTTGCAACCGGAAGTTTCTGCATCCGTGATATCGTGCTGCTCATGGGTGGTACTGTTACCATCGGCGAATGCCTTGGAATCACAGCTTTCGCTGGTAGTACGACTGGCGTCACTTGGGTTTGGGATGGTCTTCCTTGCAAGAGCACTGAAGAAGTTGTGCTTAGTAAACCTCCTTGGGAAAGAGAGGTTTCTTTAGGACACCCGGTCGTACCTTGTGATGCTGTAACTGAGACGTTGGAGGTTTGAAAGATGGGAAGTCTCATAATGTCTGGAGATACACCAGGATGCAGAGCTTGTGCTACTTGTGAGAGAGCAGTAGGACCAGACACAGTCAATGGAGTTCTGGTGCTCAGTTGCTGACGGAGTTGATCAGAAGGTCCAACTTTTGCCAAGGGTTGCCTGAACGGTGTTACCAATCTCACACCTTGTACAACTGAAGGAACCGTGTGAGCAGCTGAAGTGTTTGGCCCTCTAGAAACAGTGGAAGCAGGACTTAGGACTTGCAATCCTCCAGGACCAGCAGTACTTGGACCTTGCAATCCTCCAGGACTGGCAAGACTTGGCCCTTGCGGTCCTCGAGAAGCAGCAGGATTTGGCCCTTGCAATCTTTGAGGACTAGCAGGACTTGGCCCTTGCAATCTTTGAGGACTAGCAGGACTTGGCCCTTGCAATCTTTGAGGACCAGCAGGACTTGGCCCTTGCAATCCTCCAGGACTAGCAGAACTTGGACCTTGAAATCTTTGCGAACCAACAGGATTTGATCCTTGCAAACTTTGAGGACCAGCTGGACATGGCACTTGCAATCTCTGAGGACCAGCAGGACTTGGCCCTTGCAATCTTTGAGAACCAACAGGACTTGACGACCTTTGCATTCCTCCAGGACAAGAGTTGGAGATAAGCAGAACATGGCTGCCAGGTGCAAGGCCTTGAGAAGGTACTACAAATCTTGTGTTATTGATCAAGAGCTGAGTTCCAGGGGCAAGTGGGGCAGTGGTGTTGATCACTATTTTCTCCTGAACACTCTTGGTGGTAGAGGTCAGAGGTCGGACCCCAGAGGTCATGACCACCGGAGGAGTTAAAGTGGAGCTGCAACTCAATGCAAAAGTACTGGATACTGCAGAAGCGGAAGTATTGGATGTTGTTTTAATCAGTGAGTGTGAAGTGCAAAGGGATGCGATCACTGGCTTGTTAGCAGTCACATTAATTGGTAAAGTAGTGTGTTTGGTAATTAGGCTTCCTGAATAAGAGGAAGACGTATTTGAAGTAGAGCTGCCAGCCGCTAACCCTGGTTTACAAAGAAGAGCATTTAACGCTGAAACTGATGGAGGTACATCTGGTTTCACAACTGACAAAAGTGCAGAGGAAGCCATGTGGCCGGTGCCTAGAGTTGAAAACGTGAGCGTTTTACCATTAACAGTCCGAGATACTTTCAAAGCACTTTCGGTATTCCCTGACAGACTTCTGCTTGCAACCAAACAGCTTTTTGGACCAATTTGGAGTCCACTTGTGGTTGAGGTCGCAGGTACTCTGGAGACGATCACAGGTGTATTTTTTGTTGAGGCTTCAGGTTTTTTGTTTGTGTCAAGTATTCTTGATGTTAACCCTGGGACACCGATGCTCTGGATCCTTGAACCAGAAGAAGTGCAGGATAAGGTCGCTCCCAAGTTGGGAATGACCTTCAACGCTGGTATACTAGCAGAGGAAATGTTAATCTCTGAAGTCGAAGTCTCTTTTGGAATGGTAAGTGCTGAGTTGCTTATGAACATGACCCGAGATCCTGGCACGGTACAGGTTGCTGTAGTAGTGGTGACCTTTGAAGGGATATTTGGTGAAGGTGTGACCAGGAAAATCTTTTGGAGAGTAGATTGATCTGGAGTTGTGCTTCCAGGTTGAGCCCTTTTTTGTGGCGGCTTCATTCCACATTTAGAGTCCGTATTCTGCTGAGCGCCATCTTTCACATTTATAAGGACACTATCACTGCCTTTGCTTGTAGCCAGGAGTGCGGATTTACCAGAGATTGTTGTTTTGCCTGTAGTGCCGTTATTGGAAATCTGATTCAAGGTTAAAGGAGTGACAGTCCCTGCCACAAAAGTAGACTGAGGAGTGACTCCAGGTAGAGATTTAGCAGCAAGGGTGGCCGAAACAGCTTGTGTATAAGACGTGGAAGACTTTGACACCAGAAAGGCATGAAGTTGGGGTGAGATGTTAAAAACCGAGCTGGGTGGCAAAGCCCCCGCTCCACTTTCCGACGTCTGAACCTTCACCACACCTGTGTTGCCTCCTCTCGTGGTGACAAGGATAGACTGAGAGTCTCTAATACACACTGTCCTAAGCTCCTGTTTAGCATCAGATTTGGTCAGACCACTGCTTGCTGATTTAGTCAGGGCCACCTTTGGTTCAGTAGTCTTTTTAGGCAAACCAACAGTCATTAAGTTCCTTAAACTGGGACTAACTACAGCAGATGGTGTTCTTACAGTGCTGGTATCCATCAAAGGTGCCACCGGCTGGACAGGAACCTTGTTTTCCGGTATAGTGAACCCTGAAACATTGGACACGTACGTTGTAGTCTTAGGGACCGATACAGAGGTCTGGGCTGCCTTATTCTCAGTGCTTTGAATCAGTAGATTTGAAGGCAGGATAACAACTTGTTGCATCGCCTTCACCCCTGATTTTTGATCTGATATTGATTGCACTGAAAAGTTTACAGAAGTGCTTCCTTGCCTGAGAAGCCCCACGCCTCCTGCCGTCTTATACACCACCTGTCCAGTGCTTTCGGTTGCAGATGTCGTAGTTCTTGTTTCTGTAGAGACAGGTGGTGATGCTGTTTTGTTATGATCCCGCAAAGCCTGAGCCATCACTGCAGCCTTCGGATGACTTATTAAGGTCACTTTGTTTCCAACACTCTTAGCCAGCAAAGCCTGGATGGGTTTGCAAGTCCCCTGAAAGCTACTCATAGTCTCTGGCAACACTGAAGCTTGTGGGTTCACTGTTGCTTGTTCCCTGGATGCAACTTCCACATTAAAATCAGATGTTAGGGAGCTCTCTGGGTCCATTTTGCCTCTTTTGCATGGACTCAGTTCCTCACTGATTGCACCAGTTAGGCGCCGCTTTGAACTGCGTGTGAAGGGTCCAGATTCTGACGAATGCATGACAACATCAGGTCTGTCCACTAGGCATCTTGATTCATGATTTACATTCTCTGCAAAAGAGGGCAGCATGCATCAGTCAAAACAAACATCATACTGAATGTACTGAATGCATAAATGTCTTGAAAACAGAAATTGACGAACTGAAACAAAGTGCTGCTCAAACAACAAAAGCAAGGATATTTGAAACACTTCCTTGTAATAAATTCATCAGGCACTTTCTATCACAACTACTTTCATATTGTTTGGTTAGTTATGCATTAGAAATTCAACAATCCTTTAGGGCCTGTATTGTTTTTCTTCTCTTTGCATTGCCAAGAACTTACATAAAGGCCATGCAATTGGTAAAATTAGCCGTTTCAAATGTTAATCAGACTCACCTCTTGTCTCAGTATCTTCCTTCATAGTTTTGCCCATTTTGACTTCACTCTCTTCCAGTTTGTTTGTTATCTCTACGGACAACAATCCATCTTTGCACGCAACTTCCCCAGTATCTTCTGTATCCATCTGCTCCCTGATAAAGTTCTCATATTCAGGGTGTTTTTTGAATTCGTCACACTCCTTTTTCAAGCGAGCTCTGTTGAAGACAAGGACAGGGATGAATTCACAAAGCCCTGTTGCCAGGAAAACACCGCCTCAAGGTAGAAAAAACAAAAACATCTAGGTGCCTGTTGAATGCAGTGAGGTGTATCAGTCACTGCGCATTACAATGGAAAGCTGTTTCTTGGATATAATTAAAATTCACCTCACAGATCACTTGCGAAAACCTTTCTTTGATCAAAAACAAGACTGAAATGCAGAAGTCTGAAAAACCACAATGTCAAGATTCACAAAGGGGAAAAATATGATTGCACAGATTTAAGATTTCCCCATCTATATTCAGCATGTGGGTCCACATTGTGGTTTCAGTGCAACACGGTAAAATGATTTCGCTTTTAAACATCCACTTTTGAAATTAAATTAAAGCACAGAAAAGGACTACAAGGAGGTTCATGTTTACTCCTTTACCTGTTCCTCTGGAAGGCCTTGACGAGTTTGGGTTCCCATGGTAACAGCTCATTAAGCAGCCTTATAAGTGTGATGTGCAACTCTTTCACGGCGGCCCTTTTGTGTGGCCATCGTCCCTGAAATACGGCACAAAGACACACATACACATCCATGCATCACAATAACTCATACTCATCAAATTCATATCATGCTTGCATGCAAACAAACATGTTAAGCCACACTTAATTTGTTCATTTCACATTAAAATGCCAATCTTGCTTTAATAAACAGATAATATCCGCACAGATCAGGATATGCATTAAATGCATTGAAATTATTTATGCAACCAAAAATAAATAGTTGTTATTTAGTTGCATCAATTGCATGTGCACAACATAAATAAGTCAAAGGTAAAATACTGTCATATAAATTAGACTGTGCAATAGTAAATGCATGTATGTTTGTGTTCCCTCTCTTACTAACAGATCTCTTTTTGCCGTCCAGTTCATCTAGTTGATCTTCTATTTTACTGATTAGGACTCTGAGGTCATCCAGACTGGAGCAAACCAACTACAAAAGCAAGAAAGAAAGGAAGGAGAGATGGGAGAAAGAAATAAGGGTTAACAATTTTTTTTTGTTTTTAATTGCATGCATTGTAAAACACTTTGGTTCAACTTAAATGTGATCAATAAGTAAAGGCTGAGTTGATTATATGTTTAAATGAGTTGTTGTTTTAATTATTCAGACATTATAATAAATTCTACCAAATGCTGCCCTCTAGTGAAGGTTGGAGAGAATACACAGCAACACAAATCTCAGGTGACATGTTTTCAGATGCATTATGGGCTCTCTATTGATGTCTGAAACATTTAAATGTACTTATTTACTTACAAAAGCACCTGCTAAATGAGTAAATGCAAATCATCTGTGAAATGCAAAATACAAATGCTTAATCTTTTGAAAAAAAGACAAAAGGCTTTTCAAATCAGAGAATTTTGAAAGCAAAACTAACCAAACTAATATTAAAAAGTGGTGAGAGAAAGTGTCTGATGAGTTTATTACAAGGAATTAATTATTGCAATTAACTCGTGTATCTAACTCGTGTTTTGAGGTTTACCCACAATTATCAGAGCAGATCTGACTAACCAAGATTACTGATAATAATAAGAAAATGTTGTAGGTTTACTATAGTAAGGCAAGAATGCGGCTCTGAAAACTGTTTTTTAATGTACTAGTATTCTAAATTAAAGTACAACAATAACAGTGCAAATAAAAATTAAAAAATAAATAATAGTAAATTAAATATAACATATATGACCCTGGAGCACAAAAGCAGTCATCAGTATCACAGGTATATTTGTAACAATAGCTAACAATACATTGTATGGGTCAAAATTATCCATTTTTCTTTTATGCCAAAAATCATTAGGATATTAAGATCATGTTCCATGAAGATATTTAGTAAATTTCCTACCGTAAATATATCAAAACTTAATTTTTAATTAGTAATATGCATTGCTAAGAACTTCATTTGAACAACTTTAAAGGTGATTTTCTCAATATTTAGATTTTTTTGCACCCTCAGATTCCAGATTTTCAAATATTGTCCTATCATAACAAACCATACATCAATGGAAAGCTATTTATTCAGCTTTCAGATGATGCATAAATCTCAATTTTAAAAAATTGACCCTTATGACTGGTTTTGTGCTCCAGGGTCACATATAATAAATAGCATGTAAATAAAATAGTTACAAATTAAATACAAATGTGTAAATAAAGTAATAAAAATGTATAACAATGTAAAATAAATAATTAAAAATAAAATAATGAAGCGTAAGACAAATAAAATCGATAATAATAAGTGAAGTATTAATAAAATAAATAATTACAAACACAATAAATAATAATGAATGAAGTGTAAAAAAAATAAATCAATAATTATAAGTGAAATATAAATATCATTGATATTAAGAAGAAAGCCTATAGTAGGTTAACAATGAAGGCAAGAATCTATATTTTCTTTTTACACTAAAACTTGAAATTAAACCAAAGAAATTTTGCATTAGTGTAGTTTTAATTATCATTTGCTTTTTGTTAATCTCATTCTTTTAAATGCCTTATAATGTTTTGCATCTCACACATGATTTGCATTTACTCATTGCTTTAGCAGACGCTTTTATCCAAACTGACTCTCAAATGAAGAACAGCGTGAGCTTTTTTAACTGTAAGGGACACATTATGCACAGAGTGTTTGTTTTGTAGGTAATGAAGGCTTCATCTGACCTGAAAGCTGGGTTCAGCTGGTGGTGGATCAGATCCTGACGGTCTCCTCGCTAACATCGCCTTCCCATCAAACCTCTTACCTGCAGACGGAGAAACAGCACATGACAGCACATGATGACATCTAATGATTAAGTATATGCAAATAATAAATGTGTGAGGACTGGACACAAACATATCGTTTTCATAAAGTCAGCATGAATTCAAGGTTATTTCACTAATAGAAATACTGTGAATTATTTATCTGTATTCTAAAACAGCATTTTAAAAAATTATAATTTTCCATCTTTGATTATGGATTATAGTTTAACATTTTGTAATTTTAACATGTTAAATTTAAATGGAAAAAGTTAAATATTTGAGATGCTACAAAACAAACACTCAAGACTTACAATGCATTTCAACTGATAATATTAATGCATTCAGCTTAAAGGCATTGTAAAAATTTCAAAATAAAATGCATGATTAAAAACTAAGTGTAAATAAAATAATGTGAAAATAGAATATATGAAGTATAAATACAATAAATAACTAAAAGCAATAGAGAGACAAAATATAAATATAAGAGACAAAATATAAACTTTATATATTTGTTTATATATGTGTGTGAGAGAGAGTTTGTTGTTCCTGTCATCAATTTTATTTAAAAATAAATAAAATAAGTAATTGAAATCAATAATAATAAAGTGTAATAATAAATAAAAGGTAAATAAAATAAATAATATAAAATAAAATTAATAATAAGTGAAGTATAAATAAAATTCTTAAATAAAATCAACAATAAACTAAGTGTAAATAAAAAAATATATGAAATCAATAAATTAAATAATAACAAATGATAGGTAAATCATTTTTTTTTTTTTAAGTCAAGTATTTCAATTAAAATAACAATAAAAATAATTAATTCTACTTGGTTACATGGTTTCAGAATGTGTGCCATTTTATTAGAATATGGAGCAATTTTATGCTACTTTTGCATGTTAATTTTATGATTCTTTTGCATAATTTTTTTGATGACATGAGGGTGAGTAAATAATGACAGAATGATCATTTTTGAGTGATGAAGTTTTAGACACTCAGCAGCGCCGTCAGAAGTGTTTATTCCTCACCCAGTTTGTGTCTCTTCCTCTGGTCTTTCTTCTTGATGTTTTTGGCGGCTCTCTGCAGGCGGCTTCTGGCCGTTCGGTTCTTCAAGCTCAGTTTACTCGTCTTCGTTTTCTTCACGCCGAACTTCCTCTCTTTCTTCTTCTTCCTCTTCTTCTGGGCTCGTGTCGGTCCGGATTCGTCCCGTCGCAGGCGTGCGTTTCCGGTCCAGAGACTCAGAGATTCCTGCGACGCTCCGGAACAATCCGGACTTCGTTCCTCGGCGCTCAAGTGATTCACATCGTTTCTAGGACTTCTGTGAGCGTTCAGAGCCGGAGAGACGCCTTTATAGCAGCTGTCTCCGACTCTGAAACACGGCTCGCAGTCCGACTCCTCGTCTTTGAGCCGTCTGTCCTCCGTCAGCTTTCCTCCAGAGTCCAGGGAATCTTCTCTGCTCCACGAGGGAACGCCGGAGGAGCATTTCTGATCCAGATCCTCCTTGTCAGCGAGAGAATCCCATGTGTTCGGCTCCGTCCTGCTGGAGCTGTCCTCCTCCACCTTTACTTCATCTGCAGACACACACAGATCCTTCTCAGATTCAGCGGCAAACTCAAGAGATTCACTGACATGAGCAGCATAATGCAGCCAAAGCCTTAAGCAATAAACATCTTATATGCATGTATAAATGTGTACATAAAACAAAGTTTAAAATAATTAAAATGATAGTAAACTGTAAATAAAATAAATAATTAAAAAATAGTTAATAATGAAGAATAAATCAACAATATAGTGTAAATGAAATAATGAAAAAAACTAATGTAAAAAAAAAAATAAAAAAAAAATTAATAACTAAAAATGACATAATAAATTATATTAATAAATTAATAAATAAATAAATAATGGTAAATAATATAAATTGTTAAAGTAAAATATAAAATATATAAATAAGATGATTAAAATAATAATATTTGTGTAAATTAAATCATAAAAATAAATTATACATGATATATATAAAATAATAAATAATAGTAAATAATACAAAAGGTTAGGAATAAAATAAAAATAGATTAAATACAAATAAAATGTATTAAAATCAATAATAATAGTGTATATTAAAATAAATGAAGTATAAATAAAATAAGTAAAAAGAGAAGAATAAATTAAATTAAAAGAAAAATAAATAATAAATCAAGTATAAAAAGTAAAGAGTAAATAAATAAACAACAGTACAGTGTAAATATTAAATAAAATTAAATGTATGAATTAAATGTAAAAATGTAAACATTGTAAAAATGTCAAAATTAAATAGCAAATGACCTTTAAATAAAATAAATAAAAAATAATTAAGTGTAAATATAATAGTTAAAATAAATAAAAAATAAACAAAATAAAGTGTAATTAAAATAATTTTAAATAAATAAAAATAAATAAAAGGTAAATAAATAATAAAATAAAATTACGTATATATATAACATTCTTAAAAATATAATCAATAAATGAAATGTAAATAAAGTAAATAATCAATAACAAATGATAGCTAAATAAAAAAATTGAAAATAAAATTAACAGTAAATAAAATAAAAACAAATACTTGTAATAATAAAGCAGCTCACATGTGTCGTCCTTGACCTCTGACCCCTCCGGTTCGTGGGATCTGGTGACCTGGATCAGCGGCAGCGGGAGCTCGACGGCTCCGCAGGGGCTCTGGCTGTAGATCCGCAGGTCAGCGCCGCAGAAGTGTGGGAAGTGAATGTAAGCGTTGTCCTGACCGTCGTAGCCCAGGATGGACTCGCGGCACTCGTGGATGGGCTGCGCTAGCACAGTGTCCTGCACCTCCTTCTGCGTCTCGTAGACGTGATCGCAGAGGCCCTTGAGGAGCCAGACGCGCTGCTGGAGGGGCAGCAGGTGGAAGGCCATCTCCTCCAGAGGACTGACCGCTCCCAGCGTCCAGAAGAACTGCCGGCAGAGCCCGAGGCGTTCCGCTCGCGCCGCCTGATAACAACATCAGCATAATGAGGGTTAATGGCGCTGTATGTTAAAAGCGCTGTATGTTAAAAGCGCTGTATGTTAAAAGCGCTCTATGTTAAAAGCGCTCTATATTAAAAGCGCTGTATGTTAAAAGCGCTGTATGTTAAAAGCGCTGTATGTTAAAAGCGCTCTATATTAAAAGCGCTGTATGTTAAAAGCATTGTATGTTAAAAGCACTATATGTTAAAAGCGCTCTATATTAAAAGCGCTGCATGTTAAAAGCGTTGTATGTTAAAAGCACTATATGTTAAAAGCGTTGTATGTTAAAAGCACTGTATGTTAAAAGCACTATGTTAAAAGCGTTGTATGTTAAAAGCGCTGTATGTTAAAAGCGCTGTATGTTAAAAGCGTTGTATGTTAAAAGCACTATATGTTAAAAGCGTTGTATGTTAAAAGCACTGTATGTTAAAAGCGTTGTATGTTAAAAGCACTGTATGTTAAAAGCACTATGTTAAAAGCGTTGTATGTTAAAAGCGTTATATGTTAAAAGCGGCATATGTTAAAAGCGCTGTATGTTAAAAGCGTTGTATGTTAAAAGCACTATATGTTAAAAGCGTTGTGTTAAAAGCACTGTATGTTAAAAGCACTATGTTAAAAGCGTTGTATGTTAAAAGCGCTGTATGTTAAAAGCGCTCTATGTTAAAAGCGCTCTATATTAAAAGCGCTGTATGTTAAAAGCGCTGTATGTTAAAAGCGCTCTATATTAAAAGCGCTGTATGTTAAAAGCGCTGTATGTTAAAAGCGCTCTATATTAAAAGCGCTGTATGTTAAAAGCACTGTATGTTAAAAGCACTATATGTTAAAAGCGCTCTATATTAAAAGCGCTGTATGTTAAAAGCGTTGTATGTTAAAAGCACTATATGTTAAAAGCGTTGTATGTTAAAAGCACTGTATGTTAAAAGCACTATGTTAAAAGCGTTGTATGTTAAAAGCGCTGTATGTTAAAAGCGCTGTATGTTAAAAGCGCTCTATATTAAAAGCGCTGTATGTTAAAAGCGTTGTATGTTAAAAGCACTGTATGTTAAAAGCACTATGTTAAAAGCGTTGTATGTTAAAAGCGCTGTATGTTAAAAGCACTCTATATTAAAAGCGCTGTATGTTAAAAGCACTACATGTTAAAAGCGCTGTATGTTAAAAGTGCTATATGTTAAAAGCGGCATATGTTAAAAGCGCTGAATGTTAAAAGCGCTCTATGTTAAAAGCGCTGTATGTTAAAAGCGATGTATGTTAAAAGCGCTGTATGTTAAAAGCGCTGTATGTTAAAAGTGTTGTATGTTAAAAGCGCTGTATGTTAAAAGCGCTGTATGTTAAAAGCGCTGTATGTTAAAAGCGTTGTATGTTAAAAGCGCTGTATGTTAAAAGCGCTCTATGTTAAAAGCGCTCTATATTAAAAGCGCTGTATGTTAAAAGCGCTGTATGTTAAAAGCGCTCTATATTAAAAGCGTTGTATGTTAAAAGCACTGTATGTTAAAAGCACTATATGTTAAAAGCGCTCTATATTAAAAGCGCTGTATGTTAAAAGCGTTGTATGTTAAAAGCACTATATGTTAAAAGCGTTGTATGTTAAAAGCACTGTATGTTAAAAGCACTATGTTAAAAGCGTTGTATGTTAAAAGCGCTGTATGTTAAAAGCGCTGTATGTTAAAAGAGTTGTATGTTAAAAGCGCTCTATGTTAAAAGCGCTCTATGTTAAAAGCGCTCTATATTAAAAGCGTTGTATGTTAAAAGCACTGTATGTTAAAAGCACTATGTTAAAAGCGTTGTATGTTAAAAGCGCTGTATGTTAAAAGCGCTGTATGTTAAAAGCGTTGTATGTTAAAAGCGCTGTATGTTAAAAGCACTGTATGTTAAAAGCACTACATGTTAAAAGCGCTGTATGTTAAAAGCGCTATATGTTAAAAGCGGCATATGTTAAAAGCGCTCTATGTTAAAAGCGCTCTATGTTAAAAGCGCTGTATGTTAAAAGCGCTGTATGTTAAAAGCGATGTATGTTAAAAGCGCTATATGTTAAAAGCGCTGAATGTTAAAAGCGCTGAATGTTAAAAGCCCTGTATGTTAAAAGCCCTGTATGTTAAAAGCGCTCTATGTTAAAAGCGCTGTATGTTAAAAGCGCTGTATGTTAAAAGCGCTCTATGTTAAAAGCGCTCTATGTTAAGAGCGCAGTATGAATGAGGGTGACCTGACCTGGCGTGGCTCCTCGGCGCGGCCGACCGCTCTGTACCAGCTCTGGACGCGGCGGCGCAGCTGGCTCTCCCACTCTCTGTAGGGCATCGGCGGTCGGCGCTGGACGCCGGATCTCTTCTGCGGGTGACAGAGGAGCGCCGTCATGATCTTAGCCAGGAACGAGCTGCAGCGCGGCATCAGCAGACAGCGCTCCAGCTCGTAGAAGACGATCTCGGGGAGGTGGAGCGCCGTCTGAGCCAGGCACAGGAAGTGACCGATGGCAGGGAGTTCCCACAGACTCCAGAGCGGACACGGCTCGGCCAGAGACAGCAAGCAGCTCTCCCAATCCTCCAGCTCCTTCACCGAAGCCTCCTCGGCCTCCTTACGCTCCTGCTCTCGCTGCCTGCATCACAGAACACTTCCTTTTATTTGACTAAATTTAAAACATAATGCAAAAAAGACTAATTCATACACATTTCAAAACTGTCGAGGATAAAATACACACAAAAAAACATCGGCTTATTTCCATTGTGGTCCCTGATATTTAAAAAAATGGACGAATAAATCATAAATGAAGTGCAATCCACATAAACTCACACAAACATCAACGATAAACAAGCATTTTTTTACTTCTCTTCTAAAAATACTATCAACTTGTATCTCTTGAATACACACAGGTCATTAATAAACGCTAATTACGCTCACACGAGTACATAACATTCATAACATAACAAATGTTAGATATTTCGGTGTGATAAAGAAAACACAGAAACTCAAAGCTCTTCATACAAACTGCCAAAACAAAAGTAGAAATTATGAGAAAAAATATCACTGAAATATATTATTGTTAAGTCTGTTTTATGGAATATATAAATATACTATTGTATATTATATTTACATTCATGCAAATGTTAGAAATTATGACAAAAATAATTATTACAACAATTGCATTAATTTACGACAAAAATATTATTAATATTGTATCTGTTGAAGACTTTTAAGAAATATATAAATATAATATTGTATAATCATAGTAATAATAATTTATTTATAATATTTATTTTACATTCTTTTAAGGAATATGACACAATTAAGAGACTTTTTATCAATTTCATACAGTAATTTTATACAGTGTACCTCTTGTAAATAAATAAATAAAAATGCAATGTTTTGTTATAAAGGAATTATTATTTTTTGATTATGTTTAAAAAAAATAGACTGATAAAGTTTATGAATTACTTTCATTTCCACAAAATTTGTTTTTAAATAACAGAACACAAAATCCAGAAACAATTATACATGAAACATGAAATCTGGGAAAAATTAAAAAGCACAATATTGTTCAAATTGTAATAAAATGTTAAATTGTTGAAGTTTTATCAATTCAGTTGATTAGACATGCTTTCTGGTTATCAAAATTAAAACTATTAAAACGGAATGCAGAAAATAATTAATTTTAATAAAATATGGGGGGGGGGTAAATGGAATTTTAGAGAAAAAATAGGGTCCTGCTGCTGTTAAAGTTTTAATAACAAATTAAATTATTCAAATTGTATTAATTCAGTTAATAAGACATGCTTTTTGATTATTAAAAAATTATTAAACCATTAAAATGGAATCCAGGAACAATTAAATGGGAAGCGGCATCTAAGGAAAAAATTTAACATATATCATTGGGTTTGTTACTGTTAAAATTGTAATAAAATATTAAATTTATGAAGATTAATGAATTCAGTTGGTTAAATATGCTTTCTGATTAGAAAAAAATTATTTTGTTAGAAAAATTGTTATGTTATGAATGATTAGGAAAAAAAGCATTAAAACGGAATCCAGAAACAATTTCATTTTATTAACATTTGGGAAAATATTAAACGGAATTTTGGGGAAAAAAATGAAACCTATTATTGTTAAAATGTTAATAAAAGATTAAATTATTAAGGTTTTATTTATTCCGTTGATTAAATGTGCTTTTTGAGCATTAAAATGTAATTAAGCCATTAAAACAGATTCCAGAAAAATAATTTAAAATTTGGAAAAAATAAAACAAAGTTTGGGAAAAAATAGAATGGATGAATTCAGTTGATTAGACATTCCTTTTGAGAATTAAAATGGAATTAAACCATTAAGGCCTGGTTTCACAGACAGGGCTTAGACTAAACCAGGATTAGGCCATAGTTCAATTAAGACATTTAAGTAATTTTTATAAATGTGGCTTAGAGAGAACATTACTGGTGTGCATCTCGAGACAAAACAAAGGCACTGATATATTTTAAGATCAGTCGGTGTAAGTTACTTTTACTTGAAACAGCTCAGACTTGCAGTTTAGTCTGGGACTAGGCTTAACCTCCTGAGACCCTGCGGCCTCATATGAGGACATTATATTGTAGTGTATTTCTCTGAGACTGTACATGCCTCAGTAAGTCTGGACGTCCTGTACAGAGCACATTCAGGGCTTTCAGAGATATTAAATGTGTTGATGTTTCATTATGAACACTCCCTCTGCTTGGTCCTCAAAAACGTCTGATATTAATTTAGTGACACTTATGGAAATATGATCATATTTTTTAATTATCATTTAAATCTGACTCATTTTTAAATTGTGTGTCATAAATCAACATCTCAGGAAAATGTTATGGGGTTTCAAATCAAAATATGACTGTTACGAAACAGGGCGTTGATTTCATACATATCCTCAGTTGAGGACTAAAAGCATGTTTATTACTCATTTTGGGAGACAACAAATGAATAGGGAAATAAATGATATTTCAATATTCCTATGAAATATTATTATGAAAATATTGTCAATTATTACTCCCATTATTACACTTCTTTTTTCATTACATGTTGCCCCAAAAAACACATTAATATGCAAATTAGGTTTAGTTTATACTAGTGCTGTCAAACGATTAATCGCATCCAAAATAAAAGTTTTTGTTTACATAATATATTATGTAAATATATTATTATGTATATATAAATACACACACATGCATGTATATATTTTGAAAATATTTACATGCATATATGTATTTTCATATAATTTATAAATATATTTCATATATAAACATAACAGATTTTTCTTAAATATATACATGCATGTGTGTGTATTTATATATACATAATAAATACACACATATATTATGTAAACAAAAACTTTTATTTTGAATGTGATTAATTGTTTGACAGCACTAGTTTTCAGATACATTGTATATAATGAGAAAACCCGTTTATGGACATTTTATACAAATTTTGCATAAAGAAAAATGGTATATCAAATCATTCTGTTATAACAGTTGAGAATCATCTTTATATAAAATTTTGGTAAAAAACAAAATGTATTGGTGATTTAAAAAAATCAATTGTTTTTGCCTATGCATGCTCATTCATGCCTTTTTATTTATTTATAAAAAAAAAAAAATTAAAATCTTACGAACTTAAAAAATTAAGCTCTAAATGTAATGACATGAAAAAAAAAAAAAAAGAAAATACTATTTTTTTTTTTCTAGGGTCTCAGGAGGTTAAGCCTTGTCTGTGAAACCGGGGGTAAATCCAGAAAAATTAAACGGAAAACATAGAAACTGTGAAAAACTAAGAGATGTCATCTAAGTGTAACAGGCTGCTGAGGATGACCGTTGTTTTGACCTCTTCTCCTCTTTGGCTCGCTGCAGCTCCTCCAGTCTCAGCGCCTGCACCATGATGGACTCGCTGCTGGCCAAACTCCGCGGCACTGACCGCCGTCTGGACGACGAGCCGACCGCCGCCTTCTCATCCTCCGTCCCAAACCGGCCTCTGGAGGTCACGGCCAGCGTGGTTTTCTCCCGCAGCGTCCTGACCATCAGCAGAGAAATCAACACAATCACTGAGAGTCTGTCTGAACAGATAATCAGAGTCAGAGTCATCAATGGAGTCGCTAGAAATACTGGAAACATAGTCACGTGAATATTGTAGGATTTGGTCAGATGCGATGCACAGGCAGAAGTGTGCAATGACCTTAAGTCTAATCTGAATACAGTCATCTGTATCTCTTGAATACACACAGGTCATTAATAAACGCTAATTACGCTCATAACATTCATAACATAACAAATGTTAGATATTTCTGTGTGATAAAGAATACACAGAAACTCAAAGCTCTTCAAACAAACTGGCAAAACAATAGAAATTAGGAGAAAAAAATATATCACTATTTTTAGTCTATTTTATGGAATATATAAATACACTATAAATACAATTTCTGTGACGCTGAAAACACAGAAGCTCTTTACTACAAACTGCCAAAATAAAAGTAGAAATTATGACAAAAATAATTAATTAATGCATTAATTTACGACAAACATATTGTATTAATATTGTATCTGTTGAAGACTTTTAAGGAATATACAGTATATAAATATACTATTCTATAGTCAAATTATTTATAATATTTATTTTACATTCTTTTAAGGAATATGACACAATTAAGAGACTTTTTATCAGTGTACCTCTTATAAATAAATAAATTAAAATGCAATGCTTTGTTATAAAGGAATTATTATTTTTTTGATTACATTTTAAAAAGATAGACTGATGACATTTATGAATTACTTTAATTTCCACAATGATATTAGTTTTTAAATAACAGAACACAAAATCCAGAAACAATTCTACAGGAAACATGAAATCTGGGAAAAATTAAAAAGCACAATATTGATAAAATTTTAATAAAATGTTAAATTAGGATTTGATCAGATGCGATGCACAGGCACAATCAACTTCTTTCTGATGGTTTTTGTTCGTCTGAGTAAAGGTCAATGCACACTGAGTCCGAAATGTTCGTGGTTTTTTTCTGATTCATCATCTTTCCTCTCAAAAGATGCGAAAACGCAGAAAATCGAACCTGATACGATTTTTTTATGACGTTGAAAGTTTTGGAGGCAGTGTGTAAACGTGTTTTTTTGACTCTGTGCACTGACCTTAAAGGAACACTCCACTTTTTTTGAAAATAGGCTGATTTTATATATCTCCCCTAGAGTTAAACAATTGAGTTTTACCGTGTTTGAATCCATTCAGACGATGTGTGGCGGTAGCACTTTTAGCTTAGCTTAGCATAGATCATTGAATCTGATTAGACCGTTAGCATCTCGCAATGATACTACGCAGCGCCTGAAAGTAGTCCGCAGCTCAGTAGCCTATGATATAGCTGGGGACTACTTTCAGGCGCTGCGTCATATCACTACGCCTGCTGCACTCATGGTACGGCAGCAAAGCTCCTTGATTATTACGCCGGAACGAGAGTATAGTTCCTAGCCATATCGGTCTAGAAAATCACAACTTATCATTTTCCGTCGGTCTTAGTACACGATGTAACTACAGAAGAGTCGAGCTTTAAATAGGAAACATATTGAAACTCTGGTCATTTTTGAGCGCGATGCTAACGGTCTAATCAGATTCAATGATCTATGCTAAGCTAAGCTAAAAGTGCTACCGCCAGACATCGTCTGAATGGATTCAAACACGGTAAAACTCTACTGTTTAACTCTTGGGGAGGTGTAAAATGAGCCTATTTCCAAAAAAAGTGGAGTGTTCCTTTAAGACTAATCTGAATACAGTCAACTAGATTAATAAAACATCATGAAATGCTTTAATGGCAAAAAAATGTAACTAATAAATATCACCATACTTCTATGAAAGCCCGTTTTTTGCCATGTAAGAAATAATAAATAAGGTTGAGTTTATATCTCACAATTCTGACTGTTTTTCGCAATTTTTTTTTTTTTTTCTCTGAAATCTACGTTGCGCAATTTTTTTTCTTCCTGAAAATAGTCAGAATTGTGAGATAAAAAGCAATTTCCTTTTCTATTTTTATTTTTATTCCACACACTTCCATTAACATTATGAATTGCGATCATTTACTGTACTAAAAGTTTTTCAATGCTATGTTTGAATATGCATTATCTTACTAAAAATGTGCTAATATGCATACATTAACATATGAACATTGGATAAAGCCAGGTTCAGAACTCGTCACATTAGAGTTAAAGAGGTCATCGGATGCAAAATTCACTTTTATATGGTGTTTGAACATAAATGTGCGTCGCAGTGTTTGTACACGTCCACCCTAGAGAGGGGCGGGGCCAGCAGAGCTCATTAGCATTTAAAGAGACATGCACCGAAACGGGTCAATGTGAACAGAGCAGTTTTTGAGGGTAAAAACGGTGTTGTTTACACTACCTTTGAGAAATTTTAACCAAAGTATGTTATAGACTTTTCATTAAGACCATAAAGAATCATATCAACTTGTGGAAAATGGGCATCTGATGACCACTTTAAATTTTTTTTTTTACAGAAAATACTGTCAACAGACAGAAAACAAACACATTTTCACCATGTTTTGAGGAGTAAAGTGTTGTCTAAATCAGTGTGAATGAAATATGAACAAACCTTCGGAATATAGAGAGGAATAAAATTTTTATAAGAGATAAAAACTCTTTAAAGATATGGATTGGAATTGAAAAAAGATGCATATAAATAAAGTGCAATAAAATAATTTTGATAAAATAAAATAATGGCTTATTTATGGTATTTTTTTAAATTTTGAATTATTTGATTTATTTTTGGGTCAAAGACGCAAAAAGGGTTTAAGCATAAAAACAATAAGTGTAATACTGCTTTAAATTGTTGTTGTACTTCCCAAAAAAACTTAAAAAGTTTTCTGTTTAATTAAATTACAATATTGTTTTTGTTTTTCTGAGCAAAAAATTTATATCATACATTTTTCCCTGATTTACAGAAAACAGCCACTAAAATGTCAATCAGTGTAACAATCTTGTCAAGCATATTTACAACAAAAATCAATTTATGACATTTTAAAAGACTAATTACTTTCACCACAGATACTAATTAGTTGTAATTTTAAATTTTTAAAATGTGCCACGATCCTAGGTTTCGCCCATTTGTCAGTAAGATTTTTTACTCATTTAAAACACAATAATTTATATATATTTTAATATGTACAAGTCAGAATAAGCATATTGTTTGAATTTTGACATAAATATTGCGTTACACTGAATGACAATGTAACATTATTTCAACATTTTATTCTCCAAAAACATATTTGTAACCTTAAAAGTCGACACTTTACTTACATTTAATGTGCTTTCTATACATAAAATCACTTTTGTACATTTCTTTTGATGCAGAAATCTTAACATCTTTGACCCTTAAATATATTTTTATTTTAGTTAAAGTTTTGGTAATTTTGTTGTGTGTTTTTGTCATTTTTATTAGCTTTTCTTAAATTTGATTTTTTTTTAGTTTAGTTATTTTTAATTTATATTTATTTTAAGTTAAACCAAATGAAAACGATTGTATTTATTACATTTTATTTCCGATGAAGTTTATTTTATTTTAAGTATCAAAAATGTGAATTCATTGTTTTAGTTAACAATAATAACCCTGCTCATAAGAGCTTTGATGTGCAGAGCAACCTATTAAATTAAAAATTATCATTTTCTGTAATTTAGAAGTTAAATTAATTTAAAAACGCATTAACTTTTTATTAAAAGTAACATCAGGCTCATTTGCATATCTAACCCTATAAAACCTACTGAATCGTATTTGATACGCAAAGCCTCTAAATGATCAACAAGACCAGTATTTGCTATTAAACCTGTGCAATAAAATAAACACTTAAATGTGTATTTTAGATGTTTTCTTTTGACTAGTCTGAAAAAAACAAAAACACCATGTAACGACCAGTGTTGGGCAGTAACTACTTACTGTAATAATATTACTTTTTGCAGTAACTAATTACTAATAAGATTTCAGTAATAATATTACAGTTACCATCCATAAAACAGCTTAGTTACTTTTGATGCATCAACTTATGATGATTAAAATACAACAATCAAATAATTCCTAGATTTATTGTCATAATTTTCACGACTCATGCATGTGATGAGGTGCAGCAGGTGAGCTCGGAATATAGAAAAGATTACATTCAGCAGATATAAATATTGCATTATATTGATTTTGTCAGGAAAAAAGATGATCTGAACACTGTTGTGTGTTACTTTACTCTGATCAGCATTATATTACTATAATTAAAAATAATTTTGGAAAATTAAACAGTTTCTTACAAACTTATGTGATTTGATTAAATACATTAATTACTGTATTTTAGTAGTCTAAAAAAAAAAAAAAAAAAAAAGTCAAAATAGGGACTAAAATCTCAAAATTGACCACTGCATGAATTAATGTATTTTGGATATGGATATTCTGGATATGTATTTTAGTAGTCAAAAAAAAAAAAAAAAGTCAAAATAGGGACTAAAATCTCAAAATTGACCACTGCATGAATTAATGTATTTTGGATATGGATATTCTGGATATGTATTTTAGTAGTCAAAAAAAAAAAAAAAAGTCAAAATAGGGACTAAAATCTCAAAATTGACCACTGCATGAATTAATGTATTTTGGATATGGATATTCTGGATATGTATTTTAGT